>CM031592.1:12328011-12675118 GCA_018467065.1 Ephestia elutella | reverse complement strand
CGCCGTCATACTATGTAAGCGCAATAAGCCACGAGACACGGCGCAAATACTTTTAAAACTTATTTTCTGGAATAACCGAAAGGATACATTGAGTAGAGACGAACTCTATGTTCAATTTACTGAAATTAAATTATATACAGTTGAATTAAATAAGGTAGATATTACATTTACGTTTAAAATAATAAGTACAAATTATATTTCAGCATGCAAGGTTCCCAGTATAATATGTACTTATTATAGGTCAATGAGGAATATGAGGATGCTCCTTCAGAAGTTAGAATTTTTTTATATTTTAATTAGAAAATTAATCATAACTAATATTATAAATGCGAAAGTGAGTTTGTTTGTTTGTAGGTTTGTTTGTTACCTCTTCACGTTTTATCTACTAAACCAATCTTCCTGAAATACGGAGAAGGACATAGGGTACCTTTTATCCCGGAAGAAAGCACAGTTCCCGTGGGAAATTCACGCGAGCGAAGCCGCGGGCAAAAGCTAGTTAAAAATAAATAAAAACAGTTCAGTACCAGTACATCATTCTGTTAACATATATTATGTGTGGATTTAAAATCAGTACCTACTAACCTAAGTACACATAAGTACATTGAAGAAAAGTAAAACCACGCAAAATTTTCTTGACAATTCGCCAACCTTTGCAATGTGCGAGTCAAATCGCTGCTATCAGAACAAACATTGTGCTATCTTTTATCAGTACTATCAGTAACATCCGAAGCCACGAAGCGGTACAGGTGTTCGTACGAATAATGCACCTAACGTACTCATTCAGGATGTGTTAATGCAATTACGCTCTAGCCGAGACAGTCATCGGTGTCGGTACTCATCTCATATATACTCATAGTTGTTTGCACATAAAACACTCGAATGATATGCCATTTTCTTTCTATGAAAAACCTGACATCATCCTTGACAATTTTTTAAATTTTATTTTGAGTTCCTTAATTTTTTGAAGTGAAATAAAATATGACAAATAGACTTCCGGAATAATATAAGTTTTTATTTTTTAACAGAAGATAAATTATAAACTTACTTAATAAAACTTATCGATAACTGAGCAGCAGTGGAAGTCTCTACAAATATACACTTGATTTTACTGAGATTTCGTTGGTGAAACGCCAATGACCTTACTTTAGCGCAAAATGCAAGTCGGGATCTTATTTTAACCGATATACAATAGCTCTAGCGATAAACGATAGCAATATTATTTGGAGTGACAAGAAGTGTCATTTGTCCTGATGTTGCCAGTAATTGAAAATTATTTTACTAAACTATGTTCTGAAATCGACGTAACGAAAAATAGAATTTTTGCGTCTTAATTTATATAGCAAAATGTAGTAAGTACCTACTGTCAAATATAATAGTAAAAAGAAAATACGAGAACTTAATGCTCATTCACTTCAGACGAAAGAAAAAGAAAAGATATGCATGATGACATACCTACAAAAAATCGTGCACATATAAAGCCGGCGCTAACAAAGAATTTGGCACAAAGATGGCCGCCTGCGCGTACTAATAATAGTGACAAAACATGGCGACCGACCGCATAACTACTGTTTGTATATAGATTGTTATGCCGGGTCTATTCTTTTTACACGACTGACCAAAACAGGAGTGTTATGTTTTCAGGGTTCACGTATGTAAGTATGTATGTATGTAAGTTTCTTTATTCCACCATAAGTCCTGAACAGCTAAACATATTTCCTCGCATTTCTCCGAGTGACATAGGCTATGTGAGTTGTCGATCGTGTTTTTATTTTTTAATAATAATTAGCTTGTTTACTTAGTCTATGTCACTCACTCAGATTTAAGACGTTGATATATTAGAATAGAAGTCGTTCTTTTATATCAATGCACCGATTTGTTCGATTTGATTTTAATATCAAACGATGCATTGAAATAATATTTGTTTTTTTATTGATTCTTCATCTCTATGATTTAGGTACATTTAAATCGGACAAAGTACATGCATGCACTTTTGCAGTAAGCATGGTTTCATTGCACAGCGTTCATAAAGAGTCATCAGAGAACACCATTTGCCTACCCTAAGAAAAACTTAAGTTGTTGTAACATAAAACTTTTTTCGCAGGTAATTTGCAAATTCCATTACTACCTATGTAAAATTTTATTGTACGGACGGAATAATATAAAGCCTATGTCCATAATAAAATACCATCAGTATTTGTGATTTTTTTTAAACTTCTAGTATTCACCGTATTATTACCAAGAAAAAGAAACTAAAACTAATACGCCCGTTTTTTTAAAAATAAATCAGCATTAAAATTAAACCAACACTCATTATAGCAAAGTTAAATAATATTGTTAGGTAATAATAAAAACAGAGGTACAATATTGCACTCATAAAATCGCTTAGGGTAATTTCCCCATTTCCCCATAATTGGCAAACATTTTTAGAATGGTAACTTTTCTCGTCCCAAACGTGGTTAGAGCTATCTTTAACTAGAATCCAATGTTTACCATAACGAAAACAGTATAACTTGCTAGTCCGGTAAAGTTAAGTTAGCGAACAATATTATTCGGTATGATTAACTGTGCAACGGCGCGAGCGAACAGATTCTCTCTTGTAATTGGCTGGTCGCAACCCAAACCGCCAGTTGGAAGGAGATAATCGAATGCCGCGCGGGGCGATTTAAGGAAATACTTACAGTGCTCATCAGTGCTGTCATCTAGTACTAACATCGTAATTTAAAAATTTGTTAAAATTTCATGGAAATGTGCATTAAGATAATGTTATAAGTGTCAAATAATCAAGAAAACAATAAAATGAAATAAAAACTAATCCAAAACACGTGAAAGTATCAAAATACTATGAATTTACTTGTATCGCAATTGTGGTTACAGTTATCGGCGGCTCATATGAGGCCGATAGAATTCGTCGATTGTATTGTTAGCTATAACCGTAGATGCCTAAATTGACATTGGACAGACTTACAAATATGGTTATGAATGCTCGATAAAATCTTTGCGGCCTCTATTTTTTATTAAAAATGGTGAAATTGGTGTTTATAGTTTGTTAATATGATATTTGGGTTCATTATTGATGTGATAGTTAAGGATTTTGCATATTATATCGCCTCAAGAAAATTGCCACGAAAAGAAAGTAAGTTATTGCAAGCGATTATCTCAATTTCAAGCGATTATATGATTGATCAGACGTAAAGTTTGAGACTTGCGGTCAGGAGATCCTTATTATCGGAAGCCAAGACTCATTTTGGGTCGCTGCGCCATAACACAGTTATAATAAATTTTTCTTTCCAATCTCTCTCTCTCTCTTAAGTCGTATTTCCTGAGGGTCGTAGTCATTATATGGAGTGAAACATACACAACGATTCTCTTGACAATTTTAATGGAGTGGTTTGCCATTGCCTTCTCCATTTCACACACTAGTTGATAATCATCAACCAGAGTGCCGGTTTCCTCACGATGTTTTCCTTCACCGGAAGCAAGTGGTGGTCGATGGAAACTTACATAGGTACATGAGTCAGATTGGTATACAAACTTATGTGGCCCGGGCAGGATTCGAACCTGGGACTTTAGCATCCATAGGCGGGCGCAATACCACTCGGCCACCACCGCTTCTTTCTTTCCAATAAAAATAAATAAATTAATAATAGTTTCAATAAATTGTCTTCTGTGGTGTATTGATTTCTGCTTTCGTTGTGTTTATTTATATATGTATAATCTACGTACTGATGGCGTGCTATAGGGCACTCCAGTTAACCTTTCACGCTACTTACTTCATTGATAATTCATTCTGTAATTGCCACAATCCACTTACAAACAAACTTTTCTCTTAGGCTGTATTTATAATTTATTCATTGAATTACTGTTTCATGCAAATAAATAATTCATACGGACAGTCATTCATACGCAAAAAACATTTGATACGATGGCACTTAAAATCTGAGTAAATAAGCCAAAACATAAGTACTGCTTTTATAATTTTTACAAAAAAAAATATATTTTCTGCGACTGGGACACGCGTACCTACCTAAAATGAAACAAAAAACTTACCTAATGGTTTACTTATTCAATAAGTTAAAGCAAAAAGTTGGGTTAAAGGTCTTCAAAATTTCAAAGGTAACCCCTAACAGGGTCCTAGCGAACTATGGCATAGGCTTTAAATATTCAAAGGGTGTAAAGGGCAACATTGCGCATATTTCCCTCGAGACATGACATTTTCTATTCACCCCTCAGTTTTCTATAGACTTAATATTTCCTTGAATACATTAGATAAATGTCTATAGTATGTTTTGGTCACCTAAAATATAGTTTTTACAAGCTTTTGCTAAAGATAATGTATGCGATATGATAATGTTTCCAAACATAACTTTTATTATGAGTCATTTGTCAAGTTTTAGGAAAAAATAATGGAAATAAGTAATCGAAATTTGAACTTCATTTAATAACTGTATTTTCACAGAACGTAACTATAGCTGCAATCAAAGCTAGAATGCACTAAGTACATAGTAAGTATATAATGTAGGTATCATGTGCATGTGCAACGCAATGCAATTGAGGAGCGGAAGTAGTGCCCCAGTCACCTCGCGCATTAGTTGTGCATTTGAGCAGTGCCGACTACCGCACCGCACTGTTCACAATACGACCATTCACAGTCAAGCTATTTTTAGCACATATTGTCTACTCTACGCAGCTCGAACTATCTACTCTATCATATAATACTTATTTATACTTTTACATGTTTATCTGCTCTAGACATAAAATATAATGAAGTTAGATCCGTGAGCTGTTTTAATGAATAACAGGATTGGCCCTCAATACGGATGTTGCTATTTGCTATATAGATTTCTGACCAGATTTCAGGCTCTTTACAGCCTTGGGTTAAACCCTGTTCTAAAAATGTGAAATTTGGGTCATAATCACCAACTACCCAGATCGCAGTAAGTGGATAGTAAATTGATACATTCATCATGATACAAGTGTTCAAGTCTTTACACAACACTCACAGAAAAAAAAAATGATTCAGTTTTTAGCTGAAAGTAGTACTATAGGTTAAATGTTGTACTGATTTTTAGTCACCTAACTACTGCAGTTACATGCAGTTGCATCGAGGGCACGGCAGAAGTTGGCGATTGTTCTCGTCACGCTATGTTCCACAATGAATCTTGTAGCAATGCTAATGCAATTTATAGGTAATTTGTACAATATATCATAAATTGATGACTTCACGCCGATTGACCTAGTTAATAACTTTAAATAAAGCTTCTTTTATATTGGAATTATATTAAAAAGAAGAAACGGCTATTGTATAGATCTTTTTAGCTTGATCTTCCAAAAGAAATTCTTTGTAATAATTAAAGGTATTTCCACATTGCACGTGCGCGCATCTCGCGATCGTAAAACCACGTCTCCGCAAAGAAGATTTCTCGGTCCATTTATTTAGTTTTAGTGCATCCCGCAGCTGAGTAAATAGGCGGGTCTTCTCCTCGCACAAGAATATTCAAATCTTATGTGAATTTCTTTGGGAAAATATCAAAAAAACTTCGACAAATCTACGCCTTCCCTTATAATAATTATGTAAATTGAATACAATAAAAGAAAACAAGGTAGGGAAAGTAACTAGAGCTAATGTTACAACCAACATAGACGTCGTCGTCGCGCGCACGCGTTTTAAATCTGTGGCGACCAACTTTTCCTCAAAGCCATAACCTAAACTCTTCGAAAAATACGATTCAGCGATGGGTACAGCGATGACGCTGTGAGGCCACAAGTACCTTGCCGATCTATATTTATAATTTCGGCATGCTCCTCATGGCAGTCGTGGCCGAGCGGTTAAGGCGTCTGACTAGAAATCAGATTCCCTCTGGGAGCGTAGGTTCGAATCCTACCGACTGCGAAGCTGTTCTTATGTTTTTTTTTTCAAATACATATTTTACTTCATACTCTAAAGTACATCTACGAGTATCATAAAGCAACACGGACCTCCAAACTCCGCGCACCGCACAGCAATGTTTGTGTTGCTTCTAAGGTATTGCTCGATTTGTATTACTCCGAACATAATTTTTATAAACAGCAGTGGGACTGTAGCGGACTGTCAGAAATGTATAAAGGTCTGGTTTCTGGTATCTCCCAAATAAAAGGACTATTTAGAAAATAACAAATTATTATTAGGCAAAGACAAAGAGATCGTACGGAAGTCAGAATGCAAGTAAAGCGACGCGAAGTAAAGCTCGTCGCTTTCGGCTATCTTCGGCTATCATCGGCTCATTGGTAGTGGTGGGATCCGCCGGCCGCCAAGCAATGGGTTCAAGCTTGTACAGGACACTTCAATAGAAAGAAAAAAACAGACAAAAGCTAGAGTTCGTAAGAAATATAGTAAGGAAAATCACAATATTATAAATGATCCTTTACAAGCATGAATAGAAAAGCCTGGATATAACTCTGCATACTTAGTAAGAGAGCTAACAAGCGCAGACGAGGCACACAAATCGCTCAAGAGATGCCGCCGCTCTCATTAGTGGACTGCACGTGCGTAGCCTAAGGCTGCGACGCGCGGTTACCGCAGGGTTGCGACCTAGGACCACTTCAGTTATCGATGTCGCCGAAATAAAAACTTACGTGATAATAAGTATTTTATTAACTTATTAATTTATTTTCTCCTTTTCTATATTTTATGTAATGTTAATAGATAGATAGATCAACACTTTATTGCAACATTTACAAAAAGAACATACAAAAAGAGACAAAAGTAAATACAAAAATGAGCGCAAAGGCGGGCTTATCGCAAATGCAGTTTCTTCCAGCCAACCTTTGGGTGGAAGGAAATATACATGACAAAAATTTAGGGTGCAGTAAACACTAAAGATGAAGGATAAAAAAATAAATTAAAAATAAACTAAACATATAGCACCAGAGTATTTTATTAGTGGCGGTGGCCGAGTGATAGGGCGCCCGCCTGTAGCTGCAAAGTTACCAGGTTTCTGCCCGTGCTACATGAGTTTGTAATACCAATCTGACTCATGTACGTATGATAGTTTTCAATGACCACCACTTGCTTCCGGTAAAGGAAAACATCGTGAGGAAACCTGCACTCTGGTTGATGATTATCAGCTAGTGTGTAATGGAGAATGCAATAGCAAACCACTCCATTGAAATTGCCAAGAGAGTCGTTGTGTGTGTGTGTGTTTCATTCCATATAATGAGAGTACAAGATTCATATTGCGGTTGTCTAGAATTCATGGTAAGAAATTGTTTCTCTCTAGATAACGGTCGAGACTCACAAGCAATAAGTATTATTTTTAAAATAGCTTATCTGCAACGTTCCTCTCAATCATTCTCTCCACACAATAATATATAATCTCATTATATGAGGAGGAAGGAGAATAGCACTGAGACGCAATTTTTATGGTCACTGAAGTAGTCAAACCAGTAATTACATTCTGTAATCAAGTCAAACCACTTAACATACTATAAAAAATATTGTCATAATTTTATTTTGAAGACCATCTACATCAATAATAAATTAATGAGATCTGAAATAAACATCTATGGCTGTCAGACATTTCGCGATGTATGAACAGCTGGCTTCACAGATAATTACGTCTAAAATACAACACAAATGTGTTTTACAATCGGATTAAGAGGAAAACAGCAGTGTCGTTAGATAGAAACACAATTTGCGCTCGGTATGAAACACTAAACCACATTAGCTCCGCCAACTGCCACCCCTGGACAGAATAACTTTTCGTCATGGGATTACGAGTCCGTACCAGGGATTTAAGGTTTCATTACTTCGACAGAGCGAAGCCCTCCTCTCCATACACCCCTACTACATAATTTGCGACTCGATTGAAGTTCGTTTATGAATTTTCGGATCTAACTCATAAATTTCGTAGGTTTGTGTTAATTAGAATAAGTAATCCCATCAAAAACATTTTCATGTAAAGTGTTGCCAAGAGGAGACCATATGGCTCACACTGTCAAAAATTTATCAGATCTCATGTAGAGCCTAGCTTCTAACTCTATCATCCTAAACTCTACGAGCCCTAACTTCACATGCTCTACACCTTAGTCAAAATATATTAGTCAAAGTATGTTGGCTAGTTAAAATTGCTAGTTTTATATAATTTCGCAAAAATGTCATTATCGCTTATTGCAAAAACATTTTTAGTCGCTAATGTGTACAGGCTGAAGTATTTACGATGAAACTGAACTGTTAATTTCACAAAAAATGGTGTATTGACATCATATCAGATTTTTTATACCTATTTACTTAGTCTAAATGTTGATTTTCTTTTTGTCAAGCGAAAAACAATAGTAGCACCGGATTTTCCCCCCTAGAAAAGCGAAGCTGTGGAGTCAAACCCGAATAGGGAGCGTAGCGAGGCGAGACCTCTAATGTACAAATATTGCGGACGAAATGAATATATTCGCCCTTTGTCCCCTCTTCCCGGTCGGGACAAGTGCACGTTTTGATTAAGTTGCCTGGAGTTATGGATTTGTGGGACTATGCACTTTACTAGACGTCCCGGCTGATGATGATCGATGCGTTACGACTCATACTCGTACTAATCTGTAGAATTGACAGCATGATTATTGCTACTTGACAGAAAATTCTGAATTGTAATGAAATATTAATTAGAATAGAATAATATTTATTGCCAAAACTAAAAAAATAATTTTGTTTTTTTCCACTCTTTTACATCAAAAGTCTTGAATTCTGTGATGGATACTGCATTGTCCCCGAAAAAATTACCAAATACAATAAATAAGATTCGAATGCATAAAAATTTCTCGTACTTATTTATATCTAGTTATAGGAAATTAAATGTTTATGTATTGGTTGGTAGCCTCTTATAAGTTAATTAGGAATAATCCGATAATGGACTACTAAATCTTCATTAAAGAATTCTTCCTTTATCATGGATTGTCATCTTTTTCCAATGGTCAATAAAGAATACTTACAGATTACTAAGTATATACATACTTGCAGTTGCAGGTTTTACTGTAGTTGAACAGATGTGGACATTATAGATATAGTAGCCAAACTTTATAGACCATCTGCAACTCTGGTTTACAAAGAAAGAAATGCAACTATATCGTTTAAAAACAATGTTTGCCCACCAATGTAGCCAGTTGGTCGACTTCCAACCAATCACATCCTAGTCCCAAGTGTCCCGCTAATACTCCATATGGCAACCCAATGTGCAATGTATAAACTGCCAGTTAAATTAGACCCCTCTAAACCAAGAACTAATGAAGAGGAAAGTGTCAAGTTTTGCTGGAGTTTTATTCATAGCGCTACGAGGGCGGAAAAACTGATGCAACGACATATGCATGCATTAGGGAAGATGAGACAATCGCACATTAGTCTTAATTTGTCCAAC
Source organism: Ephestia elutella (assembly GCA_018467065.1). Lineage (NCBI taxonomy): Eukaryota > Metazoa > Arthropoda > Insecta > Lepidoptera > Pyralidae > Ephestia > Ephestia elutella. The sequence continues at coordinate 12,665,738 of CM031592.1, read as the reverse complement.
TGGCCAAGTACTTAATATTTTATATCCAACACGTGTAGTTAGTGTGACTTCAATAAAACATCAGATAATCGCAAGCATAATTTAAATGAATTACGATGTAAATCTAAACATTTTCTACGAGTCTGAGCACTGACTCATCGTTTAGTTTTTTGTGGATCCAGCACAACCAAAACACATACGAGTAAGTACTTTCTATTACATGTCAGAATTATATTTGCAAAACACACAGGCGACGGTTTTGCAAGTAATTCTATAGTGGCTCATGGCTTGGAGTATGTACTGGGTGGTCGACGGTCGTATAAGTTAGTGTGGTCTATCATAAACTGTGACTATAAAGTAATAACGTAAATGTCTGTTAGGTTAGGTACGAGAAACTTTACAATCTCAAATTTTTACCACCCATTCGCTCATGAACATCGAGTTACAGAAAAGAAAAAGTTCTGTTACAATTCTCTTGGAATTATATTCCTAGCCGAGTTACTTACGTATGGTCAGTATCTTCAAGTTATATCGCAACGTTCTCGTGTGACAGTGTCGTGTTGTCGTTCCACTTGCACTCAGGCGCCAGACATTGGACACCGAGCCTATAAACAGACACATTTGCATATTCTGATTACACGTTGTCATTCAAGAACTTAGCATTACGAGAATTCATTTCTTGGTATTCCTGTTGAATGGTCCTAATTAATTTATAATTTATTATATTCGAGTGTGTTAGTGGCGATGGCAACTGGTGTCAGATTATCATGCTTACAACTAGGTACCTATTGAGTATTCATGAAATCAATGCTCCAAATCCAAGGTTTTTACTACCGCATTCATATACCTACCAAAAAGCCAATCAAAACCATTTATACTACCTTTTTGTCCTTTAGATGCAAGTTGTATATTCAATTCAACTAATCAATCAATCAAATTCTTTATTTGTAAAACATATATTGGTAATGAATATGAAGTCTTGGTCTACTGCTCCTTATAAAAAAAATGTTTTTCAACTATCGCCCGAACCTGGGAATGAACTTTCCGATAGTAGATCCTTGACTATGTTGGACAAGTTGGAGAGTAGCCAGCGTCGTTTATGGGAACTATTAACTCGTACAAACAAAGCGTCATATTGTTTGTCATTCTCACAGCGCCCACGCAGTTCGCACCTCGGCCCCTCAAACATGGTCGGTTCCCTGGACTTGAGGACTGGACAAATAAATTAATGTGCTCTTGTCGTAGTACAATATTTAGTAACATTTTGAAAACTAAATGAACTCACAATTCTCCTAGTCCCTAAGGCTTAAAAGCTATCACAGCATATCACGTTTGAATAAGTAAGTATATCTTTATTATAATGAAGTATATCTGATCCCTGCGGATTTACATGAAAGCAAACCACAACAATCGGTGTGGCTGCCTGTACTAGCAGCCACTTTTCAGAGAATGCTCAGGTGCAGAGATGAGGAGACTGCGGATCTTGATTTAAAGACGTGTTTTGTTGATGATATTATTTACTTTGCAATAATGTAAACAAAAACACACAACTGCTAGGAACTTGCTATAGCAAACTTTAGATTTGAATAGAATATAAAATAGAATAAAAAACAGAAGAAGATCAAAACGAGACGACGTTAGAATTTTTGGTAGTTAATGGAATTTCAAATTTGATTATCATCGCACTGACATATGTCAGTGCGCGTGCGTAGGTACGTTCCGAGTAACGTAAAGTACTCGTAAATAGAATATGTGCGTGAATTATCGGAAATACATCTTAGGTACTTACTTTCATATTATAATAGTTATATTTGTACAAATAGACAGAGAACATATAAGTAGTTTATAGGTTTAAGCATCAGAAACATTACACAGTTTCATTCTAATCTTTTCAGCGAGACTCGCACATTTTCTCCAGAGATTTCAGTCGCACTTCATTCAGTTTATAAATAATATTGTATGTGAATGATATTCTAGGTAGAAGATGACAATAACCGACCGGCCTGGATAGATATAGCGTTCAGCACCTGCTTCTCACGTCAGGCGACGGAAGCGCGCGCGCCGCCGCTGACGGGGCGCTAAAACATTTACTATGAAAATTATTGTCTTTCTCAACACTTTCCAAATGTACACTACTAGCTTTTGCCCACGGTTTCGACCGCCTGAACTTCCCACGGGAACAGTGTTTTTCCCGGGATAAAAGGTAAACTATGTGTACCTATGCGAAATTTCAGGAAGTAAGTAACTCTTTATTGCACCATGAATATAAGCAAGAGTGAGCAGGAGATTGGTTCAGTAGATAAAGCGTGAAGAGGTAACAAACAAACTCACTTTCGCATTTATAATATTAGTTAGGATAGGATTATAAATAGTTTTATATATAATTCATAAGAATGAGACAAAACAATCGCCACTTTGTATTAGGCTTTTGCGTGTGCAAAATGCAAATTAATAGGAACGCCATTTTTCTACAACCATCTCGTGCATTGCAGTTTTTACAAGTAGATATTTTTAGCCATTTTCAGATTTTTTTACAGTAGTTGACGCGACATGGTTTCCATGTGTTTACAACCTCAATTAAACTTTTCTGAAGGAAAGCAAAAAATTTCCACGTATCAACCTAACTCCTAATCCCAACTAATCCTAACTAATATTATAAATGCGAAAGTGAGTTTGTTTGTTTGTTTGTTACCTCTTTACACTTTATCTACTGAACCAATCTTCCTGGAATTTCGCATACGTATATTTAGAAGTACGGAGAAGGACATAGGGTACCTTTCATCCCGGAAAAAAACGACTATTCCTGTGGGAATTTGACGCGGGCGAAGCCGCGGCCGAAAGCTAGTTTTCTTATAAAATATACCATCATAAAACAGCATTTTTATGTGGGAAGTGGCAACAGCAAAGTGTGAACAGCGATAACGATTGCGACAACCGTCACATCACAGCCGAAATCGACGACGACCGACACGGGTTGAACCTTGTCATATTAATTTACGAACATTATGCGTCTCCTGAAATATTTTATAGTATGAAAAATAGACCGCCTTTATTACGCCGAATACGACAAGGGGAATCGTAAAAAAGTGACATTATTAAAATGAAAACCATGTCGAATCTAATTTTAGGGGTCGTCTCGTCGATCGTTTGAGTGAATGGAGAGCGAAAATTATAATCAGCACTGCTTGCTTTTGTTAAATCCATAGTTTTTGTTTTGTTTTTGCTAGAAATAATGGATACTATAGATAAGATAATCTATTAACGTTCATGAGGCTGCTTAGAAGAAATTTTGTATATCGTCCATGGAAGAAATACTTAGTTAGGTAATTAAGTAGTTCTGTGTGTATTTGTATAGTTGACTGCAATGGCATGGTAGGAAGCCATGCCATTGCAGTTTAGTTTGTTAAGTAAGATGGTTCTCTTTACAAATAACTTATTTAATTATACAGTAGTCTATAATACAAACATAGACTTACTACCTACATACCTAAATAATAGCATACCTTCGAAGACGGAAGATCAATACTCATTACCTTCGTTGGAATGACGCAGCGAGGCGACGAGGGTGGCGCCGCGGTGCGGGCGCCGCGCGTACTAATGAGGACACGCGACCCGCACACGACCTTTGTGAATAATAAATAGGTAGGTAATGTAATACTTACATTAATTAGTAAATGCTATAACAACTAGGTAGACAGATATCTACCGATATATTTTGTTATCATCAAAAATTATTTTAAGTACCTACCTTGTTATTATTTAAAGAAAAATTAAATATTGCACAAAAAAGTCAAGTAGGTATATTCTCAAAATGCCTAATTCTCAACCAAAAACAATTTTATTACCCACTAAAACAAAATAACAGAGCTGTTAGGTAACACGAATAATTTCGTCATATTGCTCAACCGGCCCTGTGGCGCAACGGATAACGCGTCTGACTACGGATCAGAAGATTCCAGGTTCGAATCCTGGCAGGGTCGCGCATCATAATACTTTTTAATTTTTTTAACTTTTCAATATTATTTTATTTACTTAAAAAATAATATAGCAATAAAATAAGACAAATTATTACAACTACCTACAAATAAATAAAAATATTTTAACTAAAATTAGGTATGAACGTTTGAGTTTTGTTTTATTGACTCCAAATGTTGCCTTCAGGGTAGACAGAACCTCTAAAATACCTAGTTATATTTTTTTTATACAATATGGGTTTGCTCTTCACCACAATCTTGCCCGAGTGCAGAGATGAGGTCTACTAGCGAGCATACCCAGAAGCAACCTTATATTTCCTAGGTACTTATTTCGATCTCGTAAACAGAATACACTTCAATACTTTTGTTGAAATACATCATCGAAATTTTTTATATGAACTACAAGATGTTAGTTATCACCCAAAATGAAATATTAACTAGGTAATAAAGACGTAACAGCGGCGACATGTCCGCAAAAAAATTACGGCTGATAAAATCTAAGCCAAGTCACTTTTATTTGACATGTTATCTCTAAAACTGTGAAGTGTCAAAATATTAGATGATTTTAGGAAAAATAGGCACTGATATTTTAGTAACACATATTTTACATTGAGAGCAAGTTATATACATACTTACTTATAAATAAATATTATTATAATCTGGCTTTTGCCTGCGGCTTCGCTCGCCTGAATTTCCCACGGGAACCGTGCTTTTCCCCTTTGCCCTTCTCAGTACTTCTAACTAGAATTGCGAAATTTCAGGAAGATTGGTTCAGTAGATAAAGCGTGAAGAGGTAACAAACAAACAAATAAATAAACAAACAAACTCACTTTCGCATTTATAATATTAGTTAGGTTATCCTAACTAATATTAGATTTAGTTTGATTTATCCTATTCTGTATGTTCGTTCATACATTTGAAGAAAATATATATAGCTATACCTTATGAAATAAAGTGTTTTGGAGGTGACCTAGGAAAAACGAATCTCTAGTCTAGGAGAACGTAATCCCATTTATACATATGTATTTGAAAAACGCTTTTGACTATACTATACTCATCTTTCAAACATAAATGTGATTACCATATAATATGGTAATGAGTCAATTGGCCAAATTATAAAGAATCATGTATACAAAATTACATTGCGGACGTGTGGTAAGTTGGTTAGATATGGGCTGGTGAATGGTTATTTTAGTGCCGCTATCGTCCCGGGTCAAGAGCGCGCCTTCCGCTGATAACACGTGATAACAAACCCGAAAACGCAGCATCCCGCCGTTATTTATTGACAGAACAACAAAAACACCCACTCTGATAATATATTTTACTTTCTTTTTTAATATGAAAGATAATTTTTTGTTTGTGTTGATTTAGGGTTCTCCTTGCTCCTATCAGTGCTGTTCCTATCAGTTTGAAGATATCGCGATTGACATGTTTCTATTCATTTCTGTTGGAAATATTCAGAAATTAACCTCAATTTATTTATATTTTTAACGAAAATTTTGCGCGATACAATATAATTCATGAACGTTCTCTTACCAATTGTTGACAGATGTCAACTAACTGGTGCAATTGTAATGAAAAATCTTGTTAAATAAGGTTATATACGAAAACCCAAAGTCAATGCAACTTGATTTTAGTCAGCCACAACAAGAACGAGCCAAGATTTGTGCTAGAGATTGTTAGCTTAGTCGGTGATGAGTCCAGCAAACATCCTGGCCCAGTCAACATTAGATCATCTCCTGTCATCGACGGACATCGCGGACATGTGCTAACGTATCCAATGTAAACTTGCCTTTGGATCACGTCTGTATCAATATTAATAGATAAATAACTCTGTTTTTCTGCTTGATATTCATTTCAACCTTGTGAATAGACCCTGTCAAAGAGGGTGAGGAATGCTCTGAGGAATCTATCAATGTCTCATCCGTATAATCCTTGAACTAAGATCAATGTAGTCAGTGCGATTAATTCATGCATTAATGCTGACTTGATTCTTGACTGACTTTAAATAATTTGAAATTGTTTTTTATATTCTTATCAAAAAAGTTCATTCAAAATGGCTCCGACATCAAAAAATAATCTCAGTTTTTCTTTAAGAAATTTTACTATTCAAAGTTTCCTACTCTACTAAAGTACACTCAGAGAGATATAAATCAGTGCATAAATTAAAGTGCCCGCTGACACGACGCGGACAAGTGTAAGCATCAAGTGCTTCGGTTTTGACACAAAATAATGAGATTACATAAGAATAAATGATCAGTATAGTATAAATTATATTTAAGACAACAAGCTAATTATTTAAAAATAAAAAAAAAACACGACTGACAACTTACATAGCCTATGTCACTCGGAGGAATGCAAGGAATCTAACAATACCTCTCACATCAAAATCTATTAAGCCGCTCAGGACTTATGGTGGAATAAAGAAACTTACATACATACAGGAACCCTGAAAACATAACACTCCTTTTTTGGTCAGTCAGGTAAAAAAAAGGGGGGAAGAAAGGAAGACCTACCCAGGCCCAGGATACAAAAAAATACATACAAAAAAGAATTTTTGAACCGCATCCAAGTATTCCAATAAACTCGATTAATATTTTATACGAAGAACCTATTTCAGAGCTGACATCATACTATGCCGTCATACTTATCTGATCCAAAATGAATTAAAATTAAAGGTTGATTCTGTGTCATCCTTATTTTACGTGTTCTCTTTCAAGTGCCTCGACGCGCGATCATTCGATTAGCACTCGCTCGCATCGCACCCCATTATAGCCGTGACGAAAACACCACTCGATCTCGAAGCGATTTCATATCGATACGTTTATGTTTATTCACACGTCTAAAGATATCTGTCTAACACTTGTTACATTTATGAAGTTGATCCATGTGATTTGAGTCCTTCGGATAGTATTTTTGAGATGTCTATCAGAAAAAATATTTTTTCAATTTCACTAGCTTTTCGCCATAGTTTTTCACCGTACCGTCGAAAGTTTCTGGACATTCGCTCGCCATTAAATATAATTTTGGTATAGTAGCAAGTAGCTCACCCAATCCGTAGCAAAGTACCTACACCCCCTCACCCCTCGACTCATGTTCCACCCTCACACGTGCCGCGGACAAGCGACTCATTACGAACATTCCGTATCTGTGGAAAGTCGCGTGGCGTAGCGTGTCTATCTATAGCGTTATCTTTGAACCCATTGATCGGACAAAGTAACATTATATTTATTTTTAACCGATGCCGTATAGGACCATTTTGTTTTCTTTCTTGTACATAAAAATATAAAAATGTCGTAAATAAGTTTTACCCTATTAAGTACTTTTTGTTGTTCAAACTATGGAATTTCAAGTACATAATGACTTGAAATATCATAAATAAATCTTTAAAACACAATTTAATACGCTGAATATATTTCCATATGAACTGAAATAAAAATATTCTTTTAGTATAAGAATACATATAAATAGCGGAACTATGTATCTATTTCAAAATAAAGTTCAAACATAAAGTCCTGCAAGGCCTATAAAGGTGCCAATGGCGACACAGTTTCTCGTAGCAAAGCTACGACTGTGCTACGAAACCAATTTCCTATTCCTAATGTCTGCTAATCGCAGGCTAATACGTATTAAGAGTTAATTTGATTGATTTTAATCAATTTATTATTACCCAGATTTATTCGATATTAGCTTTTGCCCGCGGCTTCGCCCGCGTGAATTTCCCACGGGAGCAGTGCTATATCCCGGCATGGATGGTACCCTATGTCCTTCTCAATACTTAAAACTATGTGTTTGCGAAATTTCAGGAAGATTGGTTCAGTAGATAAAGCGTTCATTATTCATCGGCGTGAAATATTCAATTCATGATATTTTTAACTTTTTAATAAAAATAAATGAACTGCATGATTTTGTTATTTATGGCCCATAAAAATAGTCATATCATTGTCCATATCTGGGTGCCGTTTCCATTTGGAGCGATTGCAGTTTGCCGGAAACGCACGGATTTCCGGTCCGGCACGCGCCGCACTTCCGGGACTGGTTTCACGAACGAAAATACTGGTGGGAAAACTATATCGATCTGTCTCACTTTATTTACTTTTTACCCTTTTGTAGTTACCTTGTAGTTACCTAGCCACAAAATTCTACCTTCATGTTTTTAGGGTTATGTAAATTAGGAATCTGAATCTATAAAGAATCACTGCTTGATTGTCCGTTTTCATAGATCACAAGTACCTACCAAAATTTCGACTTCATTTTTACGTTAAACAAACCATACTCTATGAGTCTATAAACCAAACATGTCCAAATAAATTCAATAAAAATCAAGATTTTCAAAGTTATTACTAGAAAATATGTGAAAATTAGTACCTTAGCAGACTATTAACATGTATATTAGGAGAAACTCACGTCACCATTGCCTTTATCCACTGTCAGCAACCAAAGCTACTTGTTGTACTTCTAACCCTATGATAGTCTTTAAACTCACGTTAAACCACATGAAAACAGGGATTATTACCGATTGGTACCGGTACCAAATTCTCATATGAAGTACCGGAAACTACCGGTATATCGAAAATTTGGTACCGATAACAAGCCCTGCCTTAAAACTACTAGACCTCAATAAACTGGTCGCGTCCCTAGATGAAGCATCATTGAGTTGGCTTGCAAATCAATGAGGCTTGCGATCGACCGGACCGACCGGGGACGAGAGGCAAAGGGTTCAGGGGATGCCCTTAATTCTGTTGCTAGGTTCCTACGAGTACTTGCACCGCATGTGTAAAGCCTGGTGTCCATTTTGAGAAGTGACAAGTGCGAGCTACATCTGCAACTGTAATATGACAAATGCTTAGTGCGTGTGAGCAGTCACTTCTCAAAATGTAAACCGGGATTAATAGTTGTTATTTGTCTGTTGCACTTTTCAATCGCACTTGTCATTTCTCAAAATGAAAACCGCGATTTACGTGTTAATGCCATTTTTTAACAGTCATAGCCTAATATCATAATATTAAAGTAGACATAAGAGTAGACATAAGATATTATGATTCAATAATTATTTATCGACGTGAAAAAGAGCCTTCTTTGAAGGTCAAGTATCAATAAAAACATTTGACTTTGATTTTGACTTTGACTAAAACACGTACTAACCATAACGTAACCTACTTAATACATAATTTAGAAAAACTGTTGAAAATTTAACACAAATTTTTCAGTTTTTTAGTTTTTCAGGTAAAATAGACTTCTCAATGGCAACATTAATATATTTTCCTAATATAATCCTGTATTTTATAAATTAAAAAACCTTAGTTCTTGCTGGAACCTTTATCGGTAATTTCCCCAAGAATCCATCAGTTTCACGGTACTATTAGGTGAGTACGAGTACATTGCGTAACATTAATGCTCAATTCTCTTTTTCGATTGCAATCACGTGCACGCAATACACGGCAACCTCAGGAATGTGACGCAACAGCAACACCTTTCATTTAGTTCCTGCATCGCTCGATAAAATTGTTTACTCGGCTCAAAAACTCGCGCGCACTGGGAAACAATGAACACGAGACTATAAAATAGTATCGGAGCAATTTTATATTCCGCTCCATACATGGTACACTTACTGGCAAAATTGGAACAAAAAGAAAAATGCGTCCTACTGATATGGTAAGTACAGTTGCATTGTAAAGAAATGAGCTTGTTTGGATGAGGTCGCTGGATGCATGATAAAAATGGGCAATACCAAAAGTGACTGCATCCATGAAACTTGTGAGGTGCATTCTATGCGTGAGTTGGTAATGGTAATGGTAGATCCTATGATCCATCATAATATGATGCATCATAGGATCTACCATAATCATTGTTAAGTTATTGTCCATATAATATGTATATGGACAATATCAATGATTAAAAACAATAGCATTGCGGCAACTTAACAGCCATTTAAGGCAGGTTTTGCTTTCCATCAAAGGACAATGATAGATATGCTTATTACAACAAACAGAAAGTTTTTTATAACCTAAACTTGAAAGTTATGTGGCAGAACTGAAAAATAAGATTTTTTTTGCCAACTTGTGTATGCAAGTGTACCACATTATTGGCGCATGAACCGCTTACACCGTTTTCCACTCGCGCCGCCCCGGCTAAATTACGCGAAACGTGCTCGCAATTCCAAAATATCCGCCCCGCGCACCGCCCCGCCCCCCGTGTTGGGATAATATTCCCCAATACATTTAAACTCGCTTGCATGTGGAGTATAAACAGGAAAATCAAAGTGATTCTCTATTTATTTGTATAGGCACTTGTTAGTTACTTTGTAAAGCAGGTTAGTACTAAAAGTAAAGTTTATTTTAATTCGTTTCTAAAATAGTATTAAGTACTACTTTATTTCAAAGGAAACAAAATTGATATTTTTCCCTAGTTCTCGTTTGTATCGAATATAATTTTCCGCGCCTTAACTGTCCTAATGGTAATTTTCCGCCTATATTCTGTACTAGCTTTTGCCCGCGGCTTCGCCCGCGTGAATTTCGCACGGGAACAGTGCTTTTTCCCGGGATAAAAAGTAGCCTATGTGCTATTCCAGGTCATTATCTACCTCTGTACCAAATTTCATAGAAATCGGTCCAGTAGATTTTGCGTGATTGAGTAACAAACATCCTCACAAACTCACAAACTCACAAACTCACAAATTCACAAACTCACAAACTCACATCCAAACATTCGCATTTATAATATTAGTATGGATTGCTACGAAGTAGTTCGGGCTTGTATCACTTTGCTTCTAATTACTTAAAAAATAAACACAATTAGCGTAATGAATCCAATCCTGTATAAATCATACGGGCGAGCCCATACAAGTCTGGCAGCTGGCCGCCCCGCCCGTCGCTCGTCAATTTAATAAAAAGGTTTCATCGAGATTAGTGCGCGCTGTAATGCCCTTCCGAGGACACGCACGTGCAGAGAATCGATGCGTTATGATCCAAGACATTTCTTTGGTTTCCTCTAATAGTGAAGGAAACGAAAAATATGGATGACTTGTATTTTATATTTTTTTATCACTTATAATGCCCTGACTCTATAAAACCTAACTTCCCAAACTGTACAAAATATGTAGGGTTATTGTAAATTCGTCCCTAGAGTTAATTCGGTACCTAATTAATATTCCATACATTCAAAGTAAATTCGGTACACCGATAAAAATTATTAAATTTTTGTGGTAAAAGACATTGTTCATCGCCGGCTTACTGCGGACAGTTTGTGCAATAAATAAAAGTATTATCATTCATCATAATTAATGTCAAATAGATTTTCTTAATATATATTGGAGTATGAATATCTTTAATTAAAATATACAATTTAGTAAGTATTTTTTGCGTTTCCGTTATTAAAATCAAAGATGTCGGCCTTTACGTCTGTGCTGGGATGCCATTATCTAAAATAATATTACATTTAAGTAGTTTATTTTTTTTTCTTTGATGAAAGACTGGATTAATTAAGTAATTTTTTAGCATAATACGTTAGTTTTATGTATTAAGTACACTCATATCATTTCATATTCATATTTTTAAATGAAGAATTATGTATTTATTTTAATTTTTACTTAAGTAATTCAATATTGCATTTTCTTTACCTGGTAACACTCGATTCTTCAGCGCGGCTTTATTTTGACGTTGACATGTTATCTTCGGTCGACATTGACACTTGGATACTTGTCAACAACTGTCAACGTCAAAATAAAGCCGCGCTCAAGAATCGAGTGTTACCAGGTAAAGAAAATGCAATATTGAATTAAGTATTTAAGTAAAAATTAAAATAAATAATTCATTCTAAAATATAAATATGAAATGATATGCATGTAATTAATATAAAACTAACATAATATGCTAAAAAAATACTTAATTAATCCAATCTTTCATCAAAGAATAAAAAATATACTACTTAAATGTGATATTATTTTAGATAATGGCATCCCAGAACAGACGTGAAGGCCGACATCTTTGATTTTAATAACGGAAACGCAAACAATACTTACTTAATGGTATATTTTAATTACAGATATTCATACTCCAAGATATATTCCGAAAATCTATTTGACATTAATTATGGTGAATGATAATACTATTATTTATTGAACGAACTGTCCGCAGTAAGCCAAGCTTCCATACATTTTGAACGAAGTCCTTTGCCACTCAAGTTTTTTTTTGTGCAAAATGTACAGTTAGCAGTACAATGATAACTCGCAATGTAGTATTAACTAGCTAATTTTGTATTTTAGATACGTATGTAAAATTATAACTTTTTTATACCGTGATCATTGAAAACTTACGATGATTTATTATCCTGATTAATTGACTTAATCGCAAGCAAATTGGCTGGCTGTGATTATATCAAAGTTCGAAGGATTTGTATTATATAAAAATAATTGTCATACTTTTGATAGGTAAATATACATATAATAATAGGACATATGCGTTAAAATTAACCCGACTGTTTTTATATAAATAATAACTAGACTACTACTACTAGTAAGAGAAATTATGAAGCTATTTCTGTTGTTTTGTTTGTTGTATTTTATACCTTAATTGATTTCATTATATTGGGTGCTTCATTTTTGTTGCTGTCTATACGAAAAACCTTACGTACCGAATTTACTATAAAAATAACAACGAGGGACGAATTTACAGAAAGATTTTAGGTACCGAATTAACTCTAGGGACGAATTTACAATAACCCAATATGTGGCATGGCAGATTTGCTACCGGCACTTTGGTGAAAATTTTATTCATATTTCTATTGCAACGAAACGGTCAAACTACGTTATTTGACTAAGGTGTAATTGTAGAGTTTGTAAAGTTAGGGCTTGTACAGTCAAGTCAGGGCAAGTATAATAAGAAGCTGGGCTCTACATTAGATCTGATAACTTTTTAACAGTGCGAGCCATATTTCTCAACACCTCACCGAATTCTATATCAGGGGGTCAAGTTTAGCCACAGACCTATACCTATAACATATACTGTAAATTTTTATCCCATAACTTATCTAATAACTTACTATTTTTTTTATCTAAATAGAAATGGACGCCTATAATATTATTTCTGATTACAACATTTACATTATAGTATCGATAAAGAAACCTTAGTGCCATTTGTGTATTCATCAGTGCGGCGCTGGTCTCGAGGGGAGCTGATTGAGTTACGTGACATGGGCCCGCCAATTTGTATGAGAGGAGAAGGAATTGCATTAGTGCGCGTAATTAAATAGCACTTGTTTTGATAGGAAAACATGGCGGGTTTGTTTGGGTGCCCGATCGATAGTCGGATCAAAAAGTATGTAATAAAACGAACGGTAAGAGGCGGGAGTGCCATACAAAAAGCGTGAACTCGTCTTACTATGAAACGCAGGAGAAAAATATTCAAAATTCGCTTGTATTTTTTTTATTTGCCGTCATTCGTCGTCGTGTCACATAAAGTTAGAAAAAGGTTTTTCATTTTTCCCAACAATTTTTTCTAGTCTATGGTTTACCTTGAGTTGCCTTGAAGCATAGACATAGAAAAAAAAATCATTCTTTAAAAAAATTTTTTGCTAGCTCTATGCTTGAGAGATACGCGAAGCTGATGTTCGAATTTATTATCTAAACAGAAAGGACTAGAAATAATGAAATATTTATTCATAAACTACGTAAACAATTTCTTAATGATTTGAGCACTAATGTATTCAAGTTATGCAGATGCTTCTAGTGGCCCTACCCTATTAAATTATTATTGATACACTTGAGATTATCCATATCATACTGAACAATAAATCAAAGATCATCAAAAGGAAAATAAGTAGACATTTTAAATTTCCTTTCCATTGTTTCCCAATCAATATAGCATTACAATAAAAAATAAAAATTATCAGTAAACAATTACATAGCATAGATAATATCAAATAACTTAACATAATATTTATTATGATACGATTCATTATTATAGGTCGACAGGAACTTACGTAAACAAATACGGATGAAACATCCGCGGCGCCAAACTAAAAGCATCTCTCAGCAATCGAGTTCATATAGTTGCTATTGTAAACAATAACAGTGGAAACTTTTTAACACGTCATACAATTTACACACTTTATATTAGGACGAGCGAGCGAATTCGACTTGAGAAAATATGCACGCACGTGCGTTTTGAGGGCGTGGTGCAAGCGCAACGCTGTTTACTTTGTGCATTTTATATCCTGTATCCATCACTTTTATCTTAATCAAAACTGTTTAAAACTTTATATTTAATTATTTTGCAGTAACTGCACCCTGGGACTTTATTCCGAAGAATTTTTTGGATTGTATAAAGAATATCTTTCATGTAAGTGCAAATCATTAACCAACTCCAACATACACAACCTATGTACCATCAACTATAACAGGATTATAAGATCTTCCTAATTTCTATATAAGAGTACTTTAGTTATCTTTCTGGTTAAAAATTTGCAATGTTTCTTAGCCACGCAACAAATTTTGATGATTTTTTAAATCTAAGATATCGTGGAAAACCGGAATCGAGTGCTAGTCAATACAAACAAACTATAAGTTATAGTTCGTTGTTCTGGGAGTTCATCTTGTACCACGCGGCTACACAAACAGCGGCGGCGCCGAAGCCGCCTCAACATACGATCACTCTTGATTCTTGATTAATGGCGAACTAGCTCCTATCTCATCATGCGCGGGCACTATCGAGGAATATAATATCAAGGAAACATCTTTGCTTATGTTATATTTGATGCTGTAACATTGACTAGGTACTGTCAGAAAGATTACTCTTATGAACTTTATTGGCAAAATGAATCTTTGAAAGGAGACCGTTATAAACTCGATTGAATCAGCTGTATTTATTTTATACTAGCTTTTGCCCGCGGCTTCGTCCGCGTGAATTTCCCACGGGAACAGTGCTTTTTCCCGGGATAAAAAGTAGCCTATGTGCTATTCCAGGTCATGATCTACCTCTGTACCAAATTTCATCGAAATCCGTCCAGTAGATTTTGCGTGATTGAGTAACAAACATCCTCACAAACTCACAAACTCACATCCAAACTTTCGCATTTATAATATTAGTATGGAAGCACATCTCAATATCACCTTCTCTACAAACTAATGTTGATAGGTCTACACAAATGGCATTTACTACTTAATTTATAATTAAGTGAATTCAAAATTAAGTAGTACTTGTGTAAGTAAAATTAAGTAGTAGAGTGAAAGTGAATCACCCTGTCGGTGGCTAGAGGCCTGTGAATCAGTTTTATTCTCGCCCTGATGATGGAGTAACGAATGTTGGGGCAGATGCCGCTCAGATAAATAAATCACAGAAAGCGGCGTCGGCGTCGCTATGACGACGAGACGCCTCTCCGCGGAGTGACTCACCCAAGACCAAGATTCATAGTTCACTACAGGTAGACACATCTCTATAAAATGAAAACGTGAAAAATGTGTAATATTGTATCACGGATTATTTATATCAGTTTTCATTCACGGTTTCATCACATCTCTATTTACTTAAAAAATAACAGGTTTCTAAAATTGGTTTTAGTAATCCAGGACAAAATTAATACAGATTAGCGCACCTAAAGTTCCGTAAAACAATGACTTGAAATGTCTCGAGTAAAATCATACAGCCAGGCTCAAATCCCGTTTTCCAAGTACTCCCACAGAAATAAGATCAAGCTGCATTGGAGCCGAGAGCTAACCATGTCAGCGGCCGATATGATCTAAACTGTAATGCCGAGAAATTGATAGTCTTTATTTATATCCATCGACTATTAATTTGATATAAAACAAAGTCACGCAATTCCCGTGACTAATACCTTACAACGGTTCCTTGACAGCCACTTTCAATTACAACTATACCTTTAAATATAGATTTATTCGTGTTTGGATTTATGCTCGGACAGTAAAGTTCATAATCGTCTTGTTTGTGGTTGATATATGGTGTTAGGGTTACCGACTTACGCTTGCTACCAAAACTGGTTGTGATAGGCTTTCGTAACTTTCAAAATAACGTTTCTATCTATTAGATCGATTTGTCAAATAGATATTAAAGATAAAAAAATATAACTTAACTTAAAATATGAATTAATTATATGGCAAGAGGCAGATTCACGTCATTACGAAAATATTATAATTATAAAATACTGTTTGGAACATCTTTAGTTTATATCTTCTAATATACCTGTATTTAGATTTTTAAAATTGTTTATCAAAATCAAAAGAGCAGATGAAAACTACGCAAGGTACCCAATAAACTGTAGCTAAATTGCTGGGCGGAGGGCGCCGCGTTTGCGCACGATTTCAGTCGCTCCGCCCAAGAAAATTACTCTTAAATACTTTATTATACTTGTTTTATTTAATGTTTATAGATATTTTTAGAGTACCTAGTTGCCTTTTAATAAAATAATATTACGACTCACGAGGGAAATTAATCCTCTAAGTTTTTAAAGGTTTCTCAAAATAAGTGTGCCAAATTGTAATTTCCCACTAATAGCCCGGGAAGTAGTGTCATCCAATGTATGGAACCTGCAAATTTTGGTATCGGAAGGATTCACTTGGCACAGGTGTTATATACATGAAGTTAAGCTAATTTAGCCCGGTAGCCTTCCACCCCCCCCTGGTGGGTAGGTAGGGGGGGCATTCAAAGGTACACGCCGCCGCGCTTTAGTTAAAAAATCATATCAGCTTCTATTTACCTACCATCTCGAGTTTGGTGTCATTTTCTAGTAAATCAGGCATGAGGAATTCATTTTTGAGACATTTAGTATATAGTTTAATAGAAAAAAAGGAAAATATTGACGAAAATATCAAAATCGGTTTGTTATTATTTTTATTCAACTGTCAATATTTTTGAAAATCCTGAATTTTGTGCAAATAAAAAAATACTATATTAAAGGATATTTATTTAGCTTTTAAAAAATATATACTTTAATATATAAAGTTATCATAGATGTTTCTGAAAAAAATCGGACATGGTACGCGGCGGTGCCTAGGAACTTTTACAGTAGTCTAGTTTCTCATCCTTTTGTTGACATATTAATTTAGTTTTATATGCAAAATATACAGAATATGTACTTTACTTAGTTATTGACTGTCTCTTATGGTCTGATGAATAAATAATAGTATTTTTAGGGTTCCGAAGTAAACATGGAACCCTTATAGTTTCGTCATGTCTGTCCGTTTGGCTGTACGTCCGTCTGTCCGAGCCTTAGCTCAGAGACTATTAATGCTATCAAGTTGTAATTTGGTATAGATATACATATTAATTACGCGGATAGAAATGTAGAATAAAATCATGAAAAAAATTTTTTTTAGGGCGGTTCCCCTACGCCTAAAGAGGGGATGATTTTTTTTTATCTCGATTATACCATCGTGTGGGGTATCATTTGATAGGTTTTTCAAAAATATTATGAGTGTGTGAATATCATATTTTGATTTAGGGATCCGTTTGTGAAATATTTGACTTTAAAGTGCAAAATTTTGTTAAGAGTCAAGTGTCCCCCCTTTCGAATAGGAAAATAGTTGTCGGTGGATACGGGAAAAAGTCATGATACGTAGTAAAGATAATGAATTTAAAAGAAAAACTATCACTATTATGTAGGCTTTACACTTTAACTAGTAATAGACGATAAACTTACAAAATCGATTTTAGTATGAAAAATATTTGTAGGAACATATTTCATTGAATATGATGGTATGGTATATATACATTGTATTATAGTCATTAGTTAAATAAAGCTGGGAGTTAATTTGAGTTGATGTATCCACATTTGTACAGAGTAGGCAGGCAGGCACCTTCGGAACTCTACAATGGTGGTCCGATACGGACTTGACCAATTATTTTATTATATTACCGACATTTTCCACCACAGTGGCATAATTTGGTTCATTTTAATTGAATTTTGACAGCTGCACCTCACAGCCGCACCGTGGCTTGCACCGAATCAGTTCACGACAAGCGGTAGCAGCAACTGGTGCAATAGTCCACTTTGGTTTCCATTTATTTAATTCCATTTCCTATCCCAAATCCGCAAGTGCGCTGTTCTCTAAAAAAGACTGACAGCTAGAGAATGTTCCGCCGATGGAAGCCAGTTCTTGGCTGCATCTCCTAAGAGCTGTTTACTAGGGTGTGCATGTAGAGTGTGCTGTGCATTGTGGACTCCTACTTGTCAGAAAGGCACGTCGAGTACCCAGGGAAAGACAGATGGCGATGCTGGGAAATGTCATGTGGCGTTCCGCATCCCATGCCCTATGTTTTTATCGTCCTAGACATGCACCGCCAGAAAATGCGAGCATAGTGGTAGGTGGGGTCAATACCGCTATTGGTGGAACTATGAAGTACCTCGCCTGAATGAACCCTAGAACTATGAAGCCTAATCCTGGATGCCAAATGGAAGTTCTCCGATCATTTCAAGAATATGGCTCCGAAACTCTTGAAATCGGCATCTGCATCGTCCAGGATACTGCCGGACCCAATACACCCGCGCGACGCCTCTATACTGGTGTCGTACGGTCGATGGCATTATACGGAGTCCCAATATGCGCAGATGATTTAAAAAAGGAGAGCGTAGACCCCAAAGGGCTATCTGTACAATACGAGGATATCGCACAGTTTCTGCAGACGCTACTTGTATTCTTGTTGGGTCCTTGCCATGGGATCTAGAGGCAAAAATTCTTTCTGGGGCTTTTTATGGCGTGAAGAAAATCGCGCCCTAGGTCACAATAAAGTATAAAGCATAGATATTCAGCGAGACTATAATGCCAAAGAAAGAAGAGGCAGAGCAACAACGAGAAGCTCTGTCGGCCGGGCCGGAGAAGAACGGCCTATGCCCATCTTATGCCCCCTTGATAATGGCTGGCGATGGACCTGGTAATCGGTCCATCGTCCGCGTTTTTAAGAGGCTATTATTTAAGGCAGGCGGAGTAATTATACTCGATGTAGGGTGACATTTGAAGGTCACTGCCGTGGCTGGAGAGTGTGGAAGATTGGTGGTCCACTCCACCGTTCCCACCTCTTCAGTATTGGTATGTAGAGGCACCGGGGTGTTTTTAGTGGGTCCAAGTCCCACATGCCGCTTCACTGCTCGACTGTCGAGAAGTGAAGCGGTATGCGAAGGTATTTTCATATAGCATTTTCACCACATTGACAAAATTTTGCACTTTAAAGTCAAATATTTCACAAACGGATCCCCAAATCAAAATATGATATTCACACACTCATAATATTTTTGAAAAACCTATCAAATGATACCCCACACGATGGTATAATCGAGATAAAAAAATCATCCCCTCTTTAGGCGTAGGGGAACCGCCCTAAAAAATTTTTTTCATGATTTTATTCTACATTTCTATCCGCGTAATTAATATGTATATCTATACCAAATTATAACTTGATAGCATTAATAGTCTCTGAGCTAAGTCTCGGACAGACGGACGGACAGCCAAACGGACAGACATGACGAAACTATAAGGGTTCCATGTTTACTTCGGAACCCTAAAAATACTATTATTTATTCATCAGACCATAAGAGACAGTCAATAACTAAGTAAAGTACATATTCTGTATATTTTGCATATAAAACCAAATTAATATGTCAACAAAAGGATGAGAAACTAGACTACTGTAAAAATTCCTAGGCACCGCCACGTACCATGTCCGATTTTTTTTAGAAACATCTATGATAACTTTATATATTAAAGTATATATTTTTTAAAAGCTAAATAAATATCCTTTAATATAGTATTTTTTTATTTGCACAAAATTCAGGATTTTCAAAAATATTGACAGTTGAATAAAAATAATAACAAACCGATTTTGATATTTTCGTCAATATTTTCCTTTTTTTCTATTAAACTATATACTAAATGTCTCAAAAATGAATTCCTCATGCCTGATTTACTAGAAAATGACACCAAACTGGAGGTGGTAGGTAAATAGAAGCTGATATGATTTTTTAACTAAAGCGCGGCGGCGTGTACCTTTGAATGCCCCCCCTACCTACCCACCAGGGGGGGGGTGGATGGCTACCGGGCTAAATTAGCTTAACTTCATGTATATAACACCTGTGCCAAGTGAATTCTTCCGATACCAAAATTTGCACGTCATGACACTACTTCCCGGGCTATAAAGAATGGTGAACACATAGAGTTGAGTAATATCAATTAAAATAGTTATGTTAATACACTATAAAACGTATAATTTGATAGGTGTCCAACGTTTAGTATTACGTTGTCCAACCCTGAGCGTTATTGTGATGTTGGACGGCGCGCGCGCAGCTGTCGCGACGACCAGACAACAGTTGTCGCCGGCGTTTGTCTCGAGGTGTACACACGCGGTCCTAATTAATTACACTACTATTCTATTTTTTTATGCTCGCCCATTTAATTAAATAAATAGTATCCTTATTCCGAAACACTTATGTTAATTACTCGAATCTAATCTGAAATGATATCGCGCCCACTCGTAACTGGAAGCTCGTCATCGTCATCGGCTCTAAAAATAACCACTCATAACATAACCCATCCATAACTTTAGTAATTTAGGCATCAAGATACATGCATTTAATACTTACAGATATAGAGCAATACCGGCTCCGTACGGATGTCCTTGTTGCTCGAAGCATGCAAAACGTCATACCAAATTATAACAACCATTTAATAAGTACCTGAGAGCGGTACCAAAATTCCGAAAACATCAATCATCTCATCAAAAATCAAACATTTGAGAAGTTGGCCAGAACGTCAATCTCATCAAATCGGCCGTCCATCGACACTACACACTCTGTTGGTGATAGATAAGGTACGAAGTCTATGCAGCCAGCACTCAGCTGGACGGACATCCGTCACTACACTAGTGCAAATTCTAATTGTTTACAAAACCCTGACTCTACATTAGCGCATACATATTTGCTCTTGTAGTATAGCAGTAACTGTAATAGATTTTTATTTTCATCATTTGCGTTCATATCTTTCGTGCTGTTATTATTAGTAGTGAAAAATGTATACTATTTTTTAAATTTTACTAACATTTACTAGTAGAGTAGACAAACATACATTTTTAGTCCAGAAATAAACTGTTATGACAAAGAGATAGTGGTTTACGTACTTCATCATTATTGTGTGAATATATATCATGCATTTCGTGGGAGAATTTATCAGCCAACATTCGATGTTGTGACATTATATCATAGGTAACGTACCTAGGAATTTAGCACGAATATTTATGACCCGGATAAAACGGAAAATGATCATAAATATTATGATTTTCTGAGCAAGAACCACCTCTAGGTGGTAGGGTTCTAACTTTATGTTTTCATTACTACCAGAACATACCTTGCTTGTTGTTATCCTGTCTTGTTTAATCCTTTATCTAGTTTGGGATATTATTTTTAATATCAGAAATATGTGAATTCATTCACATCGTACATCCTCCGCTCCTCGTCTCATTCTCGACCTGATATCTATAGGTTGATGGTTTTTATTTCGTTATAACGAGATAAAAATAATGATGCTATAGACTCCTATGTTATTGTTCTTAATGCAAATGGTGAGAACCATTTGCAACATTGTATTTTCTTTCAACTCTGCTCTTTCTTTGATACTTTAATGCCGTGTTGAAAAACAAACATTAATAAATTCATACCGGCAATAAAGGATCTTGACTTATCATATATCATAGAAGCTATTATCTGGCATTCGTAAAATAACAGCCGCGAACTGAGGAGATTTATTAATGTGCATCGGTAGGTATCGAGCCGCAAACGAGCTCCTAAAAATATAGTGATGTAAAAATATTAAAGCATTGTTGAAGCTTTAAGC
This sequence comes from Ephestia elutella, assembly GCA_018467065.1. Lineage (NCBI taxonomy): Eukaryota > Metazoa > Arthropoda > Insecta > Lepidoptera > Pyralidae > Ephestia > Ephestia elutella. The sequence goes on along the minus strand of CM031592.1, from coordinate 12,643,955 downwards.
GGTATGATGGATGGGTTTGTCGAGAAAATCGTAAAATGGTTCGATAATATGAAAATTGCTGGTTGGGAAGCCGCCGCCGGCGCCGCTGCTCATCGATCACAGAGTGGAATGCGCAATTTCCATGGAAACCATTTGCATGTAGTTCACCCTGAGAGATATATTGAACAGATTACCATGACTTTGCGAGACTGACCACGGCTGTGATTTACTAAAATATTGTTCGCAATTCCTATCTCGTTGATGGTAATTGTACAGCGTAAGTATGACACACGGACGCATAAATCGTAGAGCCAAGAATTTCCCCGTCAAGCTGCGCACACGTTTTCCACCGGAAGTGTGCCTCGGGTGCATTAAACTAACAACTGGTGTGATTTTTAAAGGAAAAATGTCCAGATGAGTGGTGTATCTTGTGACATGAACGAAAATAATTTGACGCAGCCGTTCGTCGGGCGACATACGGCGACACGTGGGCACGATATATTACACGCGAGCCGCGCACTAAAAATATTGTGTTGGCAAATTAATGGGCATTCCCGACAGTAGGTTGTGGGATGAAAGGAAGTGCCTTTTATATGTGAAACGTTGGTTTTGTATGAAAACGCGCGGCAGCCGGTCACACCTGTCCGCGCACATTGGAACGGCAGCGCGCGCGTCGCCGTCGTCGCCGCCGCTGCCCGCGTCGCGACGCTTTTAGGGCTGTCTGTCTGCAAGTCTCTAGTATAAGAAATTCGCTAATAAAACAGTCTTATCTACTCTGAATAAAACTCGTAGATTTATGTTTACAAACCTCTTTTATAATACATGGATCATATTTCTACACTTTATACATGGAAACACAATAGATCACATAAACATTATGTAAAGCTACGCGCACTAAACAACCATCACAAGCCATCGCTGATATAGTCTACCACAGACTACTCAAGACTTAAGGGCTTCATACTGCATCTTGACAGCTTGTTCTTCTTTCAAATCTTCAGTCAGCTAACACGGCCGTTCCTGACAGCTGAACGTCCTCGTCAGCTTGATCTCCACTAGGTGAAATTAGGTCCTTCTGAGTATGAGAGAAGATCAATATTAATCATCATCCATAGGCAAGGATCCAATGGTTTAATATTTATCATTCCATTGTCAAATTGGTCATTTCAGATCAAAAAGAAAACATTGACTGTAAATTGTTAAACATCAATTTTTAACATTTGCAACTAAACTTATTTCATTTCAAAGGAAAAGCTCTAAATGCTAATTCAGTTATCAATTGGGACAAGACCAGAATAATGAACACACAACAGACAAGGAACAAAAAATCACATTACCATTCTGGAAAGAAAATTGCATTAGCTTTCTGGAAAGTAAATCATATTAGCATGCTGAAAAGTAAACAGCATTAACATTCCAGAAAGAAAATCGCATTAGCATGCTGAAAAGTAAATAACATTAACATCCCAGAAACAAAATAATTAGCATGCTGAAAAGGAAATATCATTAACATTCCACAAACAAAATAGTATTAGCATGCTCGAAAGGAAATAGCATTAACATTCTAGATCGAAAATCATATTAGCATGCTGAAAAGTAAATAACATTAACATTCCAAAAATAAAATCATTAGCATGCTGAAAAGGAAATAGCATGAACACTCCACAAACAAAATCGTATTAGCATGATGGAAAGTGAATATCATTAGCAATCTAGATAGAAAAACGTATTAGCATGCTGAAAAGGATGGATCATTAACATTCTGATGAAAATCATATTAGCATACTGAAAAGTATAAAGAATTAACATTTCAGAAATTAAATCGTATTAGCATGCTGAAAAGTAAATAACATTAACATCCTAGAAATAAAATCTTTAGCATGCTGAAAGGAAATAGCATTAACATTCCACAAACAAAATCGTATAGCATGCTGAAAAGGAAATATAACATCAGCATTGACGGAGATACGGATATCAACTATCAACGACAATGTTGTATGACATTAACACAGACAGTTAATAAATTGCTGTAACATTAGCATTGACATTTTTATATGTCAACGGCAATGTTGTGACATTAATAGAGGCACTTAATAAATAGCTGAAAGGAAATAAACATTAGCATTGACAATTTTATATGTCAACGGCCATGTTATTGACATTATTACAAGCGTTAGATAACTGAAAGAAAATAACATTAGCATTGACAATTTTATATGTCAACGACAATGTAATGGCATTAGAACAGAAGATCAAATAGTGCCACGATGTCAGGGCAGCGGCCGCTAGGTCGGGGCCAATGACCACATTGTCGGGGTCAACAAATGCCACATTGTCGGGGCAATGGCTACGATGTCGGAGCCAATGGGTGCCACAGTGTCGGGGCAATGACCACAGTGTCGGGGTCAACGGCCACATTGTCGAGGCCAACAGCTGCTTCCGCCCTTGTGTCTTCAGCAGATGTAGGTGCCACATTGTCGGGGCAAGGACCACATTGTCGGGGTCAAAGGCCACACTGTCGGGGCCAAGAGCCACCTCCGCCCATGTGTCTTCAGCAGCTCTCTCAGGTCAGCCGGCCAACAGAACGATCTCACACAGGTACCTCTATATAGGGACCAATAAATGCTTTAGACTTTTCGTCTTCGGCAACTACGAATGCCACATTGTCGGGGCAACGACCACATTATCGGGGTCAACGGCTACAGTGTCGGAGCCACGGCTACATTGTCGGAGCCAACAGGTGCCACAAGGTCGGGGCAATGACCGCATTGTCGGGGTCAACGGCCACATTGTCGGGGCCAGGAGCTGCTTCTGCACCATGTGTTCAGCAGCTGCGTCAGGTCAGTTCATCTCGTAGGAGCCAGCCAACCAATCGATCTTGTACCGATGATGTGGCGGCGCGCGCATGACCTAGTAGGAGCCATGCATTCCAGAGTACCCCAGTGCTTAGGGAATCTTTACTGACCAAAACAAAACTGTCAACAGAAAGAGTACAAGTTAAGGTTAACAATACGTCATTATTGTCAACACAACAACGACAAATAGCTCGGGCGCTCTCTCTCTCTCTTCTTAAAAATCAGCGATACCTCTATCAGGAGGTACATTTTCCAAATCTTTATCTAAATCCTAAAATGGAAAAAGTTTCCTTAATGCCCGTCAGAAACTACTTAGTTAAAGTAGAGTGAGCTTCACCAGCCTTTCATAGAAAGTCGAACCTTGAGTAGTTTATCTTAACTTCCAAGAAATTTAAAATAGGAGCCGTTTTCTCCACTCATCTCGCGAATACGCCTTGCATTGCAATGTACTCATAAAAGTACCTCACCATCCCTAAAAACTGGTGAACTTACCAATATTCGTTAGTTTTGTAATTTCATTGAAGCCCTACGGCTTACATGTTCTTACCACTCGGCCTTACTGACTTCAATCAGCCCAAAAAAATAATGAAGACTGTGCAGAACAACTACGGTCTGCTACCAGAAAATGTGGCAGAGAGAATCCGGACAAACGAAGCGGCGGGAAGAATTCTGTACCGGAACTTCACCGGGAAAAAACCACCGGTAAAAATAAGTACCGGGAAAAAATCTCCACGCGGCACCACGTTTGCCCGACTAAAACCTAACTAACTTAACGCAGTCTGCTACCACCGTAGCTTATGAAGGGAGCTACAGGGCCCTATATAATAACCTAACCTATAAATTAACTACAATTGAAAACCACTTACCAAACTAAATCTTCTTTTTCTTCGGATCCAAACTTGAGTGTCTTCGGGAAGGGGGAATTCCTAATCACCCTACCTAACCCATGAGATCTCAATTCCCCAGAACAAATAAATAGATTTCTTCCCGAAATCGGCTCGGCAACAGATAGATGTGAGCGAGCAGCCACGCGTCACATCCCACAGGAGAAAGTCACAATGACGGGTACACAAACACAAAGTTCAATAGTTATTTAACAAACAGGAAATTCACAAATACAACTCAAGCTAATTAGCCATCAAAGAACGCGGGACCTCTCGCGTATTAAAAATCAAACCGATATCGCATAGGACAATGGCGACCGTTCGCGACCCATTTTTACACGCGAGCAATGTGAGAACCCCAAAACGCCTGGCGGCGATAACAGGAAACGCCTGCGTTTAGTTTTACCCAATATATTACAAACATCCCCCCGTCCCGGTCTGAGAAGCAGACCGCTAGCTTACTCTACGGGAAGGCGGGCGAGAGAGGTCACACCTCTCCTTAAAATCGAACCGTCGACCAACACCTCAGCCACACGCGGAGTGCCATCTCCGCCAAGAATCAAACGTAATATGCGAGCTCGTCGCCAAAGCAATGAGGGCAAATTTGCCTCTTTTAACAATACTAAATCACCCTCCCTGGGAGGCTCAGTCCTGTCTGTCCACTTCACTCTTTGCTGCAGCAAATGCAAATATTCAAGCGACCAGCGACGCCAAAAGTCCTGGCTCATTTGCTGCAACATTTGAAAACGCGACAACCGATATACGCGTTCATCCTTCCACGGGTATTCGGGCAGGGCATTCAACGGCCCTCCCACCAAAAAATGACCAGGGGTGAGAGCTTCCAAGTCATTTGGATCTGGAGATAGCGGACAGAGAGGACGAGAGTTGAGGACCGCCTCAACTTTACAAAACACTGTGGCCAGCTCTTCAAAAGTTAGAGCCGTTTCTCCGATAATGCGGCGGAGGTGGGTCTTTGCGGATTTCACAGCCGCTTCAAAAATCCCTCCCCAATGGGGGCAACTTGGGGGACTAAACTTCCAGGTTATTCCCCTTTGGGCAGCAATTTGACTTAAACTAGTACAATTTTTATCAATAAACACAGAAACATCCTTAAGATAATTTACAGTTCCTTTATAGTTTGTGCCATTGTCAGACCTAATAAGGGAAGGTAGACCTCGACGCGAAACAAAGCGATCCAACGCGGCGACGAAGGCCTCCGTAGTCAGAGCCGATACCACCTCCAAATGGACAGCCTTGGTGGCCAAACAAACAAATACACACAAATAGCCCTTCACAATACGGGCATTACGAAAGGGAGAAGCCTTGATCGAAAAGGGACCGGCAAAATCGGTTCCAACGCCGTCAAACGGTCTCGAAGGTCGGATTCGATCAGCGGGCAAATCACCCATCTGTGGTTGCATCGTGGATGCCTTCAACCTATAACATGCAATACATCGAAACAGGACACTACGGATTGCTCTTCGGGCTGACAAAATCCAAAACTCGCGTTGCAAAATAGCCAACAAAGCATTGCACCCAGCATGGGCGTTACGAATGTGTCGATCAGACACCAAAAGCTGCACCAAGGGTCCGCCCTTGGGCAACAACAGAGGATGGCGAGTCTCATATGGAAGATCCGCCTTCCGGAGCCTGCCTCCAACCCGAAGAAGCCCATCCGAGTCGATGTACGGGTTCAAACGAGCGACCGCGCCCTTCAACTTAGCGCGTGCTTCGCGCAAAATATGAAGCTCTGACTCAAACCGTCCGGTCTGCACGACACGGACCCAATGCAACAATGCGCTCCGGCGCTCTTCTGCACCTGCAATCGGCTCCAACCGCTTTGCCTGTGGGTTTCTACAATTATGTATGAAACGCTTAATCCAACTGGTGACACCCAGAAGCTTATTCAAGCTGCTATACCGAGCAAGTAGCCAATCCGGCTCCGACGTCGTCTCAGCGACTACAGCATGTACACGGAGCCCAGTCAAACTCAAAGAAGTAACATCTGTCTGACAGACAGGCCAAGAAGTTTCTGATCCCATCAGCCACTCTGGACCCCACCAGAGCGGGTGTGACACCAATTCTGGTGCCGTACAACCTCGGGAGGCACAGTCCGCTGGGTTAAGCTCTCCCGGCACATGTCTCCATGTTATATCAATTCCGATATTCTGGATTTGGGAAACCCGATTTCCCACAAAAACCTCCAAGGTATGTGGGGCCGCGCGCAACCATGCAAGCGCGACCTGGCTATCCGACCAGGCGAAGATGTCCCGTATCTCGACCGTGGCCGCCAGCTCACTGGCAACGTGATGCAACAATTTAGAAAGAAGGTGAGCTCCACTCAACTCAAGCTTGGGAATAGTCAGCCTAGTCCTGATGGGGGCGACCTTGCTCTTCCCTAACAAAAGCGAGACATTGACCCGGCCATCGGCGTCAACTGTCCGCATATAGACTGACGCGGCGTAGCCTCGCTCCGACGCGTCACAAAAGCCATGCAGGCTGGCTCGATATTTCCCGGGGGCAATATTCGACGAGGCAAGGCAATCCGATTGACTTCCTTAATCGATGAAAACAACTCGAGCCAATCATCCAATGGAGAGCCAAACAGCGGCTCGTCCCACGAGACGCCCAAAGTCCAAAGTCTCTGAAGAAGACACTTTGCAGAGAATATCACTGGACTGATCCAACCGCTTGGATCAAACATACGGGCTATTACGGACAACACCGTTCTCTTAGTCCAGACTTTTGGTATTTCCAAGTCCACTTGGAATGTGAAAATATCGGTTAGCGGCTGGTACTGCATGCCCAGCACCGCTATCCTGTTGGGATCATCCACATCCTCAAACAGGTGAGGGTTCTGTTGGTGATCCTCCGGGATCCCTTCTAGAACTTTAGGCTCATTAGACAACCACTTACGTAGCTCGTAGCCACCTGTCTTCAATATTTCAATCAATTCATCCCGCAGTAGGAGGGCCTCCTCAATACTTTGGGCTCCGGTGCACACGTCATCAACATACAAGTCACGTGACAGCACGGAAGCCCCACGGGGAAAGCGGATCCGTTCCCGCTCTGCCAATTCAAGCAATGATCTGATGGCGATATAGGGACTAGATTTCAAACCATACGTGTTTGTGTTGAGTTCATACACCGTCACAGGATCCTCAGGGCGCTCACGCCAGAGTATCAACTGGAATCGCCTGTCCTCAGGATGTATGACTGTCTGGCGGAACATCATCCGGATGTCCGCACCAAAAACCACTTGATGTCTTCTAAAGTTCAAGATGATGTCAATTATGTCCCTATGCAATTTGGGACCCGAATGCAAACATAGATTCAACGAAACTCCGTTCGAAGTGGGTGCGGACCCATCAAAGACAGTCCGCAACTTGCCCGTTGAGGCCTTCACCACCGCGTGGTGGGGCAAAAAATAATGCTCAGTTGAGCTCCAATCAACTCGAGCCGGAGACATGTGACCCAAATCCTCGTACTCGCGCATAAATTCAATATATTTATCGCGAAGTACGTGGTCACGCTGCATACGTCGCTCCATGGACAGCAGTCGTTTCTCCGCAAGCGCCCTACTTTGCCCTAGGCTAGGACGTGTAACAACAAATGGTAATCTAGTTACAAACCGACCGGAGGGCAACCTCTCCGTGGTCGATCGAAAAAGGGCTTCGCACTCAGCGTGTTCCGGATCCATCCTGGAACTCATAGGTGGCTCCTCCACCTCCCAAAACCTTTGCATGGTCTTGGCCAAGGACGCAGATGCGACGACCGGTGGCTCCTCCGCGGTGCCATTATCAAACACAGGGCCCATCAGGGCAAAACCAAAAATCGTAGACACTGCCATCAGTGAAGACGAACCCAGAGCCTTCTGTGTACCCAACAAAATCCAACCCAATACGTCCGAGCCCAGGAGCAAGTCCACTGGGCCGGGATGAAAGACAAAGGGGTCGGCCAAATCCAGACCCGAAACCAAAGACAACACACCCGGCGGTATGTCTGTCGAGGGGTGCCAACCCGCAATGGTATCCATTACCATAGCCGAAGTCGTGATCCTCATTGTGGAGGACTTCAGCGAAGAAAAGGTGACAAGTGTCTGGCCCGTCAGACACTTCACTTGTATGCCACCAACTCCAAGAAGTGGCACAGGCGAGTCTTCCACGACTAAACCTAACTGGTGTGCCACTCGAGTGGTAACCAAACTGCTTTGAGCCCCTGAGTCCAACAGAGCTCTCAAATTAATGGCTTCTCCCCCACGACCCCATACGCGGACCACTGCGGTAGGGAGCAGAACCGTCCGCGGCTCTGTCCCAGCAAGGGAGCAAGCGAGTTACGGGCTCCCCACTCTCTCCCAACCAGGGGGGCGCCACTGACCCGGATAATATGTCGGGCGAGTGCACATCCCCATCTGGGGGGGCATAACCCGCGGCCCGGCCATACCTATGGTACGGCGGGTGGTACTCCAGCCGTGGGTACTCGTGCAGCGGCGGAGAAAACCGCTGCGGCTGCATGTGGTGGGTAGTGGTAACCCGCGTGGAGGGGGGTGTCCCCACTCTCCCGTCTGATCTAGGGCCCCCGCCCATGGGGGCCCTATCCGGGGCCTGGCCAGCTACATACTGGCCATGACCTTGGGGCGCGTGGTCCCGGTCCGCCAAGACCCGCGCAGGTACGCGACCCCCCTCCCGAGGGGGGGTGCGACGAGCGAAGCCGCGTCCTCCGTCCGGTGGTGGAGGGCTTCGCGCAGGAGCGCCCCCGCCCATAGGGGACCCCTGCCTCAACATCCGGGTGCCATCCCCGTTGCGGTTCATGCAAAGCATCGCGTGGTGCCGCCCACGGCATGCACTGCATGGTATGGCACTGGGACAGTCACGTGCATAGTGACCGCCCAAACAATAAAAGCAAAGTTCATGCCGCTTTGCCATGCGGCGCCGATCTTGTACTGGCAGTCCCTGCCAGTCCCTGCATTGCAGCAGGCTGTGGCCCATCCGACCACATTGCAGGCAGTCCGCGTCCCTCGCGACTGCTGCCGTGTGTGCAACCCGCGCACCAGCTCCACGCGGTGGCGGTTGCCGTCCCTGTTGGGGCCTCCCTCGCCATGAGGGTTCCAAGGGCCTACGTTCAGGCGCTCTGGATGGCGCTGAGTCCGTCATGGTATTCTCAGCCGCCCGTGCCTCAAACTCCAAAAACTTCACCAAGTCAGTGAATGTCGGTAGGGTGGTGCTATCCCGTTCCGCATTCTCGCGCTCAAATCGCGAGCGGATGTCATTGGGCAATTTGCCCAATACAATGTGCACCAACAAAAAAGACCATTGGTCCACCGGCAGCCCCAGTGTGCGGAGCGCGTTACAGGCCACTGTAACGGGCGTGAGCAACTGCAGGCGCAACTGTGCCCTGTTGGCCACCTTGGGCAGGGCCATCAACTGTGCGGCGTGCGCATCCGCTAACAAACGTAAATTTTGGTAGCGGGAGTTCAATAACTCCCAAGCCGTATCGTACTGGTCGTCCTCCACCCGGAGGTGCTGGATGAGCGACCGCGCTTCACCCTCAAGAGTGGAGAGGAGGTAGGCCATCTTCTGGGCCTTCGACAAATCCTGTCGTGCTACGACCAGGGACTCAAACATATTTTTATATGCCACCCACTCCTCCATCCTACCCCCAAAGTGGGACAGCTGAAGGGTGGGGAGCCGACCAGTAACCGCTGGTCCTTCCTGTCTAACAGGTGTGCGAGGGGCTGGTCCGCCAGCCTGTCTCGCCCTTATTGCGGCCGCCGCCTCCACGATGTCATCGTGCAGACTCAGGATCTGGTCCAGGTCCGCCACGTGACCTGCGTAGACCTCCGGGGTAAGGTGGGCTTCGGTAAGCGCCGCCATGGCCGCTTCCGCGTTGTTCAATCGTGAGCGGAGCTGATCCGCTCTTTCCAGTATAGCGGCCTCCCTGTCCTTCCGGGACAGGAGTCCACCGGCCGTCACAAACCATCTCAATTCGTTGGCGAGTGTCGCCCTAGCATTGGAGGCCTTCGCCATCGCGTCAAGTCACAAACAAAAAATAACAAAAGGTAAATAAAAAACAACAAAATCAAACAACTACACGAAGAACCGCGGTAGGTATGAGAATGACACAAACCCGGAACGCACGGTACAAACCGCAAACAAATACAAAAAAGGTTACAAATATTCTTATACAAATAAACTAAGAAAAATCTAATAATTTTTACAAACAATTAATTATTTTTTACAAACGAACAAATAGAGGGTAGATAAACTACGCTCTGCTACCAGAAAATGTGCAGAACAACTACGGTCTGCTACCAGAAAATGTGGCAGAGAGAATCCGGACAAACGAAGCGGCGGGAAGAATTCTGTACCGGAACTTCACCGGGAAAAAACCACCGGTAAAAATAAGTACCGGGAAAAAATCTCCACGTGGCACCACGTTTGCCCGACTAAAACCTAACTAACTTAACGCAGTCTGCTACCACCGTAGCTTATGAAGGGAGCTACAGGGCCCTATATAATAACCTAACCTATAAATTAACTACAATTGAAAACCACTTACCAAACTAAATCTTCTTTTTCTTCGGATCCAAACTTGAGTGTCTTCGGGAAGGGGGAATTCCTAATCACCCTACCTAACCCATGAGATCTCAATTCCCCAGAACAAATAAATAGATTTCTTCCCGAAATCGGCTCGGCAACAGATAGATGTGAGCGAGCAGCCACGCGTCACATCCCACAGGAGAAAGTCACAATGACGGGTACACAAACACAAAGTTCAATAGTTATTTAACAAACAGGAAATTCACAAATACAACTCAAGCTAATTAGCCATCAAAGAACGCGGGACCTCTCGCGTATTAAAAATCAAACCGATATCGCATAGGACAATGGCGACCGTTCGCGACCCATTTTTACACGCGAGCAATGTGAGAACCCCAAAACGCCTGGCGGCGATAACAGGAAACGCCTGCGTTTAGTTTTACCCAATATATTACAAACAAAGACGTTTCCAAAATCTTTGCGATTAGTTGAAATCTCCGTCTCAAGCCGTACATAGTATAGAGCTAGACGAACAAACAGGATTGCTGATAGTTGGTGAACTTTTGTTTTAATTAAACCGACAAAACCTCAATTAAACATTCCGATTGTTATTTTGCATTGGTAGATAACTATCGACACCATTACATAGATACGCATGTACTAATAACGTTACGTGGTGAATTTATTTCAATTAATAACATGCATGATGGCTATCAAATAATCACTGACCTTAAGGTCTAAAAATGCAACGCAAAATACATGAAACTTTGTAAAAAGATCTTTTAAAACAATATGCTGAGGTGTGGGAGAAACCACATCGAGTTTTAAAATTGAACAGCGCCATCTATTGACGACATTAATCCGAAATTAATTCGCCAAAACAAGAAAAGTTTCAAAGTCCAAGATCAGCAATGATCACTGATCTGATCACCCAATCTTTTAATCATGTCTTAGTCTTATCATTACAACGTAAGCAATCTACCTCTGCACTCTAAACAATTCACATTTAAACCTTCGTTTGAAATGTAATAATGTTTCGATCACTTGAATCAAAGAAGATAGTACACCAACAATCCTGTTCGTACCGTCAACATACAACTTCACGAAGTTCCTATCAATGACTTCGTCCATAGTCCTGTACCGACACGCCACGGACACTGGTGGTGGTGGCATGTAGCTTCCAGCGCAAGGTTGTGATGGTGAATTCAAAAACAAATGCATGTTACGGATCCCGTCATGTGGTAATATCCGACCACATCTATTGCAAAACTTATTTGCATGCAACAATGCAAACTGCGCATAAATAGATTTTCATAATAAGTGAATTGTCAATCTCAACTCACTATCCAACATTCATATTTTTTTTTTATTTCAAAATAAGTAACATGAAAAGTGCGCTAAAACTCAAACTAATAAAAACCATGGAAAAAAATAAGAACATCGTACAGCGTAAAACTAATTCTTAAAAAAAACAATTGAATCGCGATGGTCGCGATATTTCAAATATTTAAACAAAACGCGTTCCATTTTCCAAGGAAAAATTATCCGTGATTTGGCGCGGTTTTAATATGAATGATTCGAATCGCACTTCTGATCTTATCTACTCTGAATAAAACTCGTAGATTTATGTTTACAAACCTCTTTTATAATACATGGATCATATTTCTACACTTTATACATGGAAACACAATAGATCACATAAACATTATGTAAAGCTACGCGCACTAAACAACCATCACAACCCATCGCTGATATAGTCTACCACAGACTACTCAAGACTTAAGGGCTTCATACTGCATCTTGACAGCTTGTTCTTCTTTCAAATCTTCAGTCAGCTAACAACAGTTTATATTTATACCCCTATTAACCCTGCATTTAACATAGGCTAGACGTAAAAGAAAAGACTTGGCTTAGCAGAACTATGTTTTATTTATATTACATACAGCAAAGCTCATTCAAACGAAAAAATACGTTCCGATGTTATTGGGGCTTGTTGTTCAAATAACATGGATTTACGCCTTACATGTTGCAGCGAAAATTTCGACTATCGGAGGCATGAGAAGAGACTAGGGAATGCTCTGGCCACCGATAACTATTGAGCACTTATTTTATTTCCATGAACATTTCTCAACCTAGCACAGCCCTAGCGACGGATGTGACAAAGACGTGTCGCAGGCGCAGCGCGTCAGTTTCTCAATAATTGGCCAGATTAATATCCTCTGGAGCGTTCATATTTCGCCGCTCCGCTCCGCCGCGCAGACCGCCTGTCATTTTCTTCCTCAGCCGCCCATCTGTAGAAATTCACTCAAACTATATTTACTTGAGATATTTTATTATTTAACTATGTACTAGCTTTTTCTCTCAACTTTGCTTTATAAGTTTAATAAAGAAACCAATTCAAATTTCAACGTCTAGCCTATCTTTCTTGTTGGAAAAGCAGTCAATATCTACATATCTGAGGATAATTTGGCATTGCAACCTTTTTTACAATTATCCTATTATTACGCTTTGCTAACCGAAGTGGACAAAGAATGAAATCACGACTTTTATTTACGGAAACTCAATATGTAGAAAAAGATTACAATTCCTTTGTAAGTTTAGGGCGTTTTATTGGGGGCGCGTTCTCTAGTTTAAAATATAGGTACCTCAAGTATTAAGTAGGTAGGTTCTTTAAACATCCATTAGGCCAGCGTTGCCTGAGCATCTCACTAACTCCTGCAAGCACATATCTCCAGCAATAAAGATGTCCTGAGGCAGGGCGGGCGGCTACGAATAAATACGTGGCACGTGCGCGCGCGCAGCTGGCCACCACGTGGACTCCCGTAAAAATAGAGCATTGTCTCGCCACGCCCACCGCCAGATAAAACACCACATCAAACCAAAATCATGGTTTTCGGCAACTTGCGTTCGTAGTTCAATTTAATGGCGAGATAAATAAAAGAGATGAAACATTTACTTTGTGTCGGTTTTAACTATCCTGAGAGTTATAACAACATCCTTTTTTAATATATTTGTTCTCATTTATCGAACATCAAACAGAATCGTAAAATAACGAGTAAAAACCGAACAATATATCATCTAAGATGAAAATTTGAAAAAGTAAATTTTCTATGTAGCCAAAAACTCTGACAAGTATCAACATATTTAAGTATAATAACAATAAATACAGCAAGCAAGCAATTAAAAAATGCAATAAAATAAAATATTGATTATAATAATCATGATCGTATCGTAATTCAATCATAAAAGACGGTCGCACTAAAACGACTAGCAGTGCGCAAAAGAACGTCCCTGTTCCAATTTATTTAATGGTTTTCTAACGAATAAAGAAGTGAAATCTCATTTTATTTCACTTATAAGTAATTACATATTACAAGGGTGTAATAAACAGAAGGTAGAAACAAATAGTAAACCACTGTAGACTGGTTTTGTTTTTATTAAGTGGTAGTAGTGGTAGTCAACAGCTCGATTTATATTTTAGACCGCAAATTAATCCCGTGTTTTTTATAATAAATCCTATTAAATAATTAATCAGAAACGATAACTAAATGTCGATTCAAAGAACAGAAAAAAGTGAGCGTGAACCCACGCTCTGCCTTTTAGACATTGATTTTAGTCGTTTTGCTTCATAAACGTTCAGCATTTTAGGCTTTCTGATCAAAACAGTATTTTTGGGCAGTCATGTCATATAGAAACATCTGAAAATATTACATATACTGCGCAACACAGACACCTCAAACTTTAGAACATTGTCCCCGCTAAAAAAGGAAAAAAAAGACAATCGCCGTGGCTTCCGGCGCGAAATGCTTCCGCCTGTGATAAGTCGTTCCCGTCGCTCCTCACTTCCCCATTGACGTCTTGTAACACCTGTGATATTACAAGATATAATACACTCTTCACGATCCAAGAATAGACGAGTGTCCAATAACCACGGATTTAGTTATAAAATTAAAGTATACGTTCTAGACTTCGGCCGTTTTCACCTATTTCTAAAATTCCTTTCGTAGTGCTCACTTACGCTATATGGACCTCTGCAAAATATCAAGGTTTTACGTTCAGCAGTTGTATATGGTTACAAAAAATCTACGTACTTATTTGCTACTTCTTTATTAATTACTGGGATTAGAGTTTGGTTGGACTCAAATTGGACCCAACTTCCCAAGTTAATAGTTAAAATGTAACAACTATGCAAATGTTACATTTTAATTTTCACTTTCTTCTAATAGGCCCATTTTCATTACCCATCTCAAAAAGTATTATAATAATAAAAAGGTATAAATGAATTTTACGTTTTTATCTTGTATGTCTACGTATTTTTGTGTCCACAAAACCTGTGTCATGGAGTTCCGGGTCTTATCTATCAATAAAACTTTTAATTACTAGAGACCAGCTAGAGACTAAATAAATAATTGTACAAAAGTAGAGTTCTACAAGTAAACATTTCTAAGGCGATGTAAAGATTTTTTCGCTGTATCCTTCTTGATATGAGGTTGTGGATTCTCTCACTTACACTATAACCTGTAAACCAGTAATAATAGAATTAAAATTACGATAAACAAATTAAGTGGAAGCAATGCAGTGACATGGAGAGGAAAGACATTCGACGAGCGATCGACGGCGCCGCGCCTCCCAAACAAAAATACATGCTTGAACACGTGTGCCAACAAGCCAGCACTTACTACATACGTCTCTGTCTATTTGCAACACATTGTTAGCTATAAATCTCCTCAAGTTATTTCTCAAACAAAACAAAAAACATACTCAAAATATACACAAATATACACAAGTATACACTCCTATATGTACTCTGTATTTCATTTGAATATATTCTTTTGCATAGCTAGTTTTTATATTTGCTAACTAACACAAATTATCTACTTAAGGCAAGGCAGACTACTACGAACTTAAGGTATGCCCTAAGTTCTTAACTGATCATCATGAACACTTTGCTGTTCTCTAGTGTTTTTGGCAGAGAAACTAGTCGAACCATGTTACCATTTTTGCTACTGCAAACAAGTGACAAGTCAACAGTAAGCACAATTATTTCAACATTTTCAACGTGCCTCAACCCCCCGAGGCCTCCCTCTATCACCCCTAGGATCGATACGGTCCGCCATTTTGAATTTTCCGACCAATGCGCGTAGCCATGGAAAGCTGTTGTCATGGCAACGCGACGACGCTCCAAGGGGAAAGTGAAAGGCTTTGTAGATCCCTCATTTAAGTCTCGTCGACTATATGCACTTGCACATAGATTATGTGTGCCTTCATGAATCAATGATTTCAATATGTCGCGAACTATTGAACCACAAATTACAGTATTCATTTCTTAATTTACGTTAAAAGCCGATATACAAGACGAATAATTAAATATTCTGTCTCTATCCATCCATAAAATTCACTTTTACATAATAAGTAGTTTTAACCAGGTGCAAAAGGTTTAAAAACCATTTACGTACAGATGAAATAATAGTTAACTTATCCCTTTACATAGATACTCGATAATTTTCGACTTCATCACACACAGGACTTAAACTTGACATTCTTTACATGAAGAATGCGGCTCCTCGCGGCGCATCCACATTGTCTAGGCAGCTCGAACAACGCTATAATGTTGTGCCAACACCGTAGCACCCGGCACAATGCCAACTTAACCATACTAATTGATATATCCCTTTATTCTATACATCTTACTCACAAACAACTTCCTTTCCTTTCAATCCGCGCCGAGATTGTTTGCAGTCGTGTTTGCAGGCCAGCGGTGCTCTCGCAGGATCTCACAGAATCCCACAGATAATAGAGACACCTGCGACCTACCTGTGGGTACCGCGAAATATAAGCGGACTTTCGACTTTACAGTTTCCTGCGTTTGTCCGCGAACAATGGGCTATAAGACTGTTCGGAGCACAACGCCCGCCGCTCAAAGACGCCATTGAAAGCGACTGCTCGCCGCCCAGCCATTCTTAATATTGTACTTAGTCAAATTCTCTGTGAGCATGGCACTGGAACATAAAATATTTAGAATACATATGAATACCTCATGCATGATATTCCATATTGCTATCCTATGAAATTGCCCATGAACTGATCGTGAAAAAAGTCTTCCCGACAGCCTCTGAGAGCTAAAGCTTGTTTACTAGATTCCTTCACTTTACAATCACTTTGTTTTTCATTACAGTGAAATTCCGATATTTGTTTGCTAAATGAAGTCTACTCTATAGCGGTACACCTCTAAATGACCGAAAATCTGATCTAAAAGCGTCACACCTTAGTTCTCCTTTATTTGTAATGGTTGTCTTTAAATTTATACCAACTTAAACACTTCTATTGCACTTACCATTCAACAACACCGTAATAAAGGCGTGTATCAATAGCAACACCCACAAAATGCCAGCTTTCAACGATCGCACTTCATTGACATTCAAAACTTGCCGAGATACCGATCTGAAAAGATTCGTTTACAGAAAATATTGTAAAGCTTGGCCACAATTGCCTACTATGCTACCACAATGAGTAACGTGACTCATTCAATATCAGAATTCCTTTTCAAAAATGGCAAATCTATAAGAAGTTCACCGTTTGTAAGATGTTATTCGAAGAATTCTTTAGATTTACAAGATCACATAATTTTATTATAGCCATCTTTCAACAGACACATCTTATAACAGACATCTTGGAGAGTGTCACTCTGTAGCCGCTCCAAGATATCTGTTTCCGTATTGATCTTCCCGATGAGGCAATTACGCCTCGGTGCCTCGAGTGAAAGCCTTGGTCGTCCACAAAGACTTCACAATCTTCAAATCAATCAAGACACAATCTTTGCAATCGTCACTTCCTCTTCCGAAAACCCGTTTCAAATCCAGTTAGCGACGCTTTTGTTAACAAAAAGGCTCCATCTATCTCCATTGTAAGTACGATATATAGTTACAGAGTCTCACGCTCTAGAGGCTGAAATTTGCAATTAATCTCATATTGTAACAAATAAACCAGATAGAATAATGATCTGAAACCCTTTTCCATATTAGGTTTATAAATTATTTACCTCGGAATCATGAATGAGACTATCGGAAACCTAAAACTAACTGATTCAATGTCTTCTTTAGTATTAATTCATTTACGTAAAATCATGCAATGACTACTTATTTAATGTACTGAAGTTTTATTCTTATTTAAACCGACTTGTTTTTCGTAATTTAAACTCAAAATACTGCGTCAATGTCAAAACAATTAACCTATTAAATGTGATCCTAAAAATCTTTAAAATATTTTTTATAGCCGGCACTCTACTTGCATAGAACCTTGCACAATTTGTAATTTATCTATTATGAGATGAGAGTCCCAACTATCTAGAAATACTTCAGTTTTTAAAGTTTTTGCTACCAGATAACGAAACAAAGCAATCGGTCCCGCCGATGTCCACTCTACCTGCGATATCTCGGGTTTGTCCAAACAATAGATAGAAACCTTTTCCAATAGCCACTTGAGTTCTTCTGTTTAGTTTAAATTAAACAATTGTTTATGGTTGTTCAATAAAATATTAACTATGTATAAAATCATTCGCACTATTGCAATATTATCTCATGCTCATGCCTCACCAATGATTTCGCAGAATCAGTCAAAAGTTGTAAATGTGTAGTCTAGAATCGAATGCAGGCTGTAAACGGCCTTACCTGTTGGATTGCAAACAGCCTCACATTACATAGACAAAGTGAGAAATAGACTATATTTAGAAATAGATATTCAAATTCAATTCAAAACATTTATTGCAATTCATATTATACAACAGTTCTCTTATAATAAGTTATATCTGTTATCATTTAGGTACAATATGAACCCTGTCGGGTGCGCAATAGTAACAAGAGGGGAGCGGCAAGCGGGTCTTTGATTTTATGTATGCTAATTTATATATTTAAATCATTTAATGTCTTTGTCATTGAAAAACTCGTCTATTGTGTAATATGCTTTTTCAGCAAGTAACAATTTCAATTTTTTTATAAATATAGATTCCTTTTTTTCTGATCTTAAGTATTGAGGTAAGGTATTATATATTTTTGTGGTCATTATTAATGGGCCGGAACGAACAATTTCTAATTTTGATAGAGGTAAAACTAATTTATTTTTTTAACAGAATGTACATTATTAGGCCAAATTATGTACATTCTGTTACCATATAAGTAATCAGCCATCTCTCTTATTTCATATTATCATGAATTATTTCCAGGGCTTTGGAAAGAATAGTAATTAATAATCATCTGCACTTTTGTTCCTCTAGAATGGTCAGTATTTGACTATCATCAGAGTACAGTTTTCATCTCAAATTGTCCATGACAACAATAAATCCCCTCACGGCAAGATTATCCTCATGGTTAAATATTTCATAATCTCCTCAAGGCAAATTTTGCAAAAATTGCAAAAAAAATATAACTCTTTCCCCACGCCAAATTACGTGCTTTTACATACTTTCGTTGTCTATTGCCCAGGCTAGCTGGTCTATGCACAAAACTGAATCACGGTCTCTCGCTCGTCGCGGCGAGGGTTCAACGTGTTGGCGCGACTCGCGACACCTGCGCAGGAGTCAATGATCGGCGTCGGCGTGTGTGGGCTCTGCTCGCTGTCTTGCAATCTCTTCTGTTATTGTTCTTTAATTAAACCTGCCTATAATTCTACATATTGGAATTATGGGCGAATATGAAACATCAAAGAAATACCAAGAAATTATTTTTTACGATATGCAATATAAACATTCAATTCAAAATTCTAGTCGGTTATTTAATTGATTTCGCATTTTCAATCTATTCAATAATTGTGGGCTATTCTATTTGCTCTGGGAAATTTTAGAACCATAATTCTTGCTCTTCAATGAAAGCCGGCTGCCTTCTTGCTCCATAGTGACGTCACCGTCCATTGCTCTAGCTCGCTTGCCATATACGGGCCGGCGCCGGCGCACCAAGCTTAAAAGGCGGTAACGCCATATTACTTGTGTAGATTTCCTGATTTTGAATCAGCTTGAATACTTTATATTGTTTTCAAGGTGGAACTCTTACTCTTTGAATAGACGCTCCAATACGTTTTGGTTTTGCTATAAATAAATCAATTATTATCATTTTATTTGCAAATGGTTTGACATTGTAGCAAAATAAAGACATAAAGGGAGGCTATCGATCCATTTTATAACCTCATGTCGGCTTCCTGATAACATCTTTTGAATGCCGCCATTGATGGAAAGCAGTGGTCAGTGAGGCATACTTTGGATATGGACATAGACGCTATCTTTCATTTGAATGCAGCAGAAATTTCTCTTTAATAAATAGTGTAGCTTACCTTGAAGGACAATCGACAGTTTCTGGAACACATGCATATCATTAGGTACTTACTTACCTGAGATAGCAACCTCGCAACGAGCATGGTCTGCATAAGACGAAACATCTATCAGCTACTGCAGAATTGCAAAATCAATTACCTATCGGGAAGTAAAACCTGTTTCGACTGGAATTCTATAATTACGTTCTTACCTAGAAGCCTCGACATTAGTGTGTGAGTGGCCATATTGTATTTACATATCACGTACAAGCAACTTGCAGTCCTTATTTGTACCACACCTTATAAATCAATTAGCTGGGCATCAACATTGCATACTAAAATGCAAGAGCATTCCATGCAAAAATTTCTCCAAAGACTTTTTATAGAAGTCCTTCGATAGAATAATAAAAATTATAGTTAGAAAAATCGATTTGTCTGTTAACTCTTCAGATGATACGAAGATGGAACAACAAATTATAATTTTTTTTATCACAATTTTGTACCTCAAGGGTTTGTTTATATAAATGCAAAGCCAATTAAAGCAATAAGTATTTGCAGACACTTTAGCTTCTAAACTTTCTGAACACCAGACGATACCTGTTAGTACATAAAAGCTTGCAGAACAATAAACAAAATGATAAGAAATGTTAGTGTGGATTTTTTAACTTACGATACCCGTAGCACAAGTAAAGCCAAAAGCAAAGCCTATATCACCAAGATTAACGAATTGAAGAAACTTTACGACCCAAGTTTCCTCTTTAATACAATTCCTTTGCCCATTTACGCGCTGGAGCCTGCGCGCAAGAGTTTTTCTGCGCCCGCGCAAGGAAAGTTGACGTGCCCTTAAATCTCCAGATAGACCGATCAGGGAGGTCGTGTGCAAAAGAAATCAGTGCCCTGATCAGCCATTCCTCCCCGTATTTGGCCTAATAATGTACATTCTGTTACCAAATGCAGAAAACCAGGAATGTGTGCGGATGCAGGTGGAGTGCAGCCCGTACTGCCATTTTTTTATTAACATCTTTCTTAGTGTTGAGAAATGGGATTTCAAAGAATGTGCGAGACATAGCCTTTATATGGCATTAGAATGACGACACTCCTTGAAATCAATAAAAAATCCATGATGCTAATAGAAATGTGAGGGTTGAGGGTTGAAGCAACATATAGTAGGAATAAACTCGTTGTCTTTATCAATATTCTATGTACTAGCTTTTGCGAGTGACAGTTCGTTTGAATTATCTTTCCCGTGAATCTTTTCATATACATACATATTTATAAAAACAGTACATCCGTCAGGTGGTTTTTGAGTTTATCCACTAGAGGTAGACGAAGCTGAGAGATCTTATAAAACTTACAATAAGATATTCTCTCTTTGTACTTAATTGTGTAGAATTGCATAAAATTCATTCAGTTGCTTAGTTCTCATGCGTTTTAGATTAAACTAATGGGTCCTAAGTACATCAAAGTATGTGGAAGCCACACAACTAGCTGGTCAGTAGGTTATCTGCAGAGCGGCAGAGCGGCGCCGCCGGCTTATCAACCTGCTGCATACTGCGACCATTACTCACCAACACCAGCGTGATTTGTACTGTGACGTCATCTACATATATATGTGTATATGTTACATCATTCGCCATGAATGAATTGAAGAATGGATAATGCGCACTGTTTGCGGCGTTAGGTCATCGTAATCACTTTATTGAATTGTCTTTATGGATGATAATAAAATGTTTATTATATTATAAACTTATAAAGCGCCTTGGCTAGCATTCATTGATCACGCACAACAGTCATTATCAATGCTAATAAGATCTAAACTATAAGGCTAATAAGAAGTAGAAATGAGCCTGAGAGGATTAGCTAGGTACGTTTATTCTACGATACGTGAACTACCAGGTTATTTTATAAAACTGGGTAACAAAACCACCATTTGTTCATTTACAAGTTTACATCGGAAAAAACTGAACACGTCAAGAATTTCCATAACACATTGAATATAACCGGTGATGTGTCATTGGCGCTGGACAAAAAGTACGAATGCTTTATGTGAAGCTAATTTAAATTCCATTTTAACCCAGAAAATTATAACGACATGGAATGACTCGTCAAAACTACAGCGAGGAGGAGATCTGTTTCGTTCCAATGAGTTCCGTACGTTTTAAGGTAAAGATGATACTTTGCAAGTCAATTTTTTAAATGAGCCTAATCTTCGCATAAGTAGGTACATAAACGCCCTATTGAAAAATAATAACTGCGTAGCAAAGAAAATAAATTGTTAACCTTTGAATAAAAAAATTACTGATATTTTGCACTACTATTACTTTATAGTTAACAATAAATGCAATCGATAATCGATAAATTAATTAGTTTGTTAATGATTTCACAAACGAATTTAAAACGAGTTCTATGCTGCATTCACATCACCTATTAGTTACAGTTTCGCCAGTAACACCTACAAATTACGATAGGTAATAAATTGACTGATGACTGCACACATTTTACACGGAACACCAAAATTACCTTATTAACAAATCTTGAGAAACCGCTTGACGTTTTGAGGCTTTTAAAACAGAACAAAAAACACAATCGTTTCTTCAATACAAAAATGCACCTGAGAATGAAGGCGGGACCACTTTACTAATATTTCGATTATAACAAATAAGCGTGACTAGTTCCAAACTGGGTATGAGTGATCCAACGTTGGTTCTTATAAGGATTTTTGTTAAATTTGAGTAGAAAGCGAGCAACGTATACGTAAGAACTCGATGAGCCAGTCAAAAAATCACATATCGCGCAAGGAAGTCTCAGGTAGTGGGTAATAATTCGTTTAGTCCGGGCTGCGCCCACGTTTTTTCTCCGGTGGGCCACACAGGTGCACGGGCTCCTAATTTACTATTCCGATTCGATAGCGGGCCATGGGACACACTCCATTGTTACGTTTGCTAGATCTCGACGAGTTTCGTAATCTGAAACGATTTATTTAGGAATTAGCTGACAGACAAATGGTGCTTGCATATCAGTTACGTGTCTACTTGATATATTGTCATGTCAACTTGTAACATTGTGAGTTACTCTGAATGTTGTGCGGATTATATCAAATTAGAGTATCGAATTTTCTTCGCTTCTATTAACTATAAAATTAAGGTATCTTCTACGATGAAGAGATCTAAAATTAAAATATTAATTGTCAAGGCGTAAACATCATCTTTCCTTCTTTTACTTTTGAAAGCCTCATCAGCTAAGTACCTACCTATATTACCTATATTACAGGTAGAGCCAAATTTTTCGTAAATTTTAGAAATACAGTGAAATGCGGGTATAACGACGATGAAGGGACCGCTGTGATTTCGACTTTATAATGCGGATGACGTTACAGGCAAAGGCCGATAATTTCCGCCTTTTCTTTAACAGTGAATGTGCGTCTAGGTGCCACAGTTGCTACTCAGAATATCACTTTGTAACTGTCACTTTGTAAAATTTAACATCGAGGTATAGGCAGTGCCTATACTATCGGTATATGTAGTGCCTATTAGGCACTACATATACCTCGATGATATTCAACTCCAAAATCACAGACCACAATGTCCAAAATGCACACCGTTACCTACTTGCTTAGGTAGCTAATATCTATAAACAATAGGTAAAGGTCCCCACATTTATTGCTGACCATCTATGTGGATGTACACAAAAGGTCTCCACATTTATTGCTAACAATCTGTGTGGATGTACACAAAGGACGCAATATCTGAATGGGATTTCTAGGAATTGTTACAAATAATTCAATAAACAACAGTCTCTAAAACCGAACGCGGCGTTACTTCCGAGGTCGCTATTGCCAAATAAATTTTGTACTAAAGTATGCCCTAAATTCAAGGCAATTAGATTTTACGTCGCTATATCAAAGTGGTCGCTACTACCAAGGGCGTTATAAATGAAATCCACTGTATACATATATAACTTATGCGCATATATATTTTACTATCACGATTTCTGGTGCTGGTTTAGCAACAACTGCCAAAAATCAAGTTAATTGGGCGTAACTATGCAGCTCCATGTCTTTAATTGAGATGTAGATAGGCAGCCATCCGTTTTATTGCAAGTGGCGATTAACAGAAGTCAATTAATTTATTAAATTGTAAATAACTCACCTCTACGTGTCCGTCGATAGAGAATCCGGTCTTTTTTGTTGTTTCTAGAACTCACAATTAAGTCAGATATACTGAATATTTTTTTTATTTCATATAAGAAAATCAATACTTGAGTTGAGAGAGAATAAATGGAGAAGAGTCATCCTCTTCTATTTAGCAAGCTATTTGATGGCAATCCATTTGAAGAGGACTATTTAGGCTTAGTAGCACCGAAATTGAAGTTTTTGTTAAGATTAGTGTCAATAGTTAATGTCATGTTTACTTCTGTCATACTATTGTCAACTGGTGCATTATGGTACAATTAAGGTTCGGTTAAGGTTACTGTCAAAGTAAAGATGGTGCAACTCAGCCTTAATTCTTGTTAAGATTAGTGTCAATAATTTATGTTATGTTTACTTCTGTCATACTATTGTCAACTGGTGCATTACCTAACCGGTACGATTAAGGTTCGGTTAAGGTAACTGTCAAAGTAAAGATGGTGCAACCAGCCTTAAAGAGATAAGACTCTATTTCTTAACGATCTATGTGGAAGAAGAGAGGGTAGGCCTTTGCAGGCCATCATTGGGACAGTGATACCAGTGGGCTACCACTCTAGTAAAAAAAATGTGTTAGTAAAGTTTTAGGTCGGTCTTGCTGGCCATCATATGCATGAATCTATTGTTCTAAAAAAAATTGAGACATGCCCATGATCTATGAATATACCTCTATGATGTCATTTGTTTTTTTAGATAGGTAAGTTGATACACAAGTACCTCTGCATAGTTATGAGTTTTCTGTTCTTTTATTGTCTGCCACAAGATTATGACTTACGACCTATGCCGTCACCGACGCGTCATCGCAAACAAGTATTTTTTCTTCTCACATATTTTACGATGTATTGTTCAATTGTACGTAATTTATTTGCCGCAGAATCGTGTTAGTTACATTACATACTAAAATATAAAATAGCTAAGTGCACTGCAATAAAGTTAGTTTTTGTATGACTCCTAAAAAGTCATGACCTGTAGCTTCCAGAATGAATTCTGTCAGTATGTACCAAACAGTGAAGCTGCAAATCGCCCACAGTTATTATGATAGATACCAATCGAGCCAAACAAACAAAACTAATCGAGGTGATTACTGGCATGATAATGAGTCGATTGAAGATCGTCGACGCCTAAAATCGTTTTGACATTCACTTATGGTAAGCAGAGAATGAAATGTTAATCGTTCCACGTAGCTGAAGGAAGTTATAAACGACACAAAGGTTTTACGATGGTGAATAAAGAGAGGCGCCATTTTGAATTTGAATTGTCGATGGTTAGACGATGCAATCACATTGTCGCTGGGAGGTCGCATCCGGCGCCGGCATTTGCATCGACGCGACACGAATTGTGTTTAGTTAATTTGGTTAATATGTGCCTATTGTAGTTTTTTCTATTGACGTAAATACTATTTTGCAGGTGTTCAGACAAATAACGCTTTGTTATGCTACGTGGCTTCGGACAGATTGTCACTTCCATCTCTAAGATGAGCTCTTGCAAAAAATTCCTTCACAAATTTCCAAACCCTTTCGTGAAGTTGTCATCTAAAAGACTTTTATGAGTACCCTTTATTGCGATGCTGTATCTTTAGTAGCTTAAATGGACGGAATTTTAACGTATTATAGAATGTTATAGCAATCGCATTGATAATTTCAAAAGACAGCACCTGAATCTGTGACAGACAAATCTATTCATTTCTCAGACAATTAACGTAAACTAGGTCTTATTTACATTGCATTCTGTCTAGAACTATACAATAAACAATGATTGTCCAGTACACGATATTCCTTTTGCAATGCCAATTAAATATTTGCATTTATGCATTAAATGGTACAGGCACAGATCGGCGACAGGTGGCCACGCACGTGCCGACTTGAATAAAACGCAATGAATGTCAAATGTCGTCTTCAAACGCACTTGAACAAGCCTTGCCTGAAGTAATGGACATCATAAAGTACTTTCCTCACAAAGTATAGAGCGCATTTCACGTTACCGTTGCATACGCTTAGGTCTTTTTAAGTCGACAAAATCACGAAGATACTTTTTGATTCCATATCATTAAGATATTTATTGCATTGGGAGAGTGATCACTTTATTTTGAAAGCTATCTGTAAGGTCGCAAAGCTTAGTTTTGTGCGCAACGCAGTGTGCGACAGATTGAGGGTTCATTCGCCACCCTCTATGACTGCCTGACTTTTCATTATCGAGATGTTTTATTAAAGGAGGGCTGGGTGTATTGCTGGTTAGGGTCGGTTAGGGCTATCTCCCGAAGACTTTGGATAACCAAAAATATCATCCATAAAAAAATAGTTACCTCTTTGTCGTTTAACATTTTTTTACACATAGAATGAATGAATGAATGAATGAATGAATGAATGAATGAATGAATGAATGAATGAATGAATGTTTATTTGCATACATCTTTTGTTTCTTTATTTTTCGTTATTATTTATTATTTAATAGCCGCCAATGTCCCAGTACTGGGCAAAGGCCTCTCTCTCTCCTTCTAAGACTCTCGATCTAATGCTTATTTTTCGTTAGTCAAACCAAATACTATATAATCTCAAACTGGTCAAACTCAATTAGGTAATTCGTCCTCAATCATATAAGTAATCTGCACGTTAGCAAAGTGACTGTAAAGTTAGATTTACAAAGATGAGAAAAGACCCATGAAACACTAAAAGATTTTTTTGTTGTTGTACTAAACTATTCTACAATTCTACATACAACTCCACTGCATCTGATCTGTCTATCCCGTGGTGAAAAATTAGAATATTTGAAAGAAAAATCAAAAGTTACCATGAACTCCTATATGTCCAGAAATCGCAAATTTAAATACAATTGCAAAACCCTGCCCACCCGGTGAATATAGACCGGCTCCCGGCGGGTGTCGGCTGGCTGTTTACACTAGGATTTGGGGCTGCTATATTGCATTCCTATGCACAAACAGCTCTCGTTCGGCGACTGATTATAATCTCCCTTCCTTTCTATTTATTTTTAGATCAAATCTGCCAAGATGTCTGGGAGAGAAGTAAATACATCTATCTGCTTCTTTTTAAACGCTATACATGTCTATGATAAAATTGATGTTATGTAACACACCTACAACTTCTTCGATAGGAAGAAGTTATTGTTTTACTTCTATCAAAGAAGTTGTTGGTACTTGTTAGTACTAGGTAGCTATTCTACAAATTGTCTGGCGAAACAAAAGTTCCTGTGACCCGAGTATATAAACTTAGGTGATGCAGGTAGACCACGTAGATTATCTGATGATATAATTAAAAACAAAATTAATATGCCAGTCAATTGTTTATTTAAATTATCATATCAATTCTTATTTGCCCCAGCTGTATGAATGAATTTTTATTACTGTAAACATGGCAAACAATCGATGTTGCAATTATACATTTTTAGGAAACACATATTTAGTTAGTATTGACATGCAACAGATAACATTTAAGAGTTAAGAGTCATATTTGTTTCATTAAATATACTTCTATGCGCCGTGATAAGATATTAATTATTATGTAGAAGCAGTAGCATTCCGAGTCAGTCTCCACGGCAATTGGCGTCGACTGCCGTGACTTGGCCGTGACTCAGTGTTTGTGTTCGGCGCGTGGCATTGTCTATAATGTTGTCAAAACACAGATTCGAGGAACCAGCCGTGTTTGTTCAACCAGTGTCTTCGCCAAGTCTTCAGCTATTGACAGAAGCGATGACACTAGAACTCGCTCTAGACATAATACCGTTAGTCACTAAAATAATATAGTGCCTTAAGAGAGGGTGTTATATGTTAAGGACGTTTAGAACGTATTGTATCGTCGACCTTCCATGCTGGTCTGGAAGCGAAGAAAAAACATAGCTTCTCTTCCCGCGCAGATTAAAAAGGTCAATCAAGGGAGAGATTCTTATCATAGGCGATGGGCTAGCAACCTGTTTTACATCTGAATCTCATTTCCACCAATAAGCTACTATCCCGCTAAACGTGGCCTCTGAGTGCCTTGACTACAGGCTCTATTTACCCCGTAAGGGATAAAGACGTGATACTATATCTGTATCGTCGACTGGGAATGCGTGTTCGTTAAGTTTTGGGGTGTTTTTTTAACTAGAGGTTTTGTAATTCTCAGAGTACTCGTCGCATTACATACATAGCTCAATTTATTCTTACCAGTCCTATCATGTAAACGATCTTCACAGTACTTTTTGTTGAATTTTGTTGAAAATAAATCAAATATGTCAAATATAATCATTCTAAAGTAAAACATTAACCACGAAAGTAATTTCCTAAAAAGTCTATTTTAATTTATATTGTTGTAAAATCATAAAAAGACATGGTACGATTGTTTACATGATAGGACTGGTAAGAATAAATGGAGTTTAGGTAGTATGCTATGGAAGAATGGCTATCGAGAGCGAATCCCGAAGGGCAACATACTGATACAGCTATGTTTTCAATTCAGAAATTCGAAATCAAATTTTATAGAAACGGAAAAAGTATAGTTGGAATATGCATCAGACACAATTTGCTGTTGTACTGTACACAATACCAAGTCAATATCTTAGCAGGAAAACTGTTTGACTAGCTACTTTATAACCTGACAATAACATGCAAGGCCAAGGATAATATTTATTTACTAGCTGTCGCCCGCGGCTTCGCCCGCGTGAGTTTCGCTTAGATGAAAAATCTCTCTTGGAGCTTTTCATCAGATGTTCCAGATCTTCAATTTTTATACGTCAGCAGAAAATGCTCATCAGGTTGAACGACTTTTAATAAGGCGCCATTTCCATATATGTTATAGTATAGCTGGTCTCTTGCAGTTCTTCATCAGATGTTCCAGATCTTCAATTTTTATACGTCATCAGAAAATGCTCATCAGGTTTAACGACTTTTGTTAAGGCACCATTTCCATATTTCTTATAGTTTAGCTGCTCTGTTAAGGTTCTTCATCAGGTGTTCCAGTTTTCAAAATCAATTATAGCCTATATGTTGCCCAGGCTTAATAGCTATACAACAAAAAAGTTTCATTCAAATCCGTCCAGTAGTTTTTGCGTGAAACGCGTACATACATACAGACAGACAGACAGACAGAGACAGACAAGAAATTCCAAAAAATATTTTTTGCTTTCTATTTATTCTTTTTAAGTGTCCCCTCTATCCATTTCAGTCGAAAATACTAAATGTACAGACAATATATTTTTACTGTTTTATTATATGTATAGATTATATAGCTTGTCGTGTAAGTTACAATGGAAAACAACAAATACTTACCTATTAATACATAAACTTGGTGTGCAGAGCAACTACGCTCTGCTGCCAGAAAATGTGGCAGAGAGAATCCGGACAAACGAAGCGGCGGGAAGAATTCTGTACCGGAACTTTACCGGGAAAAAATCTACCGGTAAAATTAAGTACCGGGAAAAAATCTCCACGCGACACCACGCTTGTCCGACTAGAATCTAACTTAAGCTATACGCAGTCTGCTACCACCGTAGCTTATGAAGGGAGCTACAGGGCCCTATATGATAACCTAACCTATAAATTAACTAGAATTGAACACTTACCAAACTAAATCTTCTTTCTCTTCGGATCCAAACTTGAGTGTCTTCGGGAAGGGGGAATTCCTAATTACCCTACCTAACCCTTGAGATCTCAATTCCCCATAACAACTAAATAGATTTCTTCCCGTAGTTTCACTCGGGAACAGCCAGATGTGAACAGCCAGCCACGTTTCACCTCTCACAAGAAAAAGCCACAATGACAGAGTTTTTCACAAACACAAATTCAATAGTTATTTAACAAACAGGAAATTCACAATTATCACTCAAACTAAACAACAAGCAAAAGACGCGAGACCGCTCCGCGTATTAAAAATCAAACCGATATCGCCCTGGACAATGCAATGGCGGACACCACACGCGACGCCATCCACGCTAGCAGTGTGAAAACCCCGAACGCCCTCTGGCGGCAGCAATGCGAAACGCCTGCGTTTAGTTTTACCCAATATATTACAAACATCCCCCCGTCCCGGTCTGAGAAGCAGACCGCTAGCTTACTCTACGGGAAGGCGGGCGAGAGAGGTCACACCTCTCCTTAAAATCGAACCGTCGACCAACACCTCAACCACACGCGGAGTGCCATCTCCGCCAAGAATCAAACGTAATATGCGAGCTCGTCGCCAAAGCAATGAGGGCAAATTTGCCTCTTTTAACAATACTAAATCACCCTCCCTGGGAGGCTCAGTCCTGTCTGTCCACTTCACTCTTTGCTGCAGCAAATGCAAATATTCAAGCGACCAGCGACGCCAAAAGTCCTGGCTCATTTGCTGCAACATTTGAAAACGCGACAACCGATATACGCGTTCATCCTTCCACGGGTATTCGGGCAGGGCATTCAACGGCCCTCCCACCAAAAAATGACCAGGGGTGAGAGCTTCCAAGTCATTTGGATCTGGAGATAGCGGACAGAGAGGACGAGAGTTGAGGACCGCCTCAACTTTACAAAACACTGTGGCCAGCTCTTCAAAAGTTAGAGCCGTTTCTCCGATAATGCGGCGGAGGTGGGTCTTTGCGGATTTCACAGCCGCTTCAAAATCCCTCCCCAATGGGGGCAACTTGGGGGACTAAACTTCCAGGTTATTCCCCTTTGGGCAGCAATTTGACTTAAACTAGTACAATTTTTATCAATAAACACAGAAACATCCTTAAGATAATTTACAGTTCCCTTATAGTTTGTGCCATTATCAGACCTAATAAGGGAAGGTAGACCTCGACGCGAAACAAAGCGATCCAACGCGGCGACGAAGGCCTCCGTAGTCAGAGCCGATACCACCTCCAAATGGACAGCCTTGGTGGCCAAACAAACAAATACACACAAATAGCCCTTCACAATACGGGCATTACGAAAGGGAGAAGCCTTGATCGAAAAGGGACCGGCAAAATCGGTTCCAACGCCGTCAAACGGTCTCGAAGGTCGGATTCGATCAGCGGGCAAATCACCCATCTGTGGTTGCATCGTGGATGCCTTCAACCTATAACATGCAATACATCGAAACAGGACACTACGGATTGCTCTTCGGGCTGACAAAATCCAAAACTCGCGTTGCAAAATAGCCAACAAAGCATTGCACCCAGCATGGGCGTTACGAATGTGTCGATCAGACACCAAAAGCTGCACCAAGGGTCCGCCCTTGGGCAACAACAGAGGATGGCGAGTCTCATAGGGAAGATCCGCCTTCCGGAGCCTGCCTCCAACCCGAAGAAGCCCATCCGAGTCGATGTACGGGTTCAAACGAGCGACCGCGCCCTTCAACTTAGCGCGTGCTTCGCGCAAAATATGAAGCTCTGACTCAAACCGTCCGGTCTGCACGACACGGACCCAATGCAACAATGCGCTCCGGCGCTCTTCTGCACCTGCAATCGGCTCCAACCGCTTTGCCTGTGGGTTTCTACAATTATGTATGAAACGCTTAATCCAACTGGTGACACCCAGAAGCTTATCCAAGCTGCTATACCGAGCAAGTAGCCAATCCGGCTCCGACGTCGTCTCAGCGACTACAGCATGTACACGGAGCCCAGTCAAACTCAAAGAAGTAACATCTGTCTGACAGACAGGCCAAGATGTTTCTGATCCCATCAGCCACTCTGGACCCCACCAGAGCGGGTGTGACACCAATTCTGGTGCCGTACAACCTCGGGAAGCACAGTCCGCTGGGTTAAGCTCTCCCGGCACATGTCTCCATGTTATATCAATTCCGATATTCTGGATTTGGGAAACCCGATTTCCCACAAAAACCTCCAAGGTATGTGGAGCCGCGCGCAACCATGCAAGCGCGACCTGGCTATCCGACCAGGCGAAGATGTCCCGTATCTCGACCGTGGCCGCCAGCTCACATGCAACGTGATGCAACAATTTAGAGAGAAGGTGAGCTCCACTCAACTCAAGCTTGGGAATAGTCAGCCTAGTCCTGATGGGGGCGACCTTGCTCTTCCCTAACAAAAGCGAGACATTGACCCGGCCATCGGCGTCAACTGTCCGCATATAGACTGACGCGGCGTAGCCTCGCTCCGACGCGTCACAAAAGCCATGCAGGCTGGCTCGATATTTCCCGGGGGGCAATGTTCGACGAGGCAAGGCAATCCGATTGACTTCCTTAATCGATGAAAACAACTCGAGCCAATCATCCAATGGAGAGCCAAACAGCGGCTCGTCCCACGAGACGCCCAAAGTCCAAAGTCTCTGAAGAAGACACTTTGCAGAGAATATCACTGGACTGATCCAACCGCTTGGATCAAACATACGGGCTATTACGGACAACACCGTTCTCTTAGTCCAGACCTTTGGTATTTCCAAGTCCACTTGGAATGTAAAAATATCGGTTAGCGGCTGGTACTGCATGCCCAGCACCGCTATCCTGTTGGGATCATCTACATCCTCAAACAGGTGAGGGTTCTGTTGGTGATCCTCCGGGATCCCTTCTAGAACTTTAGGCTCATTAGACAACCACTTACGTAGCTCGTAGCCACCTGTCTTCAATATTTCAATCAATTCATCCCGCAGTAGGAGGGCCTCCTCAATACTTTGGGCTCCGGTGCACACGTCATCAACATACAAGTCACGTGACAGCACGGAAGCCCCACGGGGAAAGCGGATCCGTTCCCGCTCTGCCAATTCAAGCAATGATCTGATGGCGATATAGGGACTAGATTTCAAACCATACGTGTTTGTGTTGAGTTCATACACCGTCACAGGATCCTCAGGGCGCTCACGCCAGAGTATCAACTGGAATCGCCTGTCCTCAGGATGTATGACTGTCTGGCGGAACATCATCCGGATGTCCGCGCCAAAAACCACTTGATGTCTTCTAAAGTTCAAGATGATGTCAATTATGTCCCTATGCAATTTGGGACCTGAATGCAAACATAGATTCAACGAAACTCCGTTCGAAGTGGGTGCGGACCCATCGAAGACGGTTCTCAATTTGCCTGTTGAGGCCTTCACCACCGCGTGGTGGGGCAAAAAATAATGCTCAGTTGAGCTCCAATCAACTCGAGCCGGAGACATGTGACCCAAATCCTCGTACTCGCGCATAAATTCAATATATTTATCGCGAAGTACGTGGTCACGCTGCATACGTCGCTCCATGGACAGCAGTCGTTTCTCCGCAAGCGCCCTACTTTGCCCTAGGCTAGGACGTGTAGCAACAAAAGGTAACCTAGTTACAAACCGACCGGAGGGCAACCTCTCCGTGGTTGATCGAAAAAGGGCTTCGCACTCAGCGTGTTCCGGATCCATCCTGGAACTCATAGGTGGCTCCTCCACCTCCCAAAACCTTTGCATGGTCTTGGCCAAGGACGCAGATGCGACAACCGGTGGCTCCTCCGCGGTGCCATTATCAAACACAGGGCCCATCAGGGCAAAACCAAAAATCGTAGACACTGCCATCAGTGAAGACGAACCCAGAGCCTTCTGTGTACCCAACAAAATCCAACCCAATACGTCCGAGCCCAGGAGCAAGTCCACTGGGCCGGGATGAAAGACAAAGGGGTCGGCCAAATCCAGACCCGAAACCAAAGACAACACACCCGGCGGTATGTCTGTCGAGGGGTGCCAACCCGCAATGGTATCCATTACCATAGCCGAAGTCGTGATCCTCATTGTGGAGGACTTCAGCGAAGAAAAGGTGACAAGTGTCTGGCCCGTCAGACACTTCACTTGTATGCCACCAACTCCAAGAAGTGGCACAGGCGAGTCTTCCACGACTAAACCTAACTGGCGTGCCACTCGAGTGGTAACCAAACTGCTTTGAGCCCCTGAGTCCAACAGAGCTCTCAAATTAATGGCTTCCCCACGACCCCATACGCGGACCACCGCGGTAGGGAGCAGAACCGTCCGCGGCTCTGTCCCAGCAAGGGAGCAAGCTAGTTACGGGCTCCCCACTCTCTCCAAACCAGGGGCGCGCCACTGACCCGGATAATATGGCGGGCGAGTGCACATCCCCATCTGAGGGGGCAGAACCCGCGGCCCGGCCATACATATGGTACGGCGGGTGGTACTCCAGCCGTGGGTACTCGTGCAGCGGCGGAGAAAACCGCTGCGGCTGCATGTGTTGGGCATTGGTAACCCGCGTGGAGGGGGTGTCCCCACTCTCACGTCCGATCTAGGGCCCCCGCCCATGGGGGCCCTATCCGGGCCTGGCCAGTCACATACTGGCCACGACCTTGGGGCGCGTGGTCCCGGTCCGCCAAGACCCGCGCAGGTACGCGACCCTCCTCCCGAGGGGGTGCGACGAGCGAAGCCGCGTCCTCCGTCCGATGGTGGAGGGCTTCGCGCAGGAGCGCCCCCGCCCATAGGGGACCCCTGCCTCAACATCCGGGTGCCATCCCCGTTGCGGTTCATGCAAAGCATCGCGTGGTGCCGCCCACGGCATGCACTGCATGGTATGGCACTGGGACAGTCACGTGCATAGTGACCGCCCAAACAATAAAAGCAAAGTTCATGCCGCTTTGCCATGCGGCGCCGATCTTGTACTGGCAGTCCCTGCCAGTCCCTGCATTGCAGCAGGCTGTGGCCCATCCGGCCACATTGCAGGCAGTCCGCGTCCCCCGCGACTGCTGCCGTGTGTGCAACCCGCACACCAGCTCCACGCGGTGGCGGTTGCCGTCCCTGTGGGGGCTTCCCTCGCCATGAGGGTTCCAAGGGCCTACGTTCAGGCGCTCTGGATGGCGCTGAGTCCGTCATGGTATTCTCAGCAGCCCGTGCCTCAAACTCCAAAAACTTCACCAAGTCAGTGAATGTTGGTAGGGTGGTGCTATCCCGTTCCGCATTCTCGCGCTCAAATCGCGAGCGGATGTCATTGGGTAATTTGCCCAATACAATGTGCACCAGCAAAAAGGACCATTGGTCCACCGGCAGCCCCAGTGTGCGGAGCGCGTTACAGGCCACTGTAACGGGCGTGAGCAACTGCAGGCGCAACTGTGCCCTGTTGGCCACCTTGGGCAGGGCCATCAACTGTGCGGCGTGCGCATCCGCTAACAAACGTAAATTTTGGTAGCGGGAGTTCAATAACTCCCAAGCCGTATCGTACTGGTCGTCCTCCACCCGGAGGTGCTGGATGAGCGACCGCGCTTCATCCTCAAGAGTGGAGAGGAGGTAGGCCATCTTCTGGGCCTTCGACAAATCCTGTCGGGCTACGACCAGGGACTCAAACATATTTTTATATGCTACCCACTCCTCCATCCTACCCCCAAAGTGGGACAGCTGAAGGGTGGGGAGC
The DNA here is from genome assembly GCA_018467065.1 of Ephestia elutella. Taxonomy (NCBI): domain Eukaryota; kingdom Metazoa; phylum Arthropoda; class Insecta; order Lepidoptera; family Pyralidae; genus Ephestia; species Ephestia elutella. The sequence goes on along the minus strand of CM031592.1, from coordinate 12,608,957 downwards.
CGACCAGTAACCGCTGGTCCTTCCTGTCTAACAGGTGTGCGAGGGGCTGGTCCGCCAGCCTGTCTCGCCCTTATTGCGGTCACCGCCTCCGCGATATCATCGTGCAGACTCAGGATCTGGTCCATGTCCGCCATGTGACCTGCGTAGACCTCCGGGGTAAGATCGGCTTCGGTAAGCGCCGCCATGGCCGCTTCCGCGCTAATCAATCGTGAGTGGAGGTGATCCGCTCTTAGCAGTATGGCGCCCTCCCTGTCCTTCCGGGACAGGAGTCCTCCGGCCGTCACAAACCATCTCAATTCGTTGGCGAGTGTCGCCCTAGCATTGGAGGCCTTCGCCATCGCGTCAAGTCACAAACAAAAAATAACAAAAGGTAAATAAAAAACAACAAAATCAAGCAACTACACGAAGAACCGCGGTAGGTATGAGAATGGCACAAACCCGGAACGCACGGTACAAACCGCAAACAAATACAAAAAAGGTTACAAATATTCTTATACAAACAAACTAAGAAAAATCTAATAATTTTTACAAACAATTAATTATTTTTTACAAACGAACAAATAGAGGGTAGATAAACTACGCTCTGCTACCAGAAAATGTGCAGAGCAACTACGCTCTGCTGCCAGAAAATGTGGCAGAGAGAATCCGGACAAACGAAGCGGCGGGAAGAATTCTGTACCGGAACTTTACCGGGAAAAAATCTACCGGTAAAATTAAGTACCGGGAAAAAATCTCCACGCGACACCACGCTTGTCCGACTAGAATCTAACTTAAGCTATACGCAGTCTGCTACCACCGTAGCTTATGAAGGGAGCTACAGGGCCCTATATGATAACCTAACCTATAAATTAACTAGAATTGAACACTTACCAAACTAAATCTTCTTTCTCTTCGGATCCAAACTTGAGTGTCTTCGGGAAGGGGGAATTCCTAATTACCCTACCTAACCCTTGAGATCTCAATTCCCCATAACAACTAAATAGATTTCTTCCCGTAGTTTCACTCGGGAACAGCCAGATGTGAACAGCCAGCCACGTTTCACCTCTCACAAGAAAAAGCCACAATGACAGAGTTTTTCACAAACACAAATTCAATAGTTATTTAACAAACAGGAAATTCACAATTATCACTCAAACTAAACAACAAGCAAAAGACGCGAGACCGCTCCGCGTATTAAAAATCAAACCGATATCGCCCTGGACAATGCAATGGCGGACACCACACGCGACGCCATCCACGCTAGCAGTGTGAAAACCCCGAACGCCCTCTGGCGGCAGCAATGCGAAACGCCTGCGTTTAGTTTTACCCAATATATTACAAACACTTGGAGAACCATTTATGGAGAAATTTTTTTTTGATAGTAGCTTTTGAAAAAGAACTCAAATCAATATGTTTTTTACACAACCATAGAACCGTAACACTTCCAACTAATCACAGCGATATATCCGGCTATAAAATCCACGTTCATAGCTCATGCATATAAGGAACAGAAACGAACAACGAAGACCGCTAGATTCAACTACTGCGAATTCCGACAAATTGTACCTAGGTACCTATTTCAAAAGACAACTATTGAGATCAGTACCTATGTGTGTCTAGGCAATCCGGGAAAAGTCCGGAATAGAATGCCTAACATTATAACTATTAGGTACATGCGATATTTCAATGAAATCCTAGAAGACATAACATGCAAGACAAAAGTAGTTCAGGCAAGCTGCCTAGTTGTAGGATCAGTTTACCCGGGTACATACTTACTAATGATGAAAGTTTTACATTTACGTACTCGTATGTACCTGTAAGCTAAATTGGTGGCCACAAGTTTAATCTTCTTTGTCTCCCTGCCCTGTGCACAAATAACTCAAGCGATGTTTTCGCAATTTACGTTGCATATCAGATAGCAAATAAAAGTCTTGTTCTGGCAGACAAATTTGGCCTTTGTTTCAAGTGGCCCTAAGGTCAATTCGTTGTGTCGAAGCAAACCAAGCTGAGCACACGTGCGCGTCTCCGCCCGCGCAGATCGTGACCTGTTACAAGGAGCACAAAACCTAATGGAGTAGGCATTCGAAGACCTTCAAAAAGAATGGGCTGGAAATCTCTTATAATTATATTATAAGTCTATGCTGGAAACAATTTCAGTCACAGTCCCTGAAACCACTCTCGCGCCAGTCACGGATCCATTTGCTAGAATCACATATAATACTATGCTACTTGAATCTAGTGTTGGTTCTGGCGCTGTACAGTACACGACAAGTAGAAATTGTGGCGGTCAAAGGGTTTAAATAAACATGGAAAATGAATTATCCAATTAATTAGGAGCTCGTTGGAGTCTCTCTGCCTTGCTACGCGCCTGCGCGATGCGAGCTCCGAGGACCTCGAGTTTGGGATCAACATTGACAATTTTCCGACTGGTCCTTTCATCTTATGCAGAAAACAGTTGATTAAGGACAAATTAGGCTTAGCAAATGTACGTACATGTACTTAGGTATTTTTGTATCTGATACGCTGTAGTATACTTACATGCTTTTGAACAACGGGCATGATCTTATCTAACTGATATTTTGTAAAGCAAGTTTCATCTTCAGGCGGAAGTTCCGGGAAGCTCTCGCATCAGCTTGTCTTCTTCCATCTAGCTATTGGATTATATAATTGTACAGTCAGATTCAAATAAACCGAATCCTATCTCAGAAGGGGGGGGCAGGTTTCTCTGCATATTACCATTGTAATTTTATAAAAATACCATATTTTACTAGGTGAATCTCAAATAGGTACCTACATAAACAAATACTTACTCAAGTTGTCTCACTTTTCATTCATTCATACAGTGAATAGGAAAAAAATTTTTTTTTTATATTGGGATAGTGGTCTGTTTAGCAGTGGTTCAGTTCAAAATCGAACTTGCTGATAAAAATATTCGTGTAGATGGCAGGCAGGGGTGCCTGATGTATTTCGTTCGATAACGACCAAGATCAAGCGAGAAGCACCGCCAGACGGCGAAATGACTACAAATACTCAGGTGCGTGCGCGCAACGTCACGACCAGATACATTGTGGAACAGCACAAAATAGAACTACAAGACGGCCACAATGGAACGGGTTTTTTCAATATACAAATGTGGAATTTTAAATCAGGAACATTCTTTAGGTGTCTGAGTTTTTTCAATGGAAAAACATGCCGTTTGTATTGTACAAAATTTAACGGAATGGTCTTGCGTTACTTACCTATTCGGTAGAAAAAGTAATGTAAATTATTTTGCTGTAAGTATAACATAAACAAATATCCACACTAAGTATAGGTAACAAACTAACATTTATAAGTTTTAGCTACAGCTCCGCCATCTAAGGACTACTCTTGGTAATAAAGTTGTATTTATTGCTTCCTACTCTACACTAGATGTCGCTAAAACTCAAAGTAATAGTAGTTTTGCTATTTGGTGATAGATGGCGTTATAATGCACTTTTTTTTATATTTTAGAATTGTAATGGCAACACTCATATAATAAAATTCAGCGCCATGATGGAAAATGCTTTCATTTGATTGGTCAGTCAAGCAAGAAGGAAGTCGATGTTCGCGATTCGCGATGACAGTCATCCGCTGCACCGCCATTTTGCTGCTGCGCTTCTATTGCCGCCGTAGGTTAGCGGCCGGCGATTAAAATAAATCTGGCCGCTTTGCGGCAATCAGCTTTATATTCGTTTCGGTAAGTGTTAAATATTATTTTGATTAGGAAGCATATTTCTGAAAAAGTATTATTTGCACTGAGAGTATCTCCACGATAGAATTTTAATGTCTTTCGTGGTCGTAAATGGTGCTATATAAATTTATACTCACCCATTCGAAAACACACATCTCTTCTGTTTTCGTTAGTTACGAGTCTTACATTTGTACTCGCCCAGTTTTCTAATAACTATCTATGTAGCTGTAGGTTACCCATTATGTACCTATCGACTATGATTTCATTGGATTTGTCGTTGTTTCAGGCAGAATAGGCCGCCGGCAAAATGCATTTGTACAATTTGACCCTTCAAGGGTCTACCTGCATTACTCATGCCGTGCATGGAAATTTCTCTGGCACGAAACAGCAGGAGATAATTATATCGCGTGGTAAAACTTTGGAGTTACTTCGCCCCGACCCCAACACCGGCAAAGTTCACACCTTGTTGAAAGTGGAGATATTCGGCATCATACGCTCTATGATGTCATTCAGACTTACTGGTGGAACTAAAGGTAAGTACGTACCTACCTATTTTAAGTTATTTTTAAACCACGTGTGGGTTCATACCCATGCATTGAAATAACCTAAAACTGGGCCACACCTTTATAAGTATAGATAGAAGATATCTGATAATACTGCATCGTCTTGCTCCATGTTTCCATTAATTGAGTTTCATGGTATAACTAGATGCACAGACTAATTGCCAGCGCGTCGCTCTTGGCATTCTCTGTAGATGCCGAGTTGTATCTTGCATTGGCACAGTTTGTAATAAAACAGAAGGTATTTTTAGGTACCTAGTAAAACATTGTCTTAGATTTGTAATTCTAGTCTACTCTTTCAGATTATATTGTCATTGGATCAGACTCTGGGCGTATTGTAATAATGGAATATATTCCTGCTAAGAATATTCTGGAGAAAGTTCATCAAGAAACATTTGGCAAATCAGGATGCCGAAGAATTGTTCCAGGACAATATTTGGCAATTGACCCAAAGGGCAGAGCTGTTATGATAGGTGAGTTTTCAAAATTTTAAAAATTATTACCACCTATGTAATGGGATGGGTAATTTGTACAGTCGACCGCACCTCAAGTTACCCTGCATGATCTCTTATGCCGCGGCCGCAGAGTCGAATTTGCAATGAATTTGAGTAGGTTGATGTGCTGTTGACTGTACACAAATCATGTGCTCAGTGAGCAGCAGCACTTTGATTGTAAAATCATGTAATACAATTATTTCATCTTAATTTCAGGTGCAATTGAAAAACAGAAGCTTGTTTACATTTTGAACAGAGATGCTGAGGCCAGACTTACAATCTCATCACCTTTAGAAGCACATAAATCCAACACATTAGTGTACCACATGGTTGGTGTGGATGTGGGCTTTGAGAACCCTATGTTCGCTTGCCTCGAGATTGACTATGAAGAGGCAGACACAGATCCTTCTGGTAAGACACTTTTTTTAGCATAACTATTCTATTTTAGTTTGAGATCAATGATTATTTTGAGGTCCGTGTTTCCGATTGACAGTGACGTCTAATCCTCTTTTTTATGAATGAAGATTGCTATTTTGATATGTGCTATAGTTAAGTTTTTAATTTTAGTTTACTTATCTTTTTTTTGATTTTAGGTGAGGCTGCCCAGAAAACACAACAAACTTTGACTTTTTATGAGCTAGACTTGGGCCTCAACCATGTAGTGAGAAAATACTCGGAACCTCTTGAAGAGCATGCAAACTTTTTGATCACTGTCCCCGGCGGTAATGACGGACCCTCGGGTGTACTAATTTGCTCAGAGAACTACTTGACATATAAAAACTTGGGTGACCAACACGACATCAGATGCCCCATACCCCGGCGACGGAATGACCTCGATGATCCTGAACGAGGCATGATCTTTGTGTGCTCTGCAACCCATAAAACAAAATCTATGTTCTTCTTTTTGGCGCAAACGGAACAGGGAGACATATTTAAAATAACCATAGAAACAGATGATGACATGGTGACTGAGATCAAGCTTAAATATTTTGATACAGTGCCAGTTGCTACATCTATGTGTGTTTTGAAGACTGGTTTCTTGTTTGTAGCCTGTGAATTTGGAAATCAGTAAGTATTGGTTTTTATTCATTGTGGTATGCATGTGAGCCTGTGTGTAGGAACTATTTCTTACTCACTTATTTTTAAAACATGCTATAGAGGAAATCTCTGAACCAAGGTCCTCCCTTATATATGGGGTGAGTGCACACTGATGAGAGATGTACAAACATATTTTTTACTAGGTATAAATAAATATTTACTTCATACATGCAACAATATTAAACAAAATTATTCTCTCTCTTACAGCTTTTTATACCAAATTGCACATTTGGGAGATGAGGATGATGAACCAGAGTTCAGCTCTGCCATGCCTTTAGAAGAAGGAGACACTTTCTTCTTTGCTCCAAGACCCTTGAGAAATTTAGTTCTTGTTGATGAACTGGATTCACTATCGCCAATATTAGGTAAGATTTGTATTTAAATTAAATTTATGAAATACATCTCACGTACCACTACTACTGGTAAATATGATTGACTAATTTCCTTTTTTTTATTGTAGGGTGTCATGTGGCAGATCTAGCTGGAGAAGATACACCGCAAGTATATTTAGCCTGTGGGCGCGGACCCCGATCGTCTTTGAGGGCGCTCAGGCATGGTCTCGAAGTTGCGGAGATGGCTGTATCAGAACTGCCCGGATCACCTAATGCCGTGTGGACTGTCCGCCGGCACAAAGATGGTAAGTGAATTGGATTGTAGAGCAGGTTACGATTTGGGTGAAATGTTTGATTTTATTACAATAAATAACATGATTCTACCAATAGACCATAAAAGATATGTTGAAGAGTTTGAAAGGAGAAACTCAGATGTATTAAAACAGAAAGGCCAGCCACAAGTTGGAGCATAATGATTATAAACTTTTGGTCCGTGTTACTGAAATGCCGTGACGTCACAATAACCACCTATGAATGCTCCTCTTTATCAACAAGTTATTAATAAAACCCTGGTTGTTTGTCATACATAAACACCAGTGGTTTTTCTTTTCAGAATCTTCTATCCGGCGATGAACAGTTTGAGACGGTTACGACAATGTCACAGGTAGGCATGGACTCGATTTTTCTGCTACACTGGATACTGGATGTTAGCAGGAGAAAATATTTATTATCTTTACAGTTGACTGGTAGGGCCTATTTTACCTTGTGTTTTTCTGTTGGTTGCAGAGGAATATGATTCTTACATCATTGTATCATTCGTAAACGCTACGCTTGTGCTCTCTATCGGTGAGACCGTCGAAGAAGTGACGGACTCCGGGTTTTTGGGAACAACGCCGACGCTCAGCTGCCACGCGCTCGGGAGCGATGCGCTGGTGCAGGTGTACCCGGACGGCATCAGGCACATCCGCGCTGACAAGCGAGTCAATGAGTGGAAGGCGCCCGGGAAAAAGTCCATTGTAAAATGTGCCGTCAATCAAAGACAAGTAGTGATCGCTTTGACTGGCGGTGAACTTGTCTATTTTGAAATGGACCCTGTAAGTAGATCATTGTGTATCTTATTTTAACCAATCGACGTGTTGCGTGAGGATGCCTTCGGGTGTCCTCGCGTGATGGTGCGGTGTAGCTGCCCCATGCAGTGATGTGCCCACGACGTCGCAGATCATACTGAGCTCCCGCTTGCGGTCGAGCTCGGACTCGGCATATTCCATAGCCAAGCTGGAGTCGCTTAGACTGTGAAGGCGGCCAAACCATGTCGTGGACAAATATTTCTATTAATATCATTATTTGGTTAATTTTTATCCTATGGCATTTGCTAACTTTTAAATATATTTTTAGACTGGACAACTAAATGAATATACTGAGAGGAAAAAGCTGTCATCTGATGTATCATGTATGGCATTAGGTTCTGTAGCAACAGGAGAACAAAGGGCATGGTTCTTAGCTGTTGGATTAAATGACAATACTGTCAGAATTATCTCATTGGATCCATCAGTAAGCATCTCTTTTCATAATATACATATGTAACACTAGCTTTTGCCCGTGGCTTCGCCCGCGTGAATTTCCCACGGGAACAGTGCTTTTTCCCGGGATAAAAAGTAGCCTATGTGCTATTCCAGGTCATTATCTACCTCTGTACCAAATTTCATCGAAATCCGTCCAGTAGATTTTGCGTGATTGAGTAACAAACATCCTCACAAACTCACAAATTCACAAACTCACATCCAAACTTTCGCATTTATAATATTAGTATGGATTCATATACTAGCTAACAACTAGATTTTTCTTATGATGATAAAAGGACACCACTGAATCTTAGTGATTACAACAACCGAAAAAATGCGTTATTCTTAAACACACTGATTGAACACAATCAAATTCACAGTAGATAGTTCTACAAAGAACTGTTGGATTACTATTGTTATTATTTTTACAGGATTGTTTGTCACCACGTTCCATGCAAGCTCTCCCTGCCGGCGCAGAATCGTTATGTATAGTCGAACAACCGTTTGAGTCTGGGGCAAAATCGGCTTTACATCTCAATATAGGCTTGAGCAATGGAGTGTTGCTGAGAACGACATTGGACTCCGTCAGTGGAGATTTAGCTGACACAAGGACGAGGTTTGTTAAAACATTATCTTTGGTGGCACTTCACATCGCTATTTGGTATTTGCAACTAATGGATGTACAGTCAAGAGACATAAATAAAGTCCAGTTATACCTCAAAGACCCTATAACCTTAATGATTATATTGCTATGTAGATTCTAACTGTACATTGCTTAGATTTTATCAGTTAGTTTTCAGAGTTTATCAGTCAGCTATTTATTGACAAGAGACTTAAATAAGCAATGTACGGCGATTTACGCAAACACCAAATAGCCATGTGAAGAGCAGGCATTAGGAGTTGTAAGTTGAACCAATATCCAATGATGTCAACCTTTTTCGCTCCGTGTTTCATCTGAAATACATTGACGATTACATTAACCAGATCTGAGGTATCATAATGTAAATAGTCCTTGATATTGTTAATACCTTTTCGTTCAAAAATTGCCTACTTTGTTTCAGATATCTGGGTTCCAGGCCAGTAAAGTTATTCAAAGTCAGGGTGCAAGGAACAGAAGCAGTCCTGGCAGTGTCGTCGCGAACGTGGCTCGGATATCACTATCAAAATCGGTTCCATCTAACACCTTTGTCATATGAATGTCTGGAGTATGCAGCTGGCTTTAGTTCAGGTACTTATTTTGCATTTTGTTCGTAATCCCGACGTGTTGCGTGAGGATGCCTTCGGGTGTCCTCGCGTGATGGTGCGGTGTAGCTGCCCCATGCAGTGATGTGCCCACGACGTCGCAGATCATACCGAGCTCCCGCTTGCGGTCGAGCTCGGACTCGGCATATTCCATAGCCAAGCTGGAGTCGCTTAGACTGTGAAGGCGGCCAAACCATGTCGTGGACAAATTTTAAAAAATTTGATCGTTCTTTTCGTATTAAAAAAATATATATTTATTAAAATAATTTCGTTCTTTTACAGAGCAGTGTGCTGAAGGTATTGTTGCCATTTCATCAAACACCCTGAGAATTTTGGCCCTAGAAAAGTTGGGTGCTGTATTCAACCAAACATACTTGCCACTAGAGTATACTCCCAGGAAATTCGTGATAAATCCGGACAACAATCACATTATTATTTTGGAGACTGATCACAATTCTTACACAGAAGAAATGAAAAAGCAAAGAAGGTAAAACTTGATTGTTTTTAAATAAAACACTTTATTATTCCTGTTTTTTTTTTTCCAAATGATGACTAAGTGACACATTGCCTGAATCTTTCTGTTGATACTCCTGCAGTCCTGATTTACTAAATATGTCACCATAACGACTATAGTTGCTGTAACATATTGCTAATCATATTTATTTTTTGTTTAGGGTACAAATGGCACAAGAAATGCGAGAGGCGGCCGCGGGCGGCGGGCCTGAAGAACAACTACTTGCTAATGAAATGGCTGATGCATTTCTCTCTGATATACTGCCAGAAAATGTGTTTTCATCACCTAAGGCTGGAGCAGGTGTGTATTGGATTTTTATAGATTTAAAACATGGCCACATTCTCTGGGCAAGAGCAGCAAATGTCATCGAACACACTGACTCTAATCGGGTGTGGCCATAGCAAATCCCTGCGTTAATCCCAGATGATCTTCTGTAAGTCATTTGATTCAAGCATGGGAAACATTTGCTCGTAGATCTTATAGCGACCCTTGAACTTGGACGTGAAATGTATAAGGAAATGATAGTAAATATAGAATAAAAATTATTTATTCTGTTTACCCTGGGTTTACTGGGTATTATTTCCTAGGATTACCCAGAGGTAACTGTGTGGTAGACCCCCAAAATCTCCAATAGTTTATTTAAGTAAAAAGGAATTTAGCAATCTATATTTACTGTATATAGAAAACTATTGTCGAAAAAATGCTCACTTCGCAAAATGTCTCCTAGTCGTAAAATGTCTCTTTTGGGATAGGGACTTGGAATAAAATTCTTTTTTTCATAGCAAAATCATTTATTAAAGTTATAGATGATGATTTGGTTTTGAAAGTCGAAAATTTATTTCAAGTCCAAGTCGCGACATTTTGCGTAAGAGACATTAGGACAGAGACATTTTGCGCATGAGTCACATGTTAACGTATACGTCCCTGCAGGCATGTGGGCGTCGCAGATCCGCGTGGTGGACATGGGGTCGAGCGGGTCACCGCCGGTCACGCTGAGCGCGGTGCCGCTGGCGCAGAGCGAGGCGGCCGTGTCGCTGTGTGTGCTGCGCTGGGCCGCGCACGGTGAGGCCGCGCGGCCGCATCTCGTGGTCGGCGTCGCTAAGGACGCTATTCTGTCGCCGAGGTCGTGCACGGAAGGGAGCTTGCACGTCTACAAGGTTAGCTGACTTATATAAAACTAGCTGTGCCCCGGGGCTTCGCTCCCTTGGGAATTTCGGGATAAAAAGTACCCTATGTGCTATTCCCGGTATTTTTTTACCCGTATACCAAATTTCATCAAAATCCGTCCAGTAAATTTTGCGTGATTGAGTAACAAACATCCTCACAAACTCACATCCAAACTTTCGCATTTATAATATTAGTAGGAAGTATGATGTCAACTCATTGAAAAGTGAAAAGTTTTTCGTAAATATCTTGATTGGTCATCGACTCATCTGCTTCGCCTCAAACTCCATATGAAATCTTACCTGACACATTTTTTTGAGAAACTAAAAGAATGATCCAACTATTCTATGATGTCAACCTTTTTCGCTCCGTGTTTCATCTGAAATACTTTGAAGATTACATTAACCAGATCTGAGAATAAAAATAAGATCATAATACTTCTTTTGGCATTACATCTCTATAATTTAGAAATATAGTAAATGACACATATCTTATTTGTTTTAGATATATGGAAGCACAGGCAAATTGGAGTTGGTTCACAAAACGCCCATAGATGAATATCCAGGCGCGTTGGCAGCGTTCAACGGGAAACTGGTGGCGGGCGTCGGCCGCATGCTGCGACTCTACGACATCGGACGGCGGAAACTGCTGAGGAAATGCGAAAACAGACACATTCCAAATCTCATCGCAGATATCAAAACCATCGGACAGAGGATTTTCGTATCAGACGTTCAAGAATCAGTATTATGTGTCAAGTACAAGAAACGAGAGAATCAGTTGATAATTTTCGCAGATGATACAAATCCAAGATGGATTACAAATACTTCAATTCTCGATTACGACACAATAGCGATGGCTGACAAATTCGGCAATATTGCTGTTATGAGACTGCCGCAGTCTATATCTGATGATGTGGATGAGGATCCCACAGGGAACAAAGCTTTATGGGACAGAGGTAAGCATAGATATCATTAAAAAAATCATCAGTTGCAATTTTCTATGATGATACCTAAATTCACATGCTAGACTAATGATTTAATGATTCAAATTTACAATCTGATACCAACAAAATTACTGCTTCTGCAAGTCAATATTGTCTTCCATTACAATGAGATATACATTTCAGGTCTTCTCAACGGAGCGTCACAGAAAGGCGAAATAGTAGTGAATTTCCATATCGGAGAAACAGTGACGTCATTACAAAGGGCGACGCTGATTCCGGGTGGCTCGGAAGCGCTTCTATACGCGACCATTAGCGGCTCGCTCGGGGTCATGTTGCCGTTCACTTCAAGGGAAGACCACGACTTCTTCCAACATTTGGAGATGCACATGAGAAGTGAAAACCCGCCGCTGTGTGGGCGCGATCATCTGTCGTTTAGGAGTTACTACTACCCGGTCAAGGTGCGTGTTAATATCAGACTATTTTCTTGTATATAGTTCATTGTAGTCAGAGTCGTAATGCCTTCACGTAATTGTTTGAATTTAAGAGTTCAGTACATATTAACTAGGTAGATAAACACTAATTGCACCATTTACAGAAAATGACATACAAAGTAGTGACAAAAAGTAAATACATAAATGAATGAGAAGAGTAGAGTGTAGTAGCGTTGCAGGACTATCGACCTTGAAAAATAGTCATACTATCGATAGCCAATAATTGATGATAACCAAAACTATCGATAGTATTACTTTTCGATACTATTGATGTTTTTAATCAAATACTATCGATACTATTGACACTAGTATTTCAGCATCGAACTATCGATAGTTGGAATGTATGTTTTTTTTTTTATAGAATAGTAGGCAAACGAGCATGCGGGTTGCCTGATGGTAAGCAATCACCGCAGTCCATAGACACCAATGATCCTAAGAAGGTCACTGATACTAGAAATAAATAAATAAATATAGTTCCAATAGTGTGACTATTTTTCAAGGTCACAATACAATCGATAGTCAACATTAGGGTGCAGTAAAGCTAGGCAGTCCAACAGTAAGTCAGCAGCCAGTCCCAGCCTCGGCCGGCTGTGTTACACTGTTGGCAGAGCAGGCGCGGGCGGGCGCGCGCGCGCGGCCGTTGTGGTCGCCGCGCGTCGCCCGCCCGCGCCGAGTTCCCGAGAGTCGGCCGCGTCGCGTGGCGCTGCCGTAGTATTTGGAACGGACAAATTATCTATAGAAATAAAATGTGTAGTAGTTACCAAATACTATTAGAGTTTATATTATAGTATGTGTATATAGGACTTCTTCTTCTTCTGCGACTCATTTCGTCCACTGAATATAGGACTTACTTGAAGTAAATAAGAAGCAGCAAAGGTTTTACGGCTCTTGCTCAAAATGCCTATTTCGCAGGATGTCGCGACAGGGACATAAAATAAAATTTCGATTTTCAAAGCAAAATCATTTAGGTATTAAAGTTATAGATAATGATTTTGCTTTTAAAATCAAAATTTTATGCTAAGTCCCAACCGCGACATTTTGCGATAGAGACATTCTGCGAAAGAGGCATTTTGCGCATGAGCCGGTTTTACTTCCCAACATGCGAAAGTGAGTTTGTTACCTCTTCATGCTTTATTTACTGAACCAATCTTTGTTTCGCATATACATGGAAGTACTGAGAAGGACATAAAGCACCTTTCAGGTAAAGTCGCGAGCAAATGCTAATATTACATAGACGATAAAAGTGCAAAAGCTATGTAGTCACAATGCCATAAACGTGACACAAAGAAAATATATTTCTATTAAACTAATTTCAGTTTGACAAAATAACGAGGCCTACTTTCCTCTTGTTGCAGAATGTGATAGACGGCGATCTCTGCGAGCAGTTCAACTCACTGGAACCTGATAAACAAAAAGCAATCGCTGGAGACCTGGAACGGACGCCGGCCGAAGTGTCGAAGAAACTAGAAGACATAAGAACCAGATATGCATTTTAAGTTAGTGATAATTCCAGTAATTGTTCTGATTAAGTTAAGAAATAAATTAATTAATTAATTAGCTGTTATTTCATTTTTACGATTCCAAGTAATGAGTTCTCCAGGGGGTCTAAAATGACTAATCGAAATATGATCAGTATTCAAAATATTAGCTTTATGGTTTGGACACGGCAACCCTGTTTTCAGCTTCCATTCCGGGACTTTCGCTACTTATCAAATTGATCTTGAAAAATTGTCCTATCGTAAATATTGAGATCAACATTAAATAAGAGTAGAACGATAGTGATGTTATGTTGCATCTGTATTATTGAGATACGATACTATTAAAGAGTGTTATCGACTATCGTTTTTTCGTTCACTAGTTGGCGCTACTAGCAAGTGAGGTCTGTCAGATAACTCAGATAGTACCTACAATACATTTAAATGACAGTATTGTACCAGTGTGCGTAACCCTAGCAGGAAAGTATCTTAGGCCGGTCGACAAGTCGCAAGAAGTGGACTTTCGTAGAAAAAGGTCGGAATTTAATGAAACTTGGAGATGTTGTTCAGGGGTGGTTAATTAAGGCGAGACCCAATGCTAATTAGAGGGGGTGAGGGGCGGTACGTAAGCTCCGCCATAAAGCAGACACAATAAGGTTACTTTTCGAATTTTCTATAATTTGTGTTTTTGCTAGCGAGTTCTCGTTAGGATCTTATGGTAATTATTTTAGAGATTTTCTTTTAATTATGATAAAACACTAAATATATTTTTAAAAATAAACCGATATCGTTTCAAATAATTGTATTCTTTATTTAATTCTTTAAAAAACTTCCACTGTTATCGCTTAAATTACGGTGATTTTCGACGATAAAGGAAAAAAAAAACAGGATTATGATTTTTTTTTATCTAGTATTATTAAATTTATTTGTAATTTGATTCGGTATAATTCTAGTTTAGTATTTTTCTCTGAACGGGATATTTTTCCTGCTTCAGTACTTCTAACCTATTGTTCACATTTGACGTTTAAAGACAGTACGTTTTTGGAAAATCATGATTGGGTATGGCCTTAACATTTTGTCAAGTTTTGGACCTCGAGGACCCTGTGCAAAAAGAGGAGAACTGCAAAAATTTCGACCTTTCGTCAGTTTTTCGTCAATATTTTTTCTTACATCCTACTACAAAAGCATCCCAGTACTTTTTTTACAGAGCATCAAATTTCCCACAATTTTCACTAAATTTATTTGTTCAATTTGTTACCGAGACATGGCGCTACGAAAGAAGTCATTTTTCAAAATTCGCTAAAAAATGGTGAAAATGCAGAATTCCACTTTTTTTCTTCAGTTATATCAGAATAATGATGAAGTGTTGTTTCAAATGGTCCCTGGTTACCAAAACCAATATTTGAACCCCCGCCCCCCTTCCCTACCCAACCCCAATTCTCAAAAGCTTATCCAACCATATATCATGCCGGTAATGTTGGTGCTATTTTTTAGACCCCTCTCCCCCCCTCACCCACTACATAATTATTCCAGAGCAGGTAAAAATAAGACAAAGTCCTTTTGTGAACAAAATTAATGTAATTAACAAAATTAAGGTATAGTACGGGCAATTTAAGCAAATAATAATAAAATATTTTGAGCCAAACCTCAAAATATTTAACATAGTTTTGATTTTTGGCACAAGTGTTCATTAGAGTCCTAGAAGCATCTCCTTAAAAGTCCCCGGCCCTAGGGTACTGGTTGCCCCCCCTCCCCCCTCCTCTTTTTGCACAGGGTCCTCGAGGTCCAAAACTTGACAAAATGTTAAACTATCCCTGAACAACATATCCAAGTTTCGACTGGGCTATCTCCTGGAGTTAAGTGAATGAGATCAAAACGATATGCATAGTTTAGTGTAAGTGTGCCGCGAATAAAACTTTTGTGCGTCTTGTAGTTTAGGAAAAAAACGGAAGTCTAGGATTCTGCTAGGGTATTGCATTTCCTGCTGGAGTAACGTTTTGCAAAATCGTGGATCTCCTAGATACATTGTATGTGAGCCTCTAGAATAAATATACATGAGTAGCTATTCATTAGATTTAAGAAAATATTTATTATTTTTAAGTAATCGCGTTGTCTTTGAAATCACGAAAAAAATCACAGCGCCTAAATGAGAAGACGTAAGTTCGCTGAAAACTGTATTAGATTCTTCTATACAGTTATAATAACCATAAAAAGTTTAAGAAGTGCACATGTGTACGTTATTGAATAATATTAATATAAGACAAAATGAAGGTGTCATAACTTTGACGTCAACATACAAGAAACCGGCTAAACCCAAGAAATGTGCGTGTAAACCAAAAAGTTTGCGTTTAGTCATATATTATCGTGGAAATTTCTAAAACGTGTGAACGACTAAAAAAAGCGACGGTTTCATACATATTCTCTTCCTTTCCTGCTAGAACGACGTTACCGTAGCAGAATCCTAGATTTCCGTTTTTTTCCTAAATTACAAGACGCACAAAAGTTTTATTCGCGGCACACTTACACTAGATTATGTTTTGGTCTCATTCACTTAACTCCAGGAGATACTTTCCTGCTAGGGTTACGCACACATTGTACCATCTGAGACAGACCTCACTCGCCAGTAGCGCCAACTAGTGGGCGAAGAAATGATAACCCTTGGGGATGCTTTTGATTCATTAATACTTCGATCTTATAAAAAACTTCTAAATCTATTATAATGCATAGGAATAACATACACGCAGCCTTGATCACAATCACTTGACATAAAGCGTGGTAAATACATAAGCAGGCTATGTAACTGCTACACTTGCTCAATTCATTGGCATATTGCGTACATAGCCATATCAGAACAGTTATGATTCGTACGTAACTGGAATCCGTTCCAGTCATTGATTTTAGTGTCTATAAAAGATTTCTATAGAGGTGATCCTATAAATTATTTATGGCCCACTTACGTTAAATATAAACACATATCTAGTAGTAACACTTAGATCCTACCTATGTATTTATTTTCTTGATACTAGGTAGTACCTGTTTACGGTTTGATTTTATTGATGTAATCAATTAGAAACCTCTTCCATAGACGTCCAATGTCAACGCGGCAAATAATAAAATGCATTGCAATGATAATTTCTGCAATATGCAATAAAATACTTTCTCGAGACGGCGCAGGAATTTTAAACGAGTAGGTAAGTAACAGCCTAGGTTTAACTAAGTAGTATGTATTATAACTTTCTCTGGCGTCCCCTAGTCCGACTGAGTCTCTTTGGACTGAGTGCTTCGCCTTTGTCCGAGTACCTAAATGGTTACTACTCAAACTAGCACTGCGTAACAATAACCTCGCCACCTGATTTAATGTAAGTACATATAATAGCACTCAACAGTAACTAAGTGCTATATAATTAATCTTCCCCTCAATTTTAACGTCACCTCGTGGACTCGTGGCCTAAAATGCAAATGCCTGAAAGAAAATGCCACGGCTCCTTGCGAGCACGTGAAACAACGTCACCATGGCTACGATATCGACCGGCGGCTTTTCCGAGGCTTTCGTCTGAAACTCTCGTTCGCGTGACGCACTGAAACAATGGGGCTGAAACAGTTATAGTCGGGAGATCGAGATAAGCGGCGGTACACGCTGCCCGAAAATTTTATAATAACGAATGTTACTTTATCACTTGACGTGTGTTACCGTTAATTTAAAAGCGATTGTTGTCGTGGGATCGCATCTGGCATGAGGTGGGTCCAGCGCGGACAATGAGTGCACGCGAAGCGAAGCGCGACGGGCAGCGTAGGCGATGCGCGAGCGTCCGTTTTTAAAACCACTCCAGAGCACTCATTAGTCGATGCACCGTAACTGCTGCGGTCGGCAGGAGCGCAGCGTGTGCTATACGGGACATTAGAAAGTGATGTATAGAGTGTAGTGCGATGCTGTCGGTGGGCAAGCCGGCATCACTGGTGCAACAGAAGAAGCAGCAGTGGGCGCGGGAGAGAGGTGCGTAGCTCGTGGCTCGCGGCCGCAGTGGCCGGCATCCGCCGCTGTCGGCGGCTCGCGACTCAGCCGATGCACCGCTGCATCACGCTTGTAATATTTTGCAACAAATTCACGGTCGTGGTTTCGTCAAGGAGCTTACTATCACGCCTCCGTGATACGTTAGTCAGTATCTGACAAACGGCTCACTGAAATTGAAGCGGATTTTGTAATCTTCATTTCTTTTTTTTATTCGGTATGTACCCATTTTTCTTCTTCCGCTCTTCTTTTTCTTCCGGCCCGATCAAGTCCCAGATTTAGAAATAAGGGTTTTAATTTGAAAGTTTTGAATTTGAGGTTTGAGTTAGGTCCATCTACCTGCTGTAAGCCATAAGCCTCCGTCATGGGTCTTATACAAGATTTTGTGTTGACTGAACAACTAAAGTTCTAGGTTTGTAAAAAAGAAATCAGTCGAAGGCAGACATTAGAAATTATTTGACGTATTGAAGACACTCCATATCGATAAATGAGTAGTAATACCTACTTCGAAGTCCGAGCTATAGAATTTCCTTTTATGCAAGAATGTATAGCATAGTTTTATCAAAATAATGATAAAGACCTGGGGAGCAATTCTACTAATTAAAAACCTATATGTATCGTGTCTCAAGAACCAAAGAGATTGAACTAAAGCGACAAGATCTTTGTAAGACTCTATGTTTTATTACGATTTTTTGGCTTTTGAAACACAACTGAGCCACGACGATATACCGCTAGTATGTTTGTAACTTGAAGAATGCTGGATGGTCTTTATCGTTGTTTTGATTCAATGTCAAACAACAATTACGACCCTATCAATCGATTTCCTGATCAAATTGCCGATAACAAAGGCGCCGGTAGTGATTTCCTAAGCACCGAAATTAACGTAACCATTACTCTATTCACATTGACAATGCGTGGTGGTGGGCGGTGGACTCGAGGGGTCGATGGAAACACACGAAACAATTAGGTATTCAAGGTTGACCTCGGTAGCAATGAACTGTCCCTCTAACTATTTATGTTATAAAACAATACCTGCATTATTATATACGTCCAAAAGAGTAACTTCACATCAAAAGAGATCATATCTTGATTCTTATCCCCACGGGTTATTCTGTAGAACAGACTATCATTTTACCCTGGGCGATGTATAAAAAAATTGATGAGGAATAAAACTGGCCCTTGATTCTACAAATTACAAACGTAGATGCCGTGCCTCAGTTGTGTCTTAAAGGCCAAAGAAATCGTAATAAAACATAGAAGTCTTACAGAGATCTTGTCACTCACTTTATTTACATTTCCTTGGATCTTGAAACACGATATTTACGTTTGTAATTAGTGGAATCGGCCCCCAGGTTTTCAAATTTACCATGGCATCTCTAAAAAAAGATTCATTACATACAAAACGGTTTATCTAAAAAGAATTTTGTCGCAACCGGAAGGCTTTACGGTCGCAAAACAGCTAAAACTGCATGGTGCATCACGCCGTTTCACTCTGTGCAGCCGGAATCATTGCTTGTATTTTACAAGCCGACATATTGCTATTTACTTGCTCATTTTACTCTTGATTGAACCATAAAAACTATACATATATCATACATATACCTATATCATAACCAACATTAGGTACTACTTAATTATCTACCCAGTAAAAGTGCTCTCATAAGTAACGTTACCACTAGGAGATATAAAATTAAGTCTTTGCCCACCATTAAAATAATTTTAGATAGGTATTAAATTCGTAATGAAAGGTTGCTTTATACAATTAAAATATACATAGCTTTCGTAGCGTTAAATAACAAAACAAAAACATTGCGCTCGTTATTTTGATATAAAACAGCCAGTGCGCACGAGAGCGTGGCGAGGCGCAAACAAAATATGCCATTATTTAGCAGACAGACAGTTGTTTTTCATTTTACCATCATAATTTAAACCATCACATACATTATCTTAGAAATTCGGTATGTAGTTAAGTAACAGCGTTTTTAGTAGGTAATCGATCCGTTGTCTTGATATTTTTTTTAGATTCAATTATTTAGGCTGTGACGAACTGCTGCAGCTAGATTACATTTCACTTTCAAACGTTTCATAAAGAATCTCAAGTTGTTTTAAATTTGTGCCAATTTCTATAGAACTTTGACTAAAGCAAATTATCTGAAATACAAATAAGCAATATCAATAATAAATATACTTACTAAAGGTTTGCGCTACCTACTAATAAAGTACCCCTACTGCGTAGGTATAGGAATATTCTCAATAGAGAATATTCCTAATAAGTAGATACGTCTTCGAAAAAGGTAAAATTATTTCAAACAATGTTTTTGTTTTGAATAAATCTTAAATTTACAAATTAAATGAAAGTGAGCACGATCTTATTCCTACCTATGTGCCACACATAAATATGCGTACCACCAACATCGTGAAAACACGCTTTTACGTAATTGGATCATTTTAATTGCTACAATTCGTCTTGGAACGGGTGAAACAAAACATTTAAAACATACGTGAACGTATATATTACATTCATGCATAATAATTTACTTTCTGTTTATATTAGAACGAGGATCAGCACAAGACTCAGATCAACATTCGTGCAAGTATTTGAAAATGGTAGGTAGCAGTGGCGTAGGGTGAATAAAAATAAAGGTAAAGCCGGGTCATACCTATCTTAACTTGTAAAAAATCATGCAATAAATTACATACTATAAATTAGTGTGTAGGTAGAAACAACCTATTTGTACTAATGCCGCTATTTCTCACCTAACAGCCTACGTGACGACAAGAAACAAACAAACACTAAACAATTGTTATACCACAATCAAGCTAATCACTTATCACAATTATAAATTAAGATACGAATGCGCGTGAAACGATGGCTAGGTCGGGTGACTGACCTAAATCGGCATCGTGAATAAGTTGCTCCGATTGGACGAAAACATTTGGGAGGCTATCTGAGATAGGGTTATAATCGCTGTTATATCGACGAGTGGTTGTATGTAGTAGTAATGTATATGTGTGCGTGAATTGCATACATTTTAATTTTTCGAATTCCCAATATTATGAGCGGGTTCCCCAGCCGCGATACACCGCGGCATGCGTCCTATGATAGTAAAATTGTGTATGTGTGCGTTTGCGCGATTTCAAATACATTGCGTATTTTGTGACCAGCATATTGAAGAATATATTTTCAAAGCGCGCAATGTAAGTATATGCGCTTAATTAATCACGCGCTCATATAAAATTACCTTAATGAGAAATGCCGTCGATCCTCTGCTTATAGTAAGGCAATGTCATATATGTATGTATATGGGTATAGATTTTTGTGCAAGAGTAGGCCGCGGGATTAAGCTATAAAAAAAATAATATATATATTTGAATCTGCTACGGGAAGCCGGTAGGAATCGTGTTCTAAGGAGGCTTCGCCACTGGTAGGTAGGTTGTACCTTTGTATGTCTGGAGTTCTGGACTAAACTTAGATGTGTGTTTGATACTACTTGGGTATTATTACAAGCAAAAACTACTGAGCAAATTGCGATTAAAAGTACTCCAAACCTGAAATAAACCTGTTAACAGAGATATTTTTTCCTGGGTCAACCCGAAGGGATTTCGGAATAGCCTAGCCCACAGCAGTTTATGCCCATAGTACCTACTAACCTAGTTTGTAGTATATTTTGTGACTTAGATTGCGTGCGAATTTAGGTAACCTGTTTCTTATTTCGCCATCAGACGCTGGACTAGCAAACGACACGAAGTCATTTGATTCGTGCAAGTAAAAGTTAATCAGAAATCAGATAGTTGACACTGCTCTATAAAATACAAAAAAAAAATGGTAACGAAACAATAAATTATTTTGGTTTATGTAAGTAGTTATGCCACTATTGCCTTTAAGAAATATTTATTTCCAAGAATCAATACCAAATTTATTTGGAGCAAGGGGCGGCCGCGCTTCGCCTTTTATAAAATTAATATATCGCCACAGCCAGTACTTAAGTAACATAAGTAAGTATATTTTGAAACTGTGAAATGACAGGGAACATAACACAAGAGACTAACTGCTTTTCATGTATGCGATATCGATAAAACTTAAACCCTTCATATGCCCGTCACAAAAAGGGGAACTCTTTTTATTTTTCCAGAGTCTTGGTTAATTCTTCGACGACTGTTGTCATGGAAGGTACCTTAAGCAATACGCGATTTCAAGTCTTACAATACAATACAACATTTGGTCT
The DNA here is from genome assembly GCA_018467065.1 of Ephestia elutella. Taxonomy (NCBI): domain Eukaryota; kingdom Metazoa; phylum Arthropoda; class Insecta; order Lepidoptera; family Pyralidae; genus Ephestia; species Ephestia elutella. The sequence goes on along the minus strand of CM031592.1, from coordinate 12,587,156 downwards.
GAATTACTTAGATAACCTAAATGCACTAAGTCATGTTATCGTTTAATTAATTCGGTGTCACCGCGAATTAATTAATGTTTTTTTTTTCCAGAGGAGATGTCTCAGCTTTACCTGCCGTGGGGCACCGGAGAGCGGTATACCAATCGGTTGCAAGTGCGCAATCAGTTCGCGAGCACCCTGGAGCTGCACAAGCAGTCTTCCTACGAATACCAAGAGCCAATCCAACGACAGAGAAGCCCCAGCCTGCCACCCATCCATCATTCGGACACGGAGAGACTCGTTAACAAAGAAGAGAGAAGATCAAGCGTCATAAATAGAAACATTTCGCCGGCCAAGCGGTTTGCGTTTTACGACGAAGATGCAGAAGGGGACACATCGGGCTACGGCAGCGAGACCATCAACCACATGAATAGAGGTCAGAATTCGGTGCGCGGCGTCGACGTCGCGGCCGATCGCAATCCTGTGGTCGCATGGCAACAAACTGGAAAGGATAACAGGTATGTTTACCTAAATTCCTACATTTACCTACTGCTACAACCTTCACACAATCCTATATAGAGTACGCATAATTGCAATCCCACATGTGCTCCTGTAGGCAGTGGTGATTTAGCCTAGAGTGCCTGGCCTATGCACCAAAATCTGTATGAACTAATCAGCGGCGGCCTTACCTTTTGCGAGGCCCCGGGCGGCAGGTCTTTGCGAGGCCCTTTGTCCTTCGCGAAAAGTTTAATGTGATGCGAAAGTAGGTCTGCTTGTATTTGTCATGTTTGACGAGAAATGCTTAAGTTATACAAATAAATAAAATTTGAGTTTTAAAATTTTATATTAAAATATTTACAAAATTAAAAAAAAATTAAATTGATGTTTGCGGATTTTCCTAAGTCTAAAATCTTTAATTAAAGCAAAATAATCTAACGAATGAGCTACGTAATTTTCGATTGAAAGAATAGCAAGGGCTGAAAGCCGATTTTGTGTCATCGAATTCCTCAAATATGTTTCAATAATTTGTGGTGTCTTGGTGTGGTGGCAATAATTCTCAGGACTATTTCGATAGTGGGTTAAACATCGGTAATTTTTTTTGCTATTATGTATTTCAGCACAAAGATAATGTCGCTATTTCTAAATCTATATAGACGCATTCCTTTTCTACTATTCAACTACCAATAACAGACTTCCAATAGATAACTAAGTAGGTAGCATCTGTGCAACATCTATTTGCTAAAAGAACTGTAAACCCAAACATAAAACAAAGGACTGAGAGTGCAATTGCAGTTACGCAAAGATTTACCTAGTCATATGAAAAAAAAAAGGTTGAGTTTTTGTTGCTTTGTAACAGTTGGGACGTACTCATTTAAAACAATTTGTGCCATCTTGTTAGTGAAATTTAGGTGAAATTACAAAACAAGAAATCACAAATTTCTTTAACTGTAAGCGACAAAATCTATTATATAATATATTTTTAAAATTATCTTGGGTTGTTCCGCGAGGCCCCTGCGAGAGCGAGGCCCCGGGCGATTGCCCCGTTCGCCACCCCCTAAGGCCGCCGCTGGAACTAATCTGAAGAAATATTTAAATCTGTGAAATAATACTAAGTATAGGTTTAATACGCACTGATAATATAAATAACGTTTTCTCTGAAATTATAATGATGGCACTAAATCAAGAAAGAAAATGTTCTAACAGACTATGAGCTAACAAGTAACAAACTTTCACTAGGTAATTCTGATTCTCATTTCCATCAATAAGCCCACTATTCAGCTCATGAACGTAAAGGGCCTCATGAACCATGACTCGTATATTCCCCATAAGGGACAAAGACGTGAAACGTTTAAAATTTGAGATACTTCTCCAGAAATCCTGAACCCAGTAGCCGTTCGGGCACCGCGGATGGCGCGTGGTCAGCTCACAGCCCCCGGGGTTCCACGGCCGAGGAGGGGCGGCCGCGCTGGGGCGACCGGGGCGTCGCCACCGGCCGGCTGTGGGAGCCCACCGCACCCCACGCTAGGCTACCACAGGTGACAAGCACTCAGAATTGTTTTGGGCCTCATAGGTCCTGATCATTTAATTACTGAACGTTAACAAATCTTTATAGTATATTTCAACGACAGTTTGATACAAATTTTAAAGGCATTCTTCATACAGATGCAGGCTCAGAAAAAAGGCACGCCGTCGTGGGTGGAACGGGGCCTGAACATGATAGAAAACACCGCGGAAGTACTAGTCATTGATCAAACGAGTTCCACTAATTCTGGCTTCGAGTGCGACAGGTCTTCGTGCAATGGAAGCGACGAAGGAAGGTAAGACTTGCTAATACAAGATTCGGAATAATAGTATTATACACATTCAGTACTTATTCTTTAATTCGGTCCCGTTATTTTAGTTCCTAAAAGTTATTACTTACCCCAAAAATGTTAACAAATATAAAGTAAATATGTTGCTTCTAAATTATATTCTTTGTTACAGAACATTTCTAAGAGGACAAAATGTTCCCTTAGAACCTGAAATTAAAGCTCAACGTGAAAATAAAAGAATAAAAGCTTTAGAATTGCAATCTGCCATACTAAGCCAACTCGAAGATCGCGAAAAACGACGTCAAGAAGAAAGAGAGCAAAGACTGAGAGAAGAAAGATTAGAAGAACTAAGAATCCAACGACAACAAGAAGAAGATAGGCTGCGTCTAGAAGAAGAGAAACGAAGGAATGAGGAAAAACAATTATTAGAACAAAGAAAATTAGAAGCTCTCAAAAAGGCACTTGAAGATGCTGAAAAGAAAGCCAGACTAGAAAAAGAGAAAAGATTTATATCGTATAGACAAAACATGACTTTGGGTGTTAATAAAAATGTAAGTCCTGAAACTAAAATAAGTGAAGAATTCAGTGCAAATAATATGTCTAGCAACGAAAATGAAACCATGAGCCCTACTAAAACTCATAGAACATATGATGTACACTCAGCAAAGAGTCAAAAAAAAGATTGTGATTCCCATCAAACAACCGAATTTAACTCTCCAAGGTCCCTTGGACCAGGAAATGTAAATTTATTTATTCATAGTGTACCGCCATTAGCACTTAGTGATAATCAATTCAGTATTGTACCAATAGGTATTAATGGAAATGGTGAAATAGTTAGTGGTCAACCTAGTAGTATACAGTTAGCTGTTTTAGTTCCTCAAAATCTTACAAATAACGTATATGGTGTGTCATTAAATTCCATTAATAACATTAGTGAACTTTCTGACTCTGGAAAAATCCTAACACCCAGAAAATATCGTGCTGGGAAAACAAAAGATGCTTCAACTCAAACTGAACCAAATCCATGTAACTTTACCACTGACAAAATAGTAGCGACGGAAGACCTTGAAAGAAATATAGACAAAGACTATCCTAATATTGATGAGAATGCACCACAAGAAAGTCATCACAATACCACGAAAAAGGACCGACGTTTTAGGTCTGAAGAAAGATATAAAAAGGATTTGGAAAGCCGACCCAAATGGGGCGTAAATAGACCAGCTGCGCAATATAAAAAACAAAGTGAAAAAGATCCATTTTACAGTCAAAAAAGAAAAATGAGGCAAAAATACCGTCCACAAGCGCGACAATATTTGTCACAGTCGAGTGACGACAGTCGATCTCCCAGTCCTCCCCTCAGGGCAGAAAAGATATCCGACTCTTTAAATAAACAACGGAACTCTTTGAGTCAGTCTTATTGGAAGAGCAAAAGATCTAGTCAAGACTTATCAAGAAGTATTCAAGTCACAGAACCGACAGAGCAAGGTCTCGAAATAAACCATATCACTCAACTCTCAAATACTAATGAAGTAGAAACAAAAAAATCTCCAAAAACATCACCATCAAAGAGAATAACCTTGTCTCAGAAATTCATAAATGATAAATATGGCAATAGGAAGTTGTGGATCGATGATATCAATGAAAGGAATGCAAAATCAAACACCTTCGATGCTGAAAATAGAAAGAAAATAATTGACCAATTAAATATAGCTAAAAGGGATTATTTAGAAAGAAATGAGGAACAAGAAAATTTTGTAGCAAAAATAAAGTATTGAACGAAAAGTAGAATAAGTTTATGTTTATTGGAGTAATAAAGTCGGAAGTGCACAAGTAATCATAAGGTGCAACATGTAGTTGGAAATTAGGTTACTAAGTTATTTAGTCTGAACATTATCGATCCAACAGTTTCTAAGAAATGGGTCGCAACAGTTATGTCGATAAAATCTTTAGTCGAATCAAAGAAAGCGGTTGTGTTCACGTGTGTTACACGATACATTTTTATAATAAAATGGCTGATGACTTCTTTGACAAAAAGAAAGATGAAGCCCCTATTCTGGACTTGTCTAAAACTATTATTACTACCGCCGAAGAATATAGAGCCGTTATGGACAAAGTGCCAGATTTCAAGACAAGACCGGAAAAGGTAAATTAAATTGCATGACTAAATTTACTTTATTTTCGCTCCTTAGAGACTTAACTTTATCTACCAAATCAGGTTAAAGCAGATGATGTCAAAATAAGAGACAAACCTGAAGATCAAAAGACGAAAACTCCAAAAAAAGAAATTCGAGCTTACGAAAAGTTGGGGACGAGAGGTTACGAAGAAAAACAGTTTACATTTATGGATCCCATACCAGTAGAAATGCGGAGCCTAAAATTTGAAGAATTATGTACAGTTCCCATAGAGTGGAAAATGCTTACTTCTATTAGGCCGAAAAACAAGCTCGACGAGGAATACTTCAATAGGTAAGTTTTAGATTTTTTTAAATCTTATCAACCAAATGTACTTACTGAATAAAATAATAACTTATATGGGTACTTTTGATATTCTAGATTAATAGAACTAAGAAAAGCAGAAATACGTACTAGGGCAAGGGACAAAAGGGAGATGACAAAAAACACAATGATTAGGAAAACTAAGAACCGCTCCGGAGTTACTGAAACTAGGATCCTGACTTGCGCCGAATGCGGTGAAGAATTCTGCAACGGTGAGTGGAAAATAGCACTATAGAATATAAGACTAAAAATCTAAAGTATTCAATACAATCTTAAAAGGTAAAATAATAAGCCGGTACGTACAGCATAGGGCAATGCGGTCCTTAACAAACTGGTAGCTCAATACGTTCTTGAGAAAAAATTTCTTCATTGCAATGATCATTCGTCGTTATTGCCGCCGCATACAGTCCATCATGCAGGGTAACTTCACGTAGTAGGTAGTAGACTGTACAAAAATCTAAAAAAAACATAAACGTTAATTCGTTAAAAAACTTTTAAAACTCTTGTATTCCTAAATTCGCAAACAATTGCTGGTTCCGAAAATGGCTTGTGTTATCAATCATCTAAAATGTAGTTACCAAGTCAACGACTCATTGTCTTCAACGTATTTCAAGTGTAATAAACATTCTTACAATTTATACATGTTGTTTTATATTACTGGTTCATTTAAATTCAAGGTTTTTTTTCGTAGACACGTACATACATTTGAGAAATCATTCGCTTTTATAGAGATTAAAATTTTATTTTGGAAATCTTTTTAAATAGCCTAGTTGATTTAAATAATAGGATAAAACTCTTATATCTGTCATATCAATACATATAATAAAACTATGTAACTGGTCTGTGCCTGTACTTACATAGGAGATATTTAAGAAAAAAAACTATGTGTGGTCTTTATAGAGCCAATAGAAGCCAAAACCATTATTTTTTTATTTTTGTCTGTATGTTTGTAGCGCATCACGTAAAAGCTACTGGACCAAAAATGCGGTTTTCACTGTTGTGGTATTGAAGGAAACTTAAAATTTGGGAAGGTTTTATCTTGATCCGATACTTGAAACCTAAGATATTTACAATAGTAAATTACGCGCGGACGAAACTAGTTTTTTAAATAATTGTTGTATAAAATATTCCAGGTAAGATGTGCGCTATAACGAACTACGACATGTTCGCTCGCCTCAAGGTGGAAGTAGAAGCGAAGTCGTCGAAGCAGCCGGCGCCGGCGGCGGGCGGCAAGCCGCGCAAGCTGAGGAAGCGAGGCCGCCGCAAGCCGCGCAGCCGGAGTGCGGCGCCCGCGCAGCGTACGACCAATGCCAAGTCTGGCGCCAAGAGCGATTCCGAGTTATAAATTATAACTCGGAATCGCTCTTGAAAATAATTATAACTTATAATTATTTCTTAGAAACACATACCTACTAGTGTTGCAGCAATAGTGTTGACTATCGATAGTATTGTTACCTTGAAAAATAGCCACACTACCGATAGGCCTATTGATAGTATCGATAGCAATACTATTGATGACAAAAACTATCGATAGTATTGATTAGAAAACATCAATAGTATCTATAGCGTTGAAAAGCCTATCTATCTAGTTTTCTTTGTCATCTATAATATTGCAAACTATTGGCTGATATGCCTATCGATAGTGTGACTATTTTTCAAGGTCAACTACCGATAGTCAAACTATTAATAGTCCTGCAACGCTAATACCAACATATTGCTTAACAAAATGATAAACGAGTTCGTATTTCCAAACACAAATTTCTTCCCTAACCTCTCGGCCAGCCCAAAAAGACATTATTTATCATTCCAATCGTCGAATCACCAAGAGTGTAATCGACTTTTGAGATTAGATTTCTAATATCAAAACTAAACATCAACCTCGTAAAAATTTAAGCCTTTGTCCAAAGATGGTAGTGAATATTTTATTGATAAATCCAAGTTTTAATTCGAAGGACATCACATGAACACCCCTCTTCCACCCATGCAATTTCACATTACTGTATCCAGCGAATATGATATTATGCATCGCATTTTTTATACTGTAGTACATGTACATCAGTCATTTTTAAAGGCACTATCTATAGTAAATTCGTGTGCCTTATAAAACCAAAAATATAATAATTATCATAACAAAGAACTGATGAGCTTGAGTCACTGTGCTTGTACATTGTAGTTGTTTTATTGTATACAGAATTTGAATCTCATCTTTTATAATGGCAATTTGATATTTATACATTAAACAATTATTGAATTACATTCCTGTTTTTAATGTCCCATATGAAGTATATTCGTCCATCTTCTCTACCTTATCTTTATGCGCCAATTTTTAGCTACTTCTTTTAATTTAACTCTATGCTCCATGTAACTTTTGGTATCACTATAACCATTTTTGTTACTTAAATAAAATTTAAAGTATGGGTAATTACCCCCGGAAATAGACGAATAGGTATAAATTAGACGTCAAAATTAATATCACTCTTTATTGATTTTAAAAAAATAATTATATTACACATTCATTATATTTAGAGCCTATAAAACAATAACATTGTCACGATACGATGTACGGTTGGCAATGCTGACGGCGGCAGCGCCCGATCTCTACCACTAATGAAAATCAAGCCAAAATATGTTTACGTCTAAAGTACCTATCGATATACGAATTCTATTCATCTTAGACCAACTAGATGATAAATTCTTATAAAAATTAGGCCCTAAGTACTGATAATAAATTAAGAGAACACATAAATGTAAACAGAAAAAACAACTGAAAAATATAACTTTGAAACCTCCAGGATTTCTTTCAATAAAATGGAAATGAGATAACAAAACAAAAATGTCAATAAGTCATTTATATTTTGATGTCTTCCATGGAGATACAAAAACGAGTGACCCTAATGGTATATCACAAGGTATATGTCAGGATATGAACAATGTACAAAAATATGCATGCATAGAGAAGAAAAGATATCGAGAGAACAGTTTTTTTTTATAATTGTTTAACGTTTTATTCTGACGGTATTTTTCATATAAAGGGTAAATATGTATGTAAAAAACATTGCACAGCCGATAAATAAATATCATCCGTATCAATAAATGTATTGAAGCTACTTATTATTTCGTCTATATCAATCATTAGCAAAGACGCTCTCATTCTTACCATACTATTTATAAGATAATAATAAATTATCTGTGTTTAAAGATATTTAGAATTTCAAAATGTCATATACATGTCGGCACAATCGTTAACGTTTATTCTTAAAACTAGATATACAAAATAGGAATCTGCAATAAAACAGTAAGTCAGCTTGCTAACATAGCAACTATCGATGAGAATATGGAAATAAATATTATATCTATCACGTCAGGAACAAAGATATGTGCGATTCAAGCCAACTAGGAAACAATCAAGAATATATAGTACCGGGAATGCTGCGCTTGACGGACGGAAATAGCAATCTATACGTAAAAACATCAGAAAAACCTTATAAGACCACCAATAAGGTTCATTTTTAAATATTTAGGAGATGGGAAATCGATTATATTCTGATTTGTCAAAGTAGCTTCTTAGACCCCCAGAGCGCCTAAAAAATTAAAAGCCAATATGAATTCAACATTTGAATGGGATGGCGTTGTACATTGTGGTGCACAATAATTGGTCCAAATTCAGGTCTTCACAATTCTGGCAATGCAATTCAAGTGATAAACTTAAACTAATATTTCTATTAGAAGTTTAAAATGTTGACATGCGAGTCACCGGTATACATTTACACATCAGTGATACTAGGATAAAATGCACATAAATGGAATGGAAGGAGTCGAGACTTACACACTACAAGCACCAGAAGATCTCGAATGTTAACGGGTACACGTTCCTAGTCCTATACAGCTACATACAGGTTAGCTACCTAATGTAATACAACTTAAAACTTACAATTTATTATGTAATTCACAAATATATGACATCAACTTTCTTCACATCAAGAAAGCTACATATTGCAGATTCCCAAGTCACTAAAGGTTCTCTGAACACTAAATTATGACTGTTTATATTTATAATCCATAAAAACAAAACATATTATGCATTACAATAAACAATAATTAAATTAATAATGAAAACAAGTCAACATGAGCTAGATATAAAATAAAATATGCAACTAAAAACATGGACGTAATTTAACTGAATGTGTTTCGAACAGTTCATGAATAAAAACTTAAATATTAAACTTTCACACCCTGTAAAACTACGACCCTGAAATGAAATATAGAACTAGTAAATTTGGAATCTAGGAGAATGTGTGGTCGTGTGGCGTCGTTTCGGTAACAGTGTCGGCGAGTGCGTCCGCGTGCGCGCCTCACTGCTCCTTGCGCGCCTTCTTCTTGCTCTTCTTGGATGCCTTCGCGTCCGTCCATGTGTCTGGAACAGGACGCGTTAATTATTTTAATAAAATAACCTAAAAAGTAATATGAACAAGTTGAAAATGAAATTAAACATGAATTATATAATGAAACTTAGTTCATGTCGAATTTTTTTTTCACATTGCGATAAATATTCATGGGGTTATTGAAGTATTATTTTGTTTTAAGTAACGTTTCGTTTTAAAAACATCTAAAAGTTGATGACATAAGCCAAAGGGTTGCCATATGCAACAGCTTAATATTATCTATCCTACTAATATTATAAATGCGAAAGTTTGGATGTGAGTTTGTTACTCAATCACGCAAAATCTACTGGACGGGTTTCGATAAAAATTGGTAAACGGGTAGAAAAATACCGGGAATAGCACATAGGGTACTTTTTATCCCGTAATTCCCACGGGAGCGAAGCCCCGGGGCGCGGCTAGTAATGAATAAATAATTACCTCCTAGTTCGTCGAAGGCCGGGGCATTTGGTTTCTCTTCTTGTTTCTCAGAGGAGTCGGAGCTGTCGGCGGGCTCCGCTTTCACCGAAGCTTTAGAAGCAGCAGTCTGAAAACAGGATTAAAAAATTTAAAAAAAAAATTAAAATTGTCTTTATTTCATCAAAAAGAATCTTCATGCAATAAATAGTTTGAAATCTATTGCAAATAATGCCTGTGTTCGCTATTAGCTCTAAATTTTCTATAAGCGTAAGACATAAGCGTATATGCTTCCATGCTGGTTTGGGAGTGAAGAAAAAACATAGAATGTGCCAGCTGCTTCTCTTCCCGCATAGATTGTAAAAGTCAATTGAAGGAAAGGGCTTAAAACTGGGGATTCCTCCACTCATAGGCGATGGGCTAGCAACCTGTCACTATACCTGAATCTCCTTTCTATCTGAAAGCCCACTATTCAGCTAAGCGTGGCCTTCGAGTCTCACGACTCTTGGCTCTGTCTAAAGACGTGATTGTATGTATGTATAAACGTATTCAAGGGATATCGGCACTCTCAGCACGAACCGGAAAACGTAGTGTTGGCAGGCCTCCCACTCGGTGGACGGACGACCTGGTGAAGGTCACGGGTTGCGCATGGATGCGGCAGCGCAGGACCGGTCAACGTGGAAATCCTTGGGGGAGGCCTTTGTCCAGCAGTGGACGTCTTTCGGCTGAGAGAGAGATAAGCGTATAGACATAACAGGTACCTCATTGGCCTTCTTCTTGGTCTGCTTCGTGGAAATGTTTGGGGGAGGCCTTTGTAAAGCAGTGGACGTCTTTCGGCTGAGAGAGAGATAAGCGTATAGACATAACAGGTACCTCATTGGCCTTCTTCTTGGTCTGCTTCGTGGAAATGTTTGGGGGAGGCCTTTGTAAAGCAGTGGACGTCTTTCGGCTGAGAGAGAGATAAGCGTATAGACATAACAGGTACCTCACTGGCCTTCTTCTTGGTCTGCTTCTCCTTGTTCTCCTTCTTCTTGTTGCTGCGCAGGTCCTTGACCTCCGGCGCGTCCTCGTCCGCGCCGCGCGCCGCCTGCTCGCGCAGCTCCGCCTGGACACACATCAATCACATCTTTATTGTACAACACAGGTTACAGACATCGTAATAATATTTTTTTTTTTTATATACGGACAAATCACATAGATTGAGTTAGCCCCAAAGTAAGTTCGGGACTTGTGTTATGGGATACTAACTCAACGATACTATATTTTATGACAATTACATATATAGATAAACATCCAAGACCCAGGCCAATCTGAAAAAGATCATTTTCCATCTTGACCTGACCGGGGATTGAACCCGGGACCTCCGATGTGGCAGTCTGGCGTGTTAACCGTTAGGCCACGGAGGTCGTCAAAATCAATTATAAATCAATTATATCTACCTAGGACCTTGGACTTGGCCCGTGAGGTTACCGCCATGTGGCATGTTGGCTCAACGCTTGTTCCGATAGTCGTTAGTGAGAACGGACTTATAGTGAAGAGTGAGTCATCTAGAGAGACCCTCGCGCCAAGCGAGGTTGGGTTAAGAGTCAGATTCAGAAGGCGGTACTCTTGGACACAGCCCACATTGTGAGGAGATTAATCTCGCAGGAGTCCGGATCACCGGTAGCTTGGGTCTTTGCTCTGCTAATGATGGGTTGCCATTTATATTTTCTTTATATTTTTCAATGTCTTTGTTTGTTTGTTTGTTTGTAAACTCTTTATTGCACATACACACAAGAAAAATACAAAACATAGTGAAACAAAAAGAGAGGCGTACAATGGCGGACTTATCCCAAAAAGGGATTTCTTCCTTTCTTTTATTTTTTTTGTAATATTTTACATTTAAAAATGTTAAAAAGAAGATGCCATATATGAAATAAATATAATAATTATAAAATGGTTTCACTGAATCAATCAATCAAATCTTTATGTAGAACACAGATTACAGGGGTCATAATAATTATAAAATGATTTCACTATGAAACACACATCACAACCATGATCATCAGACATGACATGAGGAACTGGGTGAAATGGTCACAGTTTAAGAGGACTTATCGCCCATCTGGTGCTTGCGCTGGTATCCACATTAAATAAATAATAATAATATATGAATATTATTAGTGATTGCAGCAAAAATACAAAAAAAAATATAACCTCTTTGAGCACACGTTGCACTTCCTCGATCTGCGCCTGCAAAGCAGCTGCGGCTTCCTCGTCCACCTCAGGGCCCTCCGCACTGATCAAGCGGATAGTCTCCTCCGGGGCTTCCTCCTGCACTGGTCGCGCAGCCTCCACATCTGCATCCTTGGTTTTTTTGCTCTTCTTAGCGGGACTATCTTTCTTCTTTTGATTCTCCTCTGGACTCTTTACCTTTAAGCAAAAATATTTTCATTGAAACCAAAGCTACGTAATCAAAGGCACAATGAGTCTCAATTTTAAATTTTACAAACAAAAAATATGTTCCTACCTTCTTCTTGTCACTCTTCTTTGGCACCTCCTCCCACACACCCTCGTCAAAGTCAGCGGGTTTCTCTTGTTCTGCAACTTTCTTCTTGCCCTTCTTATCTTCCCTAGACTCCTTCTTGGCAGCCTTCTCGGCGGGTCTCTCTTTTGGTTTTGGTTTGTCGGATTCCTTCACTTTCTCCTCCTTTTTCTCCTTAGTGGGAGACTTTTTGGAGTTGTCAGACTTTGTCTTCACATCATCGCTTGTTGTGCGGTTCGGTGAAGACTTCTGTAACACAATTAAGATTTAATCAATGTTGATAATACATATAGTCACAAAGACATATCTAAAGAATATCTGAGAATGAGTGGTGATCACTCATAATGAAAAATGTTTTTGCTCGGTTGCTAGGTTTATATTACAGTAAGCATCAGCTTGTCATACTTATTGATTAAAATATTTTATCATTGTCTATAGAATACATACTGGCCTGAAGAGTTTTGTTTCAAAAAATTAAATATCATCAGCTTCAGACCCTTATGATATGATGTGACTACACAAGTAGAATACATAGCAACCTATTGTGTGACCCTTACATTTAACGCAAATAAATGAATTTGTATTTGTGGAGCCAGTATAACTTTCATGCTATTGAAAGTCAACAAAATATATAGAGGTGCATCAGACAATAATGTATGCAAGTACCAGACAGAATGCTGTTTCAATTGACAGTTCTTGTATTCCCGGTGAAACAGCTGCTTAGGTTAAAAATAAAATTAGCGCACCAGCATCTGCGGCGAGCGGGAATAACATATTGATACACTAACCTTGTCCTTGGTTTTCCTCTTCTTGTTGGACGATTTCCTATCATCCAACACCAGTGGCAACTTATCGAATTGTGGCTGTTCCGCCGAATGGAACCCGAACACAAATACTAACGCTGCGCATACTAAAACAACAGCCACTGCAGCCACGGGGAACAAAAACTGCGTGCTGGACACTTGCCTTAAAAGTTCCATCTTAAAGATCTACCTCAAAATCGTCTAAAATTTATAGTCCACATAAAAAGGTGTCGATAAGGTATGATAATGTTGACCAAATTATTTCCCCAGTGATAAAAGCAGACACGGAGACATGATGACGCGGCGCTGTGACGTGCCAAAAATCGCGATTAGTTGGGAATAATGTTGCCATCAGTAAAAAAATATTATTTCCGGTTGTCCTACGAGTAGCGATGTGCCGCCAAGAATTTCTCGGTTTCCGCTTTCATGGAAAATTTCCGAAACTTTCCAGTTTTCGGGAACGTTTTCTTTCTCCCAATTTTTTGCGATAGTCTATGTTACTATTTCACGACGTTTCAAAGTTTTTATGAAAAACATAAGACTTTTTGCCGCCAATGGAACCGCGGGCAACAGCTAGTACTTAAATCTTTTTGTCTGAAAAATTCTCATGAAATTTCTCCGAAATTTCTTGGAAAGCTTGGGAATTAAATTCTCAAATAAGAAAATATGCATTTCCTGTCAGTAAGAAGCACTAAGTACTTACTACGATACTTATTACTTCCATGCTCGTAAGTTTATCTCGATGTTTACTTCACTTTGATTGACATTACATTGTGGCGGGTACATGGAAGTAATAAGTACCGTTGTACAAAGTACTTATTACTTCCATGGGCGGGTATTACACGCACAGTCTGGTGACAGTCTGGTCCATCAGTCTGGTCACGTATAGACTGATGGGAAACTGATGACTTTCGAACGATATTACACGCTCAGTCTGGATATCTATCAGTCACTACAGCTAAAAACGTCGTCTGATAACACGCCAACCAAAAAATGGACAATCGAAAAAAGCTTGTGTTGCTATTATCATAGCTCTCACTGCAATAAAGCGTGTTAAATAGAAACAATGGATTAAATCTTTGAGTTAAACGTGGCTACTGAAAAGAGATTGTTATATGAAATTGAACTTATTAAATGAAATAAGTAATTCTGGGGAAGAAGATGACTACGTGAATTATTTCCGGATGGAAAATGACTGTTTTGACTATCTAATGGAAATGGTTAAGCCATAATCGTGAGAAGCCATAACTGTCAGAGCGCTGACTAAAGCTGATCAGACTGAAGAAATGTTTACACTATCAGTCTGGAATCAGAAATACCAGACTGATAAAAATTATTAAAATATTTAAAAATCCGTCAGTCCGGGGCTTCAGTCCATCAGTCAGTGGGTTAGACGCTGAGTCTGGCATCAGTATTACCAGACTGATACCAGATTGAGCGTGTAGAGATGGGCATTTACCCGATAATTTTCCGATACTCGGTTTATCCATTTATATTTATACCCATTTTTTCCCAGGAATTTTTAATTTATACCGGGTAAAAATTAAAAACAATTAAAATGTTTGTAATTACGATATTTCATAATATATCGTTAAGATTTATTATGAAATAAAGTGTTTAAGCACATATTCAGTTTTTAAAGTAAGTACTGTGTAAAAAAAATACTTATAAAGTGTACAATTTACGTATTGGTGACAAAAAGACCTGATAAGATATATCTTAATTCTGACTCATTCGCAGCCGACTGGTTTTAGACAATAAATTTTATGCCGGGGCGACAAACAAGTTTGCCAAATGCCGGAATTCTATTGAACGGCTAGGCGATCATTGAATCGTAAGGCCCACCGTACTAGGCCAGATTTGCTTTACACGAATGTTTGTATTAACAGTAATAATGAAATCCTGAATTTGAAATTAAAATGCAGCAAACTTAATAACTAACTCTCTCAAAAACACGATTGCATAAAATTTTCTGGATAGAAAAATATTGCGAAGTTACCTCCAAATGCTAATCCTAACTAATATTATAAATGCGAAAGTGAGTTTGTTAGTTACCTCTTCACGCTTTATCTACTCAACCAATCTTCCTGTTTCACATACACATAGTTAGAAGTACTGAGAAGGACATAGGATACTTTTCATCCCGGGAAAAAGCACTGTTCCCGTGGGAAATTCAAGCGGGCGAAACCGTGGGCAAAAGTTCTATAATACAGTTAAAAGATATTTTGATTTTTTTTAAATTCTATTTGAACCATCCATATACTGAATATGCCTCAATATATTCAAAATATTATTTGAATACATATGATTTTAAATCTGTTGTTTTTTTTATATATTTTAATCTAAAACAACTAGTTATTTAACTTCCGTACTTTGATTATTTACTCTCTAGATATAGTCACGCCTTGTAATCGGCTGACAAAAAACAGGCCAACATTTTTATCCTCGTGTGCACGCGACGCACACAAGCAAACCTCATTACACTGTCTTACACTCGAAGAATCTGTCTCTGTGTGCGTGCGTAGGGTTACCAGCCTCCCATGTTTGTTCCCAAGTGTAATAGCGACTCACCGAACACAGATAAACTCTGCGAGGTTTCCGTAGTTCGGTAAATGTTTGTATGAGTGTTTTTTTGTGTTATGTTGAATAAATGATAAAATGGGTAGGTATAAAAGGTGTTTTCGTTTGGTGAATTTGAAATTTGTTATCTATTATTTTCAAATTTATATTTGATTTTTATTACTGAATAACCTTTCATAAAAATAATAAAAGGTCACTAAAGTGGAGAAAACATTATCAAGCGTGCGTGAGATTTGACAGTATGTAGTATTGCAAACTAAGTATAGTTGATTGTCATGGTATTTGGGTTTGCTTTTAAGTAGCACTTAATTAGTTCTAATCGGACAAAGTTCTGGTTGTATGACGTTATAACTTCGGTAAGTTTATAGTTCTTAATTAAAATTCTTCATTATATAATAGATTAATCAAAGTGTAAAACAGTAACGTAATTAAAAGAGAGATAATTTTACAAATTTATAACCAAATTTTTAAGAATAGGTTTTGTCACAGCATATTTTTGTTCCGTTGTATGACATTGTGTAATGGTGTCATAAGGAAATGACGTTAGGGCCTATACACATATGATATTTGCTAGTGAAAAATAAAAACTTCTGAACTTGAATAAAAATGTATTTACCTAAAGTGTCAAACGGACGGACGCACGACGCACGTGCAAAATTGAAATGTTTGTCGGTCATTGTGAAGTGACGATATTTTTATCCAACTACCAATGAAAGGAGGGTATAGTAAGTAGTGTCTCGGGTATATGAGATACTAGCTTTTGCCCGCGGCTTTGTATATGGATAGTGTCAATATGAACCCTGCTTTATGAATTCCTTTGTCTAACATAAACTCCTTTGTATAACAAAAAAAATATTCCTTTGTATATTTCTTTTGTATGACGTACTTTTATATGCAATTGGCTCATATATGATTGAATTGTACAATAAAAAAAATCGCACATTCACAGATGTCTCCCAAATTTCAGCTTATATTTTCCCTAAAATTTTGCAAATTAAACAATGGCAACATTAAAAATCTGTCAAAATCGCGTTTGTAAACTGTTTGATTTTTTAGACGAAATATTTGCTTTAAATATAATAGAATTTGGATTACTTACTGATGGTAGCTGACTTTATGGGTTGTTTTTCGACGTCCTTTATAATTTCGGCAAACTTTTATCACGCAGCTCGCCATTATAACGCACTATTTCACTTCCGAAAATCAGTGACGAAGCGTACGTATCGCTTAGCCGCAAATTGGATACTGAGCGGCGGATCGCGAGTTACGGGCTAACATTCAGCCGATATTTTTTTGGACGTAAATTGCATTGCCGCGGTCCTTCTAGAGATTCAAAGCTTCCGTATAATCAAAACATACCTAATATTTATTCATTATAATTTCTACCCGGTATAAATAAAAAATATCGGGTATAAATGGGTACAAATTAATTATTACCCATTCTTTCCCATTTTTACCTTCCCGAAATTTATCTAAGCGCCCATCTCTAAGCGTGTAACATCCGTCTATATTCTATAATATAATCTATGGTTGTTGGCTGTATGGGTTTTAGATCCCTTTGCCTTTCCTCACGGATAAAGAAACAAAAAAAAATCTATGGTTGTCTGTCACTTCACACTCACACAACACAGCATTGAATCATTGAATGTAACCTCTAAAAAACATGGGTGGCATTAAAAAGAAACGAAATAATCGTAATAATAAGAAAAATAAGATAAAAAAGGCGAACAAATTAAAAGCAGCGTATCTTGCTTCAAAGGAGGACAACAAAAATGATGAGATAGGAATTGGAAATGAAATGGAAACAGAAGAAAGAACTCCAAGTAAGAGGTTACACGATGATGATAGTGATAATGAAGAACGACCTAAAACGAAGAAAAAAAGAAACGCACAAACGGTCACTCAAGACTCTTCAGACAAAAAGGGCAAGAAATCCATTCGGCAAATGAAAAGGGAAAGATACTTGCAACGCCAAGCTGAAGCGGAGTTAGCCTCAAAAGATCAACTCAAATCACAATGTCTCACATACCTATCGCAATGGAAACACGACAAAACAAACTGGAAATTCATGAAAGCAAAACAAGTTTGGTTATATAAGAACAAATTTTCATCAAATCTTTTACCTGATGAATCGTGGCCATTATTACTAGAATACTTTGAATCAGCTCAGGGAAACATTCGAAATATGCTTTTAGGCGATGCCAATAAAATAATTAAACAAATGGATGATTGGACAGAATCACAACAAAATAACAGTGAAGAGAAAGATACCAATGATGACGAAGACAAGGTCTCTGAAATCAAAAAGCCTGATGACACTACTTATAAAAGGGCTAGAGACATAATACAATGTTTGCAATAATACAACAGCAGTTTTATTTCAATTTTATGTAACTACATAGTAACATGAATAATTTAATTTCAATGAATTTGAGTTGTTAAGCCTTCAATTCTTCTTTGGTTTCCTCTGCAGAGAACTGTTCAATCCACTTGCGTAGTTTATCAGTATCTTGCAGGCCCACTAGACGTTGCAGTACTTTTCCATTTTTTATAGCAACTAGCACTGGGACAGAACTTACTTCGTAATCTAAGGCTAAGTCTGATTGCTCATCAATATCAACTTTAGCTAAAACAACTTTTCCTTTGTTCTCAGAAATAATAGACTCAAGGCGAGGAGTTAGCATCTTGCATGGATTGCACCATCTGAAAATAATATTACATCACAGAATATGAATTTTATGAACACAAAATACAACAAATGAATTCAGTAGGTATCTATGAATTCACAATGTCTGCTCTGGTACCTACACAAGATTCAATAAATAAATTGCCTGGTTAGTTACCAGGTTGTTTTAGCCCACAAAAATGGTAAATTCTTTGTAAGAGTATAAAAATAATAGTTATAAAGGGATTATTATGAACTTATAATAATCCCTGTTTTTATCTTTGTTATTGATAATAATATGCTCTTTGCATATTATTATCAATAACAAAGATAAAAACTATGACACGGTCAAAAGTCAAGATGTAATTTTAGGAAAAATTAAATTCAATGAAATACTCACGTCGCGAAGAAATCTACAACCACTGGTACTTTGCTGTCTAGGACTTTTTGTTTAAAATCATCTGTACTCTGAATTTTTACAATATCGCCGTTTACTGATGTCACTGAAAAATTACGCAGAGGTTGTGCATTTTTTGCAACAGAAGTATTTCGGATGAGAACGTTAGTTAGAGTTTTAGCAAACATTTTTATTTTACAGGTAACTTCTAAAATTTAAAGAAGAAAATCTTAATAGGAAAAATACTAAAACTCTTGATTCTTCTGCGAGCTTCTGCGCTTATAAAATTGATAAAATTCTATTTGTTTCTATCTGACACTGACAGTCGTCACTTGAGGAGTTGTGTTGCAAGTTAACTAACTTCTAGTTTGTGGCTATTTTAATTATTTGCGATGCGATTTTCACCGCGGAAAATTTTGGTGCACATTTTCTAGTTTAGCTAGCGAACGCCCTCGCAAGCAAAGCAACAAAGCAAGAAAACAAATGCAATCTAAACCAAAGACTAGAAAAAAATCATTAGCGCCACACACGTCTGTTTTATTTTCCGGGTGGAAAATGTAAGACACGTGTGCGCCCACTCAAATATTTTGTATGAAAAGCGTGCGGGTAAATAAACAAAGGAGTGCAAAAAAGTTTTCCATGGACTTTTTAAATTATTTAAAGTATATACCTGATTACCTTCTCGCATATGGGTCGCCGGATCTGAAATTTCCGTACGAAATAAAGCCGGTCGCACACGTCAGTTTAATTCCGTCCGGACAAAAACTGACATATGTGCGCCTACTCGAACATTTAGTATGAAAAGCGTGCATTCGGCTCCCCGGATCTGAAATTTCTGTATGGAAACTGAAGTGTGCGGCCTTCGTTTTTGTTTGTTTTCATTATGCTTTCAAGAGTTGCCCACTTCTTTAAAAAATAACCCAAAGTACAGTATGAAAAATTGAAAATATTATTCCTCCCAATACTTGATGACGAAAAAAAAGGTTATCAACTTGCATGATGCCCCAATTATGTCGAAAATTGGTAATGATTATGGTGGTTTAAATGATATTGCTATATTTAAATTGTCAAATTGCTGATGAATCAATAAGAAATTCTCATCAAGTACATTTTGACCCTTAATTTGATAACACTGATCAAGAGTCAAGCCAGCAAATAAAAAAATCCCTTTAAATATATCAAAATATTTAAAAACGTTATTTACTTCTATTTGGGGTAAGCCGCAAGTTGAAGACCCTGCTCGAGATACGCCAAGAATGACAGACAATCACCATTTTTTTAAAATTTAGTTTGTCTCTGGTTTTTAGAACACTGGCTGAATTATTGCATGGGAAAAATACAAACTTCGATGAAGTTCTTATTTTTTCCTTTGAATAAAGAATGCCATTGGCTAATTTTTGTCGTAAGTGATCAAAGATTGGAACCGGATGTAAATGTTTTGTTAAAACAGGATTGATTGTCGTACTGTAGTCTCCACAAATTCGAATATCACCGGAAGCTTTTAAGACATTGACAGTCGGCGTGGCCCACTCCAATGGTGTTGTGTTGGGATCTACTTTGTGTATAATTCCTGTATCTACAAGACGATCCAATTCCTTTTCCACATTTCTTTTGATACTTAATTTGATTGGGCGTGCAGGTAAATGTACTGGCTCTGCTCCTGATTTGATATGTACACTTGATAGTCATTGACTTTACCCAATTTATTGTCAAATATTTCGCTGTATTTACTCAATACTTGTTTGAGCGAAGTTGGTGTTCGAGTCTTAATTGAGTAAACATGTAACATTAATAAATATATGTACATAATTGTACATAAATATAGGTACATAAATGTGTAGCATTAATATAAGTATGCATACTGTTAGCTTTTGTATTTGTTTTATACATTTAGTTATTATATACTCTTTGGTTTTATATATTTTGTTAGTGTTATATTTACTTGTCATTCTCCCCACTTTTCGCCCTTATAAGGCTGTCCAACGTTCACTCTGTCTGTCGCGCTGTCCGGACCGTTGCCGTGCACCGCTTAGTTTGATTGTTAACGTCACTATGCCCAATTTCGTATTGTTTGGTAATTATATTTTGATATGAAGTTTCCCTTGTCATAACAGTAATTAAATCGTTAGTTAATCCGTTAGTGTCTTTCGCAAACGTATAAAAGAAATAACATTACTGCGGCAAATTGATGGTAATGCCATTAAAGAATTTTAATACCTACATACTCCATATACATATATATTATTTACCATTATTTTTTCTAGAATTAACATTTTTACCCTTCAATATTTGTATCAATTCTTCTTCTTTTCATGCAACATGTGTCATACTGCTTATAAATCTTAAATTATGTTTTTTTTTTTGTTTTGTGTAACAAGGTACAATTTGTTTTATATTTTAGCCACCTTGCCTCCTCTTTTGGTACCAGCTGAAAATCAGCGCTTTGGCTTTTGCCTTGGCACCATGCTGAGCTGGTCGCCATTTTGACGAATTTAGTTAAATTTAGTGTTAATTTGGTAAATATGTTAATTTAGTGCAAAATTTGTCGAATAAATAATTTTTCTTTCTTTCTTTCTTTCTTCTAAATATGAATTATGGTTAGTTAGCGCGGTAGAACGTCGAGAAGACCTGGTTGTGACGTATAGTTACGTGCGGAGGAGGGGCACGTAACCTTGCCGTGGTTAGGTTAGGTTTGAACCTTTCCTTAACCATATAGAGGTAGCTTACAAACATGTTTAGGGAACTCCATTTCAAACATTTCGCTCCACTGTAGTCCAAAAAGTAATGGTTTGGCATTTTTCATTACGACAGCAAGTAAAATCTTTTGCTGCCCGTCTACTTTAACAAGTACATCTGTAATGCCTTTTGTTTTCAATTTGCTATCTCCGTATGCTTTTAGTTTAGGACCCTTGGTTAATGCTGGTGATCCTATTTTTTTCCAAAAATTTGTACTAATCTATACATATAATAAAACAGTAAAAATATTTTGTCTGTACATTTAGTATTTTTGACTGAAATGGATAGAGGGACACTTAAAAAGAATAATAGAAAGCAAAAAAATTTTTTTTTAATTTCTTGTCTGTCTGTATGTATGTACGCGTTTCACGCAAAAACTACTGGACGGATTTGAATGAAACTTTTTTTGTTGTATAGCTATTAAGCCTGGGCAACATATAGGCTATAACTGATTTTGAAAATTGGAACACCTGATGAAGAACCTTAACAGAACAGCTAAACTATAAAAAATATGGAAATGGTACCTTTGCAAAAGTTTATCAATCTGATGAGCATTTTCTGTTGACGTATAAAAATCGAAGATCAGGATCATCTGATGAAGAATTCCAAGAGACCAGCTACACTATTACATATATGGAAATGGCGCCTTAGCAAAAGTCGTTCAACCTGATGAGCATTTTCTGCTGACGTATAAAAATTGAAGATTATGGAACATCTGATGAAGAACTCCAAGAGACCAGCTACTCTATAACATAAATGGAAATGGGGCCTTAGGAAAAGTCGTTCAACCTGATGAGCATTTTCTACTGACGTATAAATAGTTGACCGAGCGAGCGAAGCGAGCGAAGGTCTCTAAATCGAGTTGGGGGCGAAACACATTGTTTGTATGTATGTATGTATGTATGTTTGTACCGCGATAACTGCCGAACCGATGGTCCGATTTTGATGAAATTTGGTAGGCATGTAGGAAATATCAATAGAATTTTCAAGTTCGTTGGGCATCAAAATCGGTTCAGTAGTTTTTGAAATATTAATAAAAACGTCCGCGATTATCTAGCAAACGAAACCATAGCGTGTTCTAACTTTGGATAACGCCATCTAGATTTTATTTAGGGAACTGAATTATGTTAGAAAAATCGAAATCAGAGTATATCAATAAAAACGCGAGTAATCATCGCGAGGTCTGAGTTCGCGGCGAACTACTAGTCAGGACACGAGATAGGAAAAGAGGGACGCGGGGTGGGAGTGGCGGCACAATAGACAGATAAAGCAGTAGAGCAACTCCATACAAATGGCCTGATTTGACGCACGCACACAGACAAGCGCGTTTACACGGCCGCTAAGTGGTCATCGGTACCTAAGACGCAGGAGCGTCACGACACGATGTGCGCCGCTCAGTCTGGTCGCGGACGCGGATCGAGGGTTTATTCCCGATGAGTCATACCAAGATTAGTAACACTGTGACTCAAAGGGAAGAAAAGTATTGATGAGTCACAGTCTTACTCATTGCAACTAATGTTTTTCCCAATGAGTCACACTCTTACTCATCGGCACTTTGTATTCCCGTTGAGTAACACTGTTACTAAACGAAACTCTGTAATCCCGTTGAGTATCAGAAATTAAAGATAACAATTGAACATTAAAGTACATATTGTATATTGTAATTGACCGAGCGAGCGAAGCGAGCGAAGGTCTCTAAATCGAGTTGGGGGCGAAACACATTGTTTGTATGTATGTATGTATGTATGTATGTATGTATGTATGTATGTTTGTACCGCGATAACTGCCGAACCGATGGTCCAATTTTGATGAAATTTGGTAGGCATGTAGGAAATATTAATAGAATTTTCAAGTTCGTTGGGCATCAAAATCGGTTTAGTAGTTTTTGAAATATTATTAAAAATGTCCGCGATTATGTAGCAAACGAAACCATAGCGTGTTCTAACTTTGGATAACGCCATCTAGATTTTATTTAGGGAACTGAATTATGCTAGAAAAGTCGAAATCAGAGTATATCAATAAAAACGCGAGTAACAATCGCGAGGTCTAAGTTCGTGGCGAACTACTAGTATACCTACATTGTGATTTTATGGATAACAGAATAGGGAGCAATATAATAATTTTCGGAAAAACAAATTAAAAATGTTATTCTCAATAAATTTATTACTTATGTAACATAATAAGGAAAAATATAACAGATTTTTTTACTTTCTTAATTATAAAGAAATATACTGAAATTATGTTAAGAGCACATTTAGTCTCTGATTATAATGGGAGCTGTTGAGAACAACTTTGCAGGTTACCTATCACAAACTAGAATTCTTTAGTTACGAATTTGAAAATACCAAAAACGTTTCGTATTTTTTTTATTTTCAATATTTTCATTTGACCGAAATCTCTTATTCCATCTGGTTGAAATTCCGATTTTCGATTGTTATATTTTTGAAAGGTATATGCTTTGTATTGCAACCTAACGTTAAACCGATGATACCATTTCTATATGTTTCATAAAGAAAATAATTATTTAACCTAATAATTATTTTCCCTATTATTAAAATACAACATGACAAATACCAAATAATTTAAATCATAATTCTGAAATCCAAAATGTTTATATATACAGAGTATATACTTTGTAGTTATGTTCTATTTGTGTTTGTCATGTTGTGCGGCTTGGGGTGGCCCAAGGGCCACCCCGCCGCAACCTGAACCTACCTATAGCGCTCTGTCACAAGGTTTTTGTTTTAATAAGTAGGTTTAAAAACATTTGTGTTTGTGTGTATTCATGTTGTGCGGCTTGGGGTGGCCCAAGGGCCACCCTGTCGCAACCTGAACCTACCTATAGCGCTCTGTCATAATAATATGTTAAGTAATAATATATTAATCCTGCATGTACAAAATTACTGTTAATAAAATCTGTGTAAATAATAATTTGGAAGAAGTTATTTCTATCATTAATACTTCTAGAAAATAAAATTCTTGTTACCAAATAAATTTTCAAATAAAAATTACATATTTTGATTTTCGGTCGATAGTTTTTATAGAAGACGAAAAATATATTTATTGAATTTATATAAGCAGAAAATATGGTAAATAACCCATTTGGCATTTAAAACTTCGTTGTACCGTTTTCGAACAAATAAAAATCGAAGAAAAACAAATCTAGTTTGTGATAGGTTACCACTTTGCAAAATAAAAAAAAACGTATTTGAAGAATAATTATTTAAAAAATACTGTACTTAAACAATATCAGAATCAATCTTAAATAATCTAAAATTTCAAAACATCACAATCATCGCCTTGATCCACAAAACTAGACATAGAAAAACATAATCATATGTGGGTTTATTACATTACAATATACAATAATTTAATATTTTCAATTGTTTTATTTAATTTCTGATACTCAGCGGGAATACAGTGTCTAATTTAGTAACAGTGTTACTCAACGGGAATACAGAGTGCCGATGAGTAAGAGTGTGGTGTGACTCATTTGGAAAAACATCAGTTGCAATGAGTAAGACTGTGACTCATTGATACTTTTTTCCCTTTGAGTCTCAGTGTTACTAATCTTGGTATGACTCATCGGGAATAAATCGGATCGAGACGCCTCTCGCGCTGTGTCTGCTCGTTGTGTACCTACATTTCATTCGTGACGTAGTTAAATAGCGCCCTGTATTATTACATATTACTTACAGTTAATTATTATAATAGACGCGTCACGATCACGCATGTATTGCTGTGTTTACGGATGCCATAATTCAACTGTTATTACACCAACTATTTAATTTTTTAAACTTCCTGCTGATGCTGAAAGGTAAAATAATACCACAATCACTTTTTAGTACCTAGTTTGTTACTTTTTTTTATGAGTAGTTTGCCTAATAAGCATATAAAATGGAAAACACTATACAGTTTGGACTTTTTACCGCCTTCCTTATATCAGGGGCATAAGCGTTGTTATGGAACTTTTCTGTAACGAATTTGTAATGTACTTTATTAATAAATAAACAATACTCTATGAACATTATTTTATTGAATTTTCCTAAACAAACTACCTACACTCGTGCTACACACATACTATACAAACTACACGCCTGCTTTACGTTTTGTACTCAGAACAATAACTAAAGCATAGAAGTAAGGTATTAATAAGAACCGTTGACACGTTGGATTCACTCTTTTGTCTTAGGTACTAAACGCTGTGCTAAAAAGAGTCAGACATATTTACTATAGCTTCCAAATTCACAGGGTTGTACCAGGGTTAGCTATACAATTTATCTATTGTGTATATGTCATTTTTGCGTAGTGCGTGGCATTTTATCGAACTAAAAATATTTTTTATCGATGATTTTTTTTTTTTTACACCACAATTTGACAAACAAGCATTATATTAACAACCTTTGTGGATCTTATTCGGGCCTTTATCTTGTGGGTGGGGGTGACACAGTACCAACCGCTATGGAAGTGAAAGATATCTTTTATATGTTTGGGTATCTCAAACTGTAGAAACGGTACCCTTTTTACGAGACTCCGCTGCGCTGACGCACAGACGGATAGACGGACGTCTGTCACCACGATGTATCTCATATAAGAACTCGCACAGATATAAGAACATTTTACCTTTATATTTCTGTGACGAACTGTGATTGTATTTTTGTTGCCGCTATAACAGATAGAGGTGTGACTAATATATCAATAACTGTTAAAGTATCATAATACACGCAAGGTATATTCATATTATGAATATACGACATCTCTTATTAGGTTATCACGTATTAGCCAAATAATAGGTAGCCAACCGGTGACGGCGATCGTATTATAATATTAGGCAGCGATGCCATCACGGCGCGAGCTAATGAATACAGCGATTCAGCGATCCCCGACGCGACGACGTTTTTTTTTAGCTGAACTTAATTTACCGGGACAGTAATGTGTTGACGTGGTGACTAATATTTGGCTAATACCCAGTAATAACTACGGTATGCTAATATGAGTTCACTAATATATTCAATAATATGAATATAGAAATATGACCCTAACACC
Source organism: Ephestia elutella (assembly GCA_018467065.1). NCBI lineage: Eukaryota > Metazoa > Arthropoda > Insecta > Lepidoptera > Pyralidae > Ephestia > Ephestia elutella. The sequence continues at coordinate 12,560,783 of CM031592.1, read as the reverse complement.
TCTAATAACAACAAATACTAAAAAAAACAGAATAAAATAATTATTTAAGGGTGTAGAGTATGGGATAAAGTTAATCAAAACACTGTATATAAATTTAATTATTTACTTATTCTTATTACTAATTGATACTCTTCATTAATTGTATTTTTATCCAGCAGAGAATGTAAAAGTGTATATAAATTGCTGGTCTTCTTTTGTAGACGTCTCGCTCGTTGTTTATATTTATTAATTACTCGTAAACGACGTTTAGCAATTTCAGATATCAAATCAAGCTTTTTCTCAAGACCCTGGACTTTCTTTTTTAAAATTTCACTCTCGGAAGCATTCGAGTTTGGCAGCACCGCGCTGGGCTTGTGTCTCCTTGCGGCCTCCTAAAATTAAAAGGCATCGTTACTTTGTAAATTTTTTAGGCTTAAGATGAGGGAGGGAGGTCTCAATTTTATGCTATAGCTGTAAGTATATTCTATATTATCCTGGTACGACGCACATTGGAAAATGCATCATACTTTATAAAATAGATAAGTAAGTGAATATAAGTTGTTAATTTTCGTAGACACTGAATTTATGTTTATGGTCTTAATATTAACTGTTCAATTCGTAAAAAATCCACCGTATTTCGCTATTTATGACCTATTTTTTTTTTATAAATGATTTTCATTATGTTGCACGTGACAAATAGAAAATTACGCCTTACCGCAAAAAATACTACAGGTCATTTACTAGAGAAATACGGTTTGATCTGATTTCTGAGAAAAATAATTTAAAAGTAGGTGGCACTACTTTAGGTGGTGTAAGCCTCTTAATCGATATATTTTATGTATTATTAATGCAAATAGTTTAAAAATTATAATGGTCTTACTGGATTATCATCAGTAATAGCCTGTAAGCTGCTCGTACTCGGTAATGCTGCACTAATACCTTGTATACTCGTTATCTAAAAACAAATTGAATAAAAATTAGTTACTTTAAATAATAATGATAAAATACTTAAAAGTTTAAAAATTATATTGGACTTACTGGATTAGCATCGGTAATAGCCTGTAAGCTGCTCGTACTCGGTAATGCTGCACTAATACCTTGTATACTTGGCACCTAAAAACAAATAGAATAAAAATTATTTACTTTTAATAATAATTATAATAAATACTAATTGTTTAAAAATTATAATGGTCTTACTGGATTAGCATGAGTAAAAGCCTGTAGGCAGCTCGTACTCGGTAGTGTTGCACTAATACCTTGAGCCCTTGTCACCTAAAAACAGTAAGAAATTATATTTGTATCATAATGGTTTTAATTTAGCAACTTTAATGCAGTTGGGCATGCAGGCTCCATGTCCTACTCATCATACAGAGATCAAAAACAAAAAAGAAAGGATTCACTGGCGGGAACACCCATTAACCCCATTAACGTACTGAGAGCATAGTTTTTAACTTTAAAAAAACTGCAACATGTATGTAACAAACAGGTAAACCATTATTTCAGACAAAGGATGTCTATTGCTACAAAAAATGTCTCCTAAAAACATCTACAACAATCGATCCTATGGCTATACACAGTTATAATGCAAAAATACAAAAAAACATCTCACCGGTGGCAAAAACATTGTTGGTATTGCATCACGTTTAAGTCTTCTATTTTTAAAACCTGTTTGTATGTTGTAGAAACATGATGTAGTAAAATGTTTAGAGCAAACTTTCCTGCCTTTTGTTTTAGAACTTAAATGAGTTATTGAAATTGCATCCAGCCATTTTTTCCTCAAAGCGTCATCCTCAGGAATTCTGAAATCAATAGTATATAGCAAATAAGCATTATTGTTTTTGTATTAACTAATATACTACTATTGAATTATTTAACTGACACTAATATACTACTATTGAATTATTTAACTGACACTCAGTATATTTTATTAACTCAAATTAATAAACCAGTACCTAGTAGAACTCAAATATAGATTAGCCGTACCTATAATGCAGAATAGAGTACAGGAACACTAAATTATAATTGCGGCAGAACACTTTTTATCATATGGCCGTATAAGGCGACTAAGGTATATATTGAAGTCAACATCAATACATAATATGAACAGGCCAAGCCACCGAGTCAAAAATTCATTATTTTAATTTTCATTGTGACATATATCCTAATGCAATTAACTTTTACTACGGGAAGATATCCGGAAAATCCCAGCGGTAAAAGCTTATTATAAAATTTTTGCGTGAAATTCCACATATATCGATACTTTACACTAGCAGTTGGGACATCACTATCATACAATGTAAACATTCAGAATAACTTTCTTAAACGGTTGTATTTTAACATTCCGGTCACATTTATAGCAAAAATAATGGAATTTTACATTAATAATATCATTTAATTACTACGTAAAACATTCACAATAACTTTATCAAGAAAAACATCTTACCGATGGAATGATAATATTTCACGCTCATTTTCTTTCTTGGAAGCGTGTGAATTGCAACCAGGAACATAACAGGCCATTTTTAACTTCACTCGCAATTAATTAAAACTATTAATATAATCGAAATAGGGCTTTCGTTAATCAAAAATAATATTTTAACACAAGAGAGTCACAGCCACTTCTGATGCGACGCCATGTAAACATTATACGTCAAATTTATGACAGCTACTTTATCTGACGCAATCATAGACTGTGACTTACTTTTTAATTTGTCTGTAGTATATTGGGACTTTGGGACCTACAAGTACATAGCCCTGGTACAACCTTACAAAATAAGAAAGTGATAGAACTGTGTTCGCCTCTTTTTAGCACAGCGTTTAGTACTTAAGACGAAAGAGTGCATCCAACGTGTCAACGGTTCTTATTAGTACCTTACTTCTGCTTTAGTTATTGTTCTGAGGTTTTGTAGGCGCCAACTTTTGTACAGAAACTCAGATATATATTATTGATCATTGGTCAGTGTTCAATTCGCCCTTGCCATGTAGAAATAAATGCAGCTACTCTACAAACCGATGCGTTGCTGCTGGGTTTGGAAAGACTTTAACTGCGTTAAGCCATTTGCAAGACCAGGTGACCAAGATTTTTTTAAAGGTAACCTAAGCGGGCAGAAATTCTCTCGCCTTCTCTCCCACATTTATTACGATTTGCGAAATTTGGCGAGTTTCCGAAATTTTCGGAAAAATCGGATGATTGGAAATGTATATTTTTCATATTCCTGGGAAATTTTCGAGAAACCGAGAAATTTCTTAAGAATTTCATTCCCGAGAAAATTTTTAAAAAATTTCAAAGAAATTTTTCAAGAATTTAATTCCTGAGAATTTTTCAGATCAAAATATTTCAGTGCTAGCTGTTGCTCGCGGTTCTAACCGTGGCAAAAAGTGTTATGTCTTTCATAAAAACTTTAAAACGCCGTGAAATAGTAACAAACAGACTTTCGCATAAAATTGGGAGAAAACGTTCCCGAAAATTTCTTGAAAATTTTGGAAATTTTTCATGAAAGAAATTTTCGGAAACCGAGAAATTCTCGGCGACACATCGCTAACCGCGATAGATAGAAGCTGTATAAGTGAGTTGAGGAATGGGGAATGAAATTCTCAAGAAATTTCCGAGCAACCGAGAAATTTCTTGAGAATTTCATTCATGAGAATTTTTCGGATCAAAATATTTTAGTGCTAGCTGTTGCCCGCGGTTCCAACCACGGCAAAAAGTGTTATGTCTTTCATAAATATTTTAAAATGCCGTGAAATAGTAGCAAACCAACTTTCGCATAAAGTTGGGAGAAAACGTTCCCCAAAAATTCTGGAAAATTTCGGAATTTTTTCATGAAAGAAATTTTCGGAAACCGAGAAAATCTCGGCGACACATCGCTAACCGCGATAGATAGAAGCTGTATATGTGAGTTGATGAAAAAAATGGTTATGTACCTTTTTACCCCAAAATGTACCTTTTCAGTACTGGATATGTACCTTTTGAGAATTCGGCTGTGGCAACACTGGATTATATGCTCTTTGGTGGTGGCGTGTAAAACGTAGTGATTATATGCTCTTTGGTGGCGTGGAAATGTCATTTGATAAACCATATTAGAAATTGAAAAATACTACATTTTTCATGCGAAATCTTTAAAAAATTGGACAAATCCATCAAAATGTATTCTAGTGACGACTATAATGAGGTCATTTTTATTATCTATCATTATCCCAAAGCTAACCTAAATCTTAGTACTTTACATTTTATTTGTATTTATTTATGTTTTAGGGAGGATACGAATCCTATGGTGACTATGAACCCCATACTGGAGACCCTCAATATGATTTGGATTACGACAGGTCGTACTACAAGATGCCTGACATGGTTAGTTGTCTATTAGAATAACCTTTCAGAATTGATTTCACTGGGAGGTTCCATAACAAATGTAATTATTTTGATAAATTCAGGTGAAGAGAGGGCATTTGTTTGCTAGCCACAAGCACAGACATTAAAGGCTCCAAACGGAACCCTAACCCGGTGTCTTTGAGACACTTTACATTCAGAGAGCTCTATCGCTGGAACCACACCAGGATAAATTTACACATAATGTTTATAAATATGGCCCTTATAACAACTAACACTAAGAGTAAAATAAAGTTAGAAAAAAGTGATACCTGACCTGATGATCAAACCTGCGACTCTGAAATTGTAATTGCAAATCTTTGGAGACATTTAAAAAATATAAAAACTTGATTTATTTATTTTTTTGGCCAATTACAAAATTGACTATTGGGAGTGCTAATTTTTTTTTTCTAGGTCAAGAAGTTTCTTGTATACTTCCGTAACATGATCACAGAAGGAGTAACATATGAGATATTGAACCTCTATGAGAATACCTTCCCTAAACTCACTGAGCAGTATTTTGAGAGCACACCATGGCCTGATGAGGCAGAAGTCGCACCTATTGTAGATAATGATCATGTGAGTATTATAACTTTTATTTGATGTCTTTATTTGAGATAAATTTTAAGTGTTTTTATAACCTTGCTAGTGCAAGGTTATAAAACACTTACAATAAAGATCTATCCAAAGATCCAGCAAAGTAGTACACACTAGTGTGACACTTTTACAGTACTACTTTGCTGGATTAAATCTGTGCAGGGTCTGTAGCTGTAGCAAATGCATGAAAACGTTGTCAACAAAAAAGAAAGGTTTTTTTGCCTTATATTATTGTCTTAAAGGTTATGTAATATTTAAGGGACACAGGAGGTGCCCATAATTTGCTTACTCCTGCTATATGTCCCTGTTAGGGCATGCAGTACCGGAAAGTTATCAATACCAGAACTGATTTTCGGTACTAAAGACCTGATACCAGAATTCCGGTACTGGTTTTGGAATTTGCACAATTTATTTATTCTATAAATCTTTACTTATAAAATAACATAGTCTGTTTAAATAAAAGAACAATCATCTAATCACTACAACGCATACATGCACACTCGCTGTGAGAAGTTTAGGCAACTGCAAAGTCTGCAAAATTATAGAGTAAACAAGCTCGGTGCGGGTGGGAACATGGCGCTTGGAGCATGGATAACAGTGTTGGATTAAAATGTTGTAGGTTTCATTCACATTCATCTTTTCTTAAAGCTGATATAAAAATTATAAGTACAAGTAGGTATATGTATATGGTATAAAATAGACAAAGTAAGTATAATATCATTGAGTTAGTATCCCATAACAGGTCTCGAACTTACTTTGGGTCTAGCTCAATTAGTGTAATTTGTCCGTACCTATAAATTTATATATTTTTTAATGAATACCGGTATTACGGTATTTGGGCCTTCAATTCCGGTATTGAAATATCAAAAAAATCTGTCCGAGATACCAGAATTACGATATTCCGGAATTCTGGTATGCATGCCCTAGTCTAATCTCAAAATCACCTGTGTTGTTTAATGTAGGGAAGCTTTCATTTCAACATACATTCCAGAGGCAGACTAATCAGATCAAACTACTACTTAGATTCAGAATGTCCATTGTTGTGAATATTATTACACAGTAGTCGTTCCTGTGTGATTTTAAAGACTAAAATTTTTAATTTAATTTTTCCTGGATTTTTCAGGTTTTCATGATCCTTTACAAAGAATTGTATTACCGCGACATATACGCCCGAGTGCCTGGAGGCCCGAAGCCTGAGCAGCGTTTCCACTCATTCTACAACTACTGCGATCTGTTCAACTACATCCTGTCTGCTGAGACGCCTGTGCCGCTCGAGCTTCCCGACCAGTGGCTCTGGGAGCTGATTGACGAGTTTGTCTATCAGTTCCAGTCGTTTGCTCAATACAGGTGAATGATACATTATTTACCTACCATTTCTGCTATACATTTATGTCATTGACAAAGTGACTGATATACAATGTTCTAAACAATTTTTGTTCTTACTATTTATTTTGTCTTAACTTCGCAAAAGAATGGATTTGGCGTGGAAATTTTAGTTTAAATGACCACCTTGTTGGTACAATTGTACAGTTCCGTGGTACTAGAAAGAACAAAGGATTATGTGGTTGTTATATGTAGATAAAAATGTTTGTTTTTAATTTCTATATCTCTTGTGCTCAGATCTCGCACTTCTAAGTTGAGTCCAGCTGAGATTGAGGCCCTCAACACGGAGAACAAGGCGTGGAATGTCCTGTGCATCCTCAACGTTCTGCACTCTCTTGTTGACAAGTCCAACATCAAGCGCCAACTGGAGGTAAACTATTGGGAAAACTTTTTAAAAAATTTTGTATTGAACAGTTAATATTTCTTATGGATAATCTGGCGATTCTGGCCTGCAATGTCCTAAACTTAGGATCGCTATCAGCTAAATTACGGGCCCAGGACCAAAACTTCAAATACCTGGCCATTTGTGTGAAATAAAGATTTTTCCTTGGACTCAAAAAATTACTTCATAAATCTCCCGAAAAAAAAATTTGTTTTCGACGCCCTGACGACCTTCAAACTAGGACAAATCTGGAAAACCCGGAGATGGCAACCCTTACCTAAAATAAACAAGAAAAAAAAGTTGCTTTCCATAGGACAACCCACAACCTAAGTCTCTTCTAGACCAGTTAGTTATTCTATATTCTAAGAGATGTGTATGTACATTGCAAACATCTACCCTCATAATAATTCCAGGTGTACGCTACGGGCGGCGACCCGGACTCCGTGGCGGGTGAGTTCGGGCGCCACTCGCTGTACAAGATGCTGGGGTACTTCTCGCTGGTGGGCCTGCTGCGGCTGCACTCGTTGCTTGGGGACTATTACCAGGCCATTAAGGTATTATTCTAGTCTTTTTATCTGAACGTTTTCCCGGTTGCATCCTCAGCGGACGCGTCAAAGTCCAAGGTCCGGTTTCCTACTTTTTCTTCTCCGCTATGCACGATCGAAAAGAAGTTTGTGAGACCATTGGCACGCATAACCTTGACGACATCAAGCCAGCTCTTTTCCCCCTTCTTTTTTTTTCTAGTAGTAACTAGCTTTTTTACTGCTGATGATGTTAAAAAGGGTTTTACTACTATTTAGTAGTCAAATTCTTAACAGGCCTTAAAATCTTCATCATCAGCCATTTTAATGTCCCCACTGCTGGGGCACTGGTCTTGATTATGGATGGATAAGGAGGACCTACAAGCCGTAGGTCCCCTTATCTTATCTAATCCTATCACACCTGACTGTACCTTCAAAAACACCTGAAAATCAGTGATGTGAAATTTTTTGATACAAACATTTTTAGACTATGTATTTAATTTGTTACTTGATTGACACCAGTTTTATCACTCAGGTGTTGGAGAACATCGAGTTGCACAAGAAGTCCCAATACTCTCACGTGCCAGCGTGCCAAATCTCTACATCCTATTATGTTGGGTTCGCGTACATGATGATGCGTCGCTACTCTGACGCCATTCGCACACTATCGTCTGCCTTACTGTACATGCAACGCACTAAGCAGCTGTTCTCGTCCCGTTCGTACCAGAACGACCAGATCAATAAGCAGACGGACCAGATGTACCATCTGTTGGCTATCTGCCTGGTGCTGCATCCGCAGTGTGTTGACGAGTCCATTCAGCAGGTAGGCAGTGTTACAAAAAGTTAACAATTAATATATAAATTACAAATATTGTCAAAGACTTAACTAAGAAAAAACTATAGTCCGAAGTAGATAAATTTTGCAGAAAAAAGGTTTTGACAATCTCCACACCGCTCCTGTCTTCAAATATAACTCCAGAGATTTGTCGTTTTGTGTTGTTTAGTCGCTCTTTTGACATACTTACACCAAAAGATTCAAATGCAATGTGAACCCATTACACACATACATATTACTTGTTACAATTAGGCAAATCTATGCTTTACGTTTTATCTTTTTCACATGACATAAATTCCAGGTACTCCGTGAGAAGAACTACCACGAGAAGATGTTCAAGATGCAGTACGGGGACCTCGGGGAGTTCGAAAGTTGCTTCACGTTCGCGTGCCCCAAGTTCCTGTCCCCGTGCCCCCCGCCCATCGAGCCCGGCTCCAACTACGGCAAGGACGCCGTCAAACACCAGACCCAGGTTTTCATGGATGAGGTATGAGCTCACAGATATATACAGATTCTGATTTATTTTTAGACCCAAGATGGCCAACATTTTTTTTTCAGGTTTGCATATGGGTTTTCGAGGTTTCCGAGGATGCCGATTACGAAAATGCTGTTTATTTTTAGATCCAAGATGGCCAACATGTTTTCAATTTTGCTTTATGGTAACAGTTTTCGGGGAGGCTGAATACAATTAGTGAATACTAGCTTTCGCCCGCGGCTTCGCTCGCGTGAATTTCCCACGGGAACAGTGCTTTTTCCCGGGATGAAAGGTACCCTATGTCCTTCTCCGTACTTCCAGCTATGTGTATGTGAAATTTCAGGAAGATTGGTTCAGTAGATAAAGCGTGAAGAGGTAACAAACAAACTCACTTTTGCATTTATAATATTAGGATGGAGGAGGTTCCCACCTTGGTTTTTTTGTTGATAGTTTGATGTGTATTCCCGACAGGTGCGTCAGCAGAAGATGCTGCCGACGATCCGCTCGTACCTGAAGCTGTACACGACGCTGCCGCTCGCCAAGCTGGCCGCCTTCATGTCCGCGGCGCGCGGCGGCGAACGCGACGCCGCGCGCGAACACGCGGCCCTAGCCATACACCTGCTCTGCTTCAAGCACAAGATGAAGAACGTGGTCTGGAGCAAGGGGCCCAGCGGGCTCGACGGCAACTTCCAGAGCGGATCCGAGGTAAGAGCGCCGCGCTCGCCATACACCTGCTCTGCTTCAAGCACAAGATGAAGAACGTGGTCTGGAGCAAGGGGCCCAGCGGGCTCGACGGCAACTTCCAGAGCGGATCCGAGGTAAGAGCGCCGCGCTCGCCATACACCTGCTCTGCTTCAAGCACAAGATGAAGAACGTGGTCTGGAGCAAGGGGCCCAGCGGGCTCGACGGCAACTTCCAGAGCGGATCCGAGGTAACTCGAAACTGTTCTCTAGGTCAAGCGGTCCAGCGTTATGTAATCCCAAAATATTTTTACCCCACTGTTCTCTACGGCAGCGCTATGTAATTCCAAAATATTTTACCGTTCTTTCCCGACGTGACTTTATTTTAAATCTTCAATTTTGTACATATTGTCAACTCGTCCTTTTGAATCATAGAGCAACACGGACTCCTTACGGAGGGAGAAGCCATAGCGACATGTTTTCATTCAAATCTTTCTGGCATTTTTTGCGGGGGGAGGGAAATTCACGCAAGCGCTGTTCGGTACACACATACATAATGAAAATCTGTTATTACGACAAATTACGACATCACATATGAAAAATAAAACAACACATTGACAAATCTGTCACCACCCGTCAGATTTTTGTGTACGAATATAAGACAGAACACACATTAACATATTTTTGACTTTGTTTTCAATAGTGAATGGCAAAAATGTAATTCTGCATTATCGATGAATTATAAATTATCGAATTTCTCGGGCCTTCAACTATATAATCAATAGCTTTAATAGAATCTGTGGGGTGGTTTAGCTGTGAGTATAACAGTATTACTTCGCATTTATAATATTTATTGCTAAGGAGGTATGGAAATATGGATACGTTCTTATGAATGATATACCCGGGGCTCTAGAGCCCCGGGTATGTTAGCAAGCAGTAATTTGCATTTTTTATATACTAGTAGTTCTATCTGTGGGTCTGACGTAGAATGTGCACTTCGCAAAACGTACACTCTAACGGATTTCGCAATTGGTGCATTTCGCAGAGTGTACACTTCGCAGAATTAGCATAATCCTAACTATATATTATAAATGCGAAAGTGAGTTTGTTTGTTTGTACCTTTTGACACTTTATCTACTGAAACAATCTTCTTGAATTTTCGCATACACATAGCTGGAAATACGGAGAAGGACATAGGGTACCTTTCATCCCGGGAAAGAACACTGTTCCCGTGGGAAATCCACGCGGGCGAAGCCGCGGGCGAAAGCTAGTAATAAATAAAATCATAGTTGCAAAGTTATCACGTTTATTAGTCCCATCAACCACAAAGACAAGAAAGGAATACTTATAAAATTTAAATTATCTAAATATAACTTAACTATTTCTAGTAATTTTCTCTGACACATCACTGTCTTGTTCATCCGAGCTGACTTACACCATTCGTGGAAATCAGATGCCTTATAATGAGCTAAACAAACGGGACTTGTCTTTTTGGCATCCCATGCAGGTTTGCTAGTTGTTGCACAAGTTTTTCCATACACACATCTCTAAGTAGGTATTTTTAGGAGAGCTGTAAAAAAATAAGAAAATACACGTTACAACATACAACAATTTGAAACTATACCTATCGCAGTTTATCGACACAGGACTACAACACACAATGTAGTAAGCAAAGTAACATCACTAAATCTAGATGTTGGACGGAATTATCACTCGACAAATCCGTGTTTCTATAGGCGACCGGAGTGATGTTGGTAAACAAATCCAACAATTACATTATAATAAAATGTATGAATTTTTGTTTAATTTATAATCATATGATAAGAATTCACTTACTAGAGAAATGTAACACCATTTTTCTGTAAAATAGATGTCCCAGACCTCTTTTTGCAGCACAAAATTGAACAATTCGGAATTTTTTGTATTGCGGCCTATGTGTCATTCACACTGACTGATGGATTCTGTCTAGCGAAAAGTCCGAGTGCAAACAGTTTTTATAAACGCTCAAGTCCACCTGGACCTAAGCTTTGCCAGAGGGGAAAGACATCTATGGCGCCTCCCTTCCGGGCCGCGCGCGGAAGTCCTTGTTGCTCGAAGTTTTGAATAGCACTTTAAAAGGAAAATTAATAAAACTATTTTGTTTTAGTTGGATTTCTACATCGACAATGACATGATCCACATCGCCGACACCAAGGTGGCACATCGTTACGGCGACTTCTTCATCCGCAAGCTTCTCAAGTTCGAGGAGCTCAATAGGAAACTCCACCACTTTAAGATATAAAGTCGCTAATTACAATTTTATAACCCAAGATCACAGGCTAAGTAAAAAAGTAAAAATCAGTGCCACAAATTCAATCAATTTGAAATGAGTTCACCAATTTTTATTTTTTTATATTGCTTGATTATAAAATAAATAAAAAACTTGTAAAAAACTAAATGTGTTTTATTATAAATTATAAAGGTTTATATTCAACATACTTCTTCCTATTCGTCCTTCTATAGAATTTCTTTGGTTCTTTGATTTCTATGTTTGTTCTCTGAACTGTGTCAGGAAAAGACACTTGGAACTGCTCCCAGGGATGTTCAGGTTTCAAAACTTCTTCAATATCTATTTCTTTCAGCCAATTTTTATATATTATTAAAAAGTTATTATAGGCTTTGGTAAATATACTTGATGGCCCCTTCTGCTGATTCTGAAAAACACATGATTATCATTATAAAGCAGTTATCCATTTGTTAAAAAAGAGATTGTCTATAGGCTGACTTAATTTATTGTTGTATTCCATCTATGTAAGAAGTAAGAACTGCCAAGATGAAATCTGTGGCCTGTAACTTCACAGGTGTTGGTCCTTCCAACGCAACATAAAGTATGGCCAGCTGCATAAGTGCAGGCATACATACCTCAAAGACCTTATTGCCTTGTAGATTCTAACTGCACTTATGCAACTCACCGACCGTACATACCAGCAGATTATTGAGAGGTTTTTTGTGTTTCCTTTTTATAGACCTTAATTTTTGCTATTAATATTACTAAGAGACATCTCAACATGATATATTGATACAATATGTATCAATACCAGAGATGGGTTTATGCCCGGGAAGGAAGGCTTTCCCCTACATAAACCCATCTATAGATGGAATAGGAATAAACGGGCAGTAACCGTTTCTTCCCGTCCCCCAATAAACCTATGTCTGATCAATACCAACAGTTTAATACCTCTCTTATTTAAAAAGTTACCTGAATAATGGATGCACATTTGTCATTGAAGTCTTCCAAGTGTTTGAGAAAAATATTATTGACCTTAATATTTTGTTGCTTTACAACATTCATCACATAAAGTATGTAACCAAAGTTACTGGTTGCTGTGCCTTGTCTCAGCATTGTTCCTAGAATCACTATATTGACTCTGAAAAATGGGAAAAATTACAGCTTAGAGCTGAGTTTTTTTTTTTATAATAGGCCGGCAAACAAGCAATTGGGTCACCTGATGATAAGTAATCACCGCTGCCCATGGACAACCACAACACCAGGGGTATCGCAGGAGTGTTGCCGGCCTTTTAAAAAGACGTAGGCGTAGGTTCGTTTTTGAAGGTAGATGTTAACAATAGTAAATACCGTTTGGACATTGCTTATCTATATCTCTTAGTTCTTCAATTTTATTTGCTCAAGTTAAACAATATAAAGTAACAGCATACTTACTTCAATTGTTGTTCTTTCATCTCAGTAAGTAACTCTTCTGCCTTGTCCTTGGTCCGGCAAGCCAGTGCAAGGGTGCCATAACTCATAACATTCATATTTAATCTAAGTTTCTTTTTTAGTCCATATTTTTTCTTGCGAATTTTACTCTCCTCTTTGATAATATTTTTTACATCCTAAAATACATAGATTTATAAATAAACTAGCTTTTGCCCGCGGCTTCGCCCGCGTGAATTTCCCACGGGAACAGTGCTTTTTCCCGGGATAAAAAGTAGCCTATGTGCTATTCCAGGTCATTATCTACCTCTGTACCAAATTTCATCGAAATCCGTCCAGTAGATTTTGCGTGATTGAGTAACAAACATCCTCACAAATTCACAAACTCACATCCAAACTTTCGCATTTATAATATTAGTATGGATACAATTAGATAAAAATCACCATTAAAACAAATCTATCTCTTGCTTATGCTTGCCTACAAGGAGTCGACATAATGGAAGTTCATGGACAATGTTAAATGTTTCTGTGGTGTGGTGGAGGTGGATTGGATGTACAGCTAAGGACTGAACATAGGATAATGTTTTGGGTCAAGCAAGTTGGTGTCACTTTTACTAAAAGTAGGTAAGTATGTAGCATTATATTTTTACCTAGGGAAAGATAAAGTGAAGAAAGCTTTTTTTAAATAAGTATGAAAACAATGATACTTACAAAAGCACCATCATAATCTGACCTCAAACATCTTTTCTTAATAAGCATGTTATAAAAGTCTATATCCGCCTTAATGCCTACTTTTTTCATTGTATCTAGCAATTGTATTTCAGCTTCTTGTGTGTCTTCAATCAAAGGTACCATTTGTGTAAATGTTTTGATATCAGGCTTGACTGAATATTCCTCCATTTCCTTTAAAAAGTCATCTTGCCCACCCAAAACAGCAAACTTGTCTTGAAGAGTGTGAACTTCCTGTAATGACATCACTTGACTGATGTTTATATTTTTGGATAATAAATTAGGCACTGTTCTCTTTTCTGTTTGGGGCACAGGTTTAGATGCATTATCTATAAATGTTAGGGATATTTTATCATTGCCATCTTTTCCACTTGAGGTTAATATAGGAAGTTCTTCTGTCTTATTGCTATTTTGCTCTTCTGCCTGAATATTATCTGGTGGAGTTGATATCATGAGAAGTTCAGTATCCTTTACTTCTTCCACTTTCTGCACTAATACTTTACTCTTACATTTACCACTGTTCAAAGCCACATGATCTTGGATGACACTTATTAATTGTTCAATGTCTTCCTTACTTCCTAAGTTACATTCTTTTACGCATTTTAACATTAAATTAAATGAATAAATGTTGGGTTTTTCTCTTAACTTCAACATTTTCCTCCAAACAACAAGAGCATGCCTCAATCCACTGCTTTTATCAGCTATGCAAGCGTGCAAAAGGTGATTTAATGTGTGAATTCTAATTTTTATCTTTTTAGATTTCATTTCATCTACAATTTGAAATGCAGTTGGTAAATCTCCACAGCGGCCAAATGCTTTTATCATAGAATTATAATTTGTTAAATTAGGCAAAACTCCTTTCTCAATCATAAGTGACTTCAAATTTAGAGCTTGTTGTAAACCATATGAAGGAAATGGACTATTAGCACAGGCATGAAATAGGCATGTGTAGGTATCACCAGTTGGCTGAAGCGCTCGACGTTTCATATCATTAAACAATTTGAAAGCTTTTTTAGTGTAACCTACATCAGCACAAGCTCCAATCAAAATATTGTAGATATAATTCTCAGGCTTTACTCTATCATCTGTTAACATTCTTACTTCTAATACATCAATAGCCTCTTTTAGTCTCTTGTGATGTAAATATTGCTTTATTAAATCTGCATACTGCCTCGTTGTAAGCTTTTGAGATGATAGAGGTGCATTTTGGATATATTGTTCCTCTAAGATGTCTCCTTGATCTGTAACTTCTTCTTCGTTGATTTTTCTGGATAAGGTACCGAATGTGTCTGGATCTCCAAAATACTTGAGATTGTTTTCTGTCTTATATTCCTTTGCCCGAGATAACTTTTCTTTTGATTCGATTTTAACAGAAGTTAAATTACGACGATGAATGATACCGGCATGTCGAATGACACTTAACAACTTTAAACATCTGGATGCCATTATATAGTTATAAATAGAATTTCATTTACAATAATGTAGTTTAAATACTTTTCTTGCACTCCAAAATAGGTTGTTTTGTTTTTGCTTGCCTTTGTGTATCTCTATAATCAGAGAGAAAAAATCACTACGATAATGTAACCTAAAATATTATAAATAGTGTCAATCAGCAGTGTGACCGTTTTAAAATTTGACAAAATACCAGAACATAGTGCTGTCAGTACTAAAAAATACTAAAAAGCAAAATTCGAAAATACCAAAATTGTACTAACATTTTTTTCAGAAATATGCTACATAAAACACACATTTCAATAACAAATCCGAATAATCTTTTAAAAATTTTACCGGACGAGCAAAAAAAAAAAAAACGGACGCGTACGGGACAATTGTGCGGAGGAGCAAAAGAAGGATAGTGATGTGTTTCAAGAAAAAAGGGGAAACTTTCTTGGAAATATTCACGAGAACGGAAAAATTTCTTAAACACCCGAGGAATTCCAAAATTTTCAACGCAAGAAGTTTTCGGAAGGAGGGTGGGAGGGGTTTTTTCGTGAAAACACGCGAAAATACCAAAAACAAATACCAAAATAGACAAAATAGTTAAAATTCTACCAACATTATACTAAAATTTGGTTAAGTACTAAAATTATACTAACATCATTCTGAGATGCCCCAATTATACTAAATTAGTACTGAAAATACCAAAAACGGTCACACTGTGTCAATGAGTCAATCAATGTCACAGCGCCAAACTATCAAAGCTCGAACCACAGACAACAAAAACTATTTGTGTATGATGTGTTATCAATGTGCTATGCTATGTGTGGTGTAGTGAGTGGGTGGATCAATGAAGCATTGATCAAGCAAGGCTGTGTGTTGCCATGTGAAAACAGCTGGAGAATTTATTTTCGAATTTTTGTTTTCTTTCAATCAAAACTGTCAATGTCACTTAAATAAACCTATGTAGAATGTATGTTGTCAAAAATTATAACCTATCCCACGTGTTTCGTCTGTTTTGTTCAGTTCAGTTTCTTTTATTTTTAGAAAAAATAGTAGGTACTTAACATGTCCAACGACATTGAAGATCAGATGGAGGCGAGTGATAGTAGTAGTGAAGATGATGATATGGAAGAAGAAGGTAGTACTGCAGGAGACGATGCACCACAAACTTATCTACCTGGTCAGCCGCTGAAAGATGATGAACAGTTGGTGTGCGATCAGTCGGCATATGTGATGCTGCATCAAGCCCAAACTGGTGCCCCGTGCCTCAGCTTCGACATTATTACAGATAATCTAGGCAGTGATAGAGACCAGTTCCCAATGACTGCCTATTTAGTTGCCGGCACTCAAGCATCAAGTGCACATTTAAATAAGTATGTAAAGAACCTCTATAATACATTGTATTGAATTTTATCGTAATCCTTCCATCAGTGTTTTAGGTAACAATTGTTTATGATAGACATGGATAGACACAATGCTGGATTCATTGTTGAAGGTTTATGTATAGTTTACACTTGGTTATACTGAGTAATGGTCTAGTGATACAATCCATCAAATACTAATTAATTGTGAAAGGTGCATGCATATGAAAACAATTTATTTGTATTAGAGATAATTTATTGCAAATATGTTTTTTATTCTTGAAATGTAATATTTCAGCCTGTTAGTTATCAAAATGTCAAATTTGCATCCAACATCAAAACCTGAAGATGAAGAATCTGATGAGGATGAAGAAGATGATGCAGAGGAGGATGAGGAAAAGAAACCACAGATGACATTCTCTTTTATTAAACATCAAGGATGTGTGAATAGAATAAGAGTAAGTTGAATTACAACAATCTGTTATTTGTTCATATATAGAAAAAAAAATTACTTCTTACTAATATTATAAATGTTTCTCAATATCGCAAAATGTACTAAATTAATTTTGATGAAATTTGGTACATGAGTAGAAAAATACCAAGAATAATAACTACATACATAATGTCACAATCTCATTCCTATTCACAGACAACAAATTTCAAAAATTCTGTGCTAGCCGCAAGTTGGTCTGAACTAGGCAGAGTGGATATATGGAATGTTACACAGCAGTTGCAAGCAGTTGACGACCCTGTTCTTCTGGAGCGGTACAATCTAGACACGGTGACAAATCCTGTGAAGCCTGTTTACTCTTTTAATGGACACCAACAAGAGGGCTTTGGCATTGACTGGTGTCCCACAGAACCTGGTGTAAGTTGGTACACTTTTTTTTCATCTTTAACTGGTTCCTCCTTCCAAGGATTTGAGTTGTAGCTAAGTAATTATTAACAGAGGAATAGATTTGTTTACATAATATTAGATGTCATAATAAAGTTAAGTAAAGGCAATTTCTTTATCAAAACTTAATGTGGTTTAATTAATACCTAATTTCTGTGCTAAAACCAAGACAAACTGTTTTGGTGTTTAAATAAAATTTACCGCAATGGAAGTTGGCTAGTGCACTGTTCACAGTAAATGCCTTTTTTAATATCATACAAACATTCCAATAGTGATTCATATTACATAAGTGTATTTATTCCAATACACCTAAATAAATTAGTATTGAAACAACCCTACTATGGATGGGGAAATTACATAATGAGTTTTCTAGGTCTTGGCAACAGGTGATTGCAGAAGAGATATACACATTTGGAAACCAAATCAAGCAGGCACTTGGGATGTAGATCAGAGACCTCTTGTGGGTCACACTAATTCTGTTGAAGATATTCAGTGGTCACCAAATGAACGGTATGTCTTCATTATGTTAGGTATGGAAAAGGTTAAATAATATTATTTAAAACAACTGAATGAGGTTTCATGTTGTTATTTCATTTAAATCTTTATGGATGGATGTTCTTCTTTTAGTTAGTACCTAAACTCCTTTTTATTTAAATTTCCAGTAATGTGCTGGCAACATGTTCAGTGGACAAAACCATTAGAATATGGGACACTCGAGCTGCCCCCCACAAAGCATGCATGCTAACAGCAGAAAATGCCCATGAAAGTGATGTTAATGTTTTATCATGGAATAGTAAAGAACCTTTTATAGCCAGTGGTAAGTTACAAAAACGAATTAATATATATACTACTAGCGCCCCGCTCCGGCTTCGCCTGGGAGTTACATACATAAATTGTAACCTATGTCACTCAGGTATAATGTAACTTTCTATTGGTGAAAGAATTTTTGAAATCTATTCAGTACCCCCTACAAAAAAACTCACAAACACTTCCTTTTTATAATTTAGTGTGATAGTAATAAATGAATATTTAAGGCTGTATTCATCAAACCAAAACAGTTGTTCTTTACTTTGACCAATTTATTTTAAGATTTTTGCAGTAATAAAATCATTTGTGAATACCATAAAAATGTTTGTTTTTTTTCTCCATTTTAGGTGGTGATGATGGTTTCCTACATATATGGGACTTGAGGCAGTTTACAAATAGTACCCCAGTTGGCACCTTTAAACACCATACAGCTCCACTGACTTCAGTGGAGTGGCACTGGACTGAGCCCAGCGTGCTGGCCTCAGCCGGGGAGGACCACCAGGTGGCGCTGTGGGACTTGGCTGTTGAGAGGGATGATGATGATGTGGTGGATGAAGAGTTGAAGGTAATTTTCACTCAATAAAATACGATTTGTAATGTATAAAAGTATAAAATGAAGATTCTGGATTCAGAATAATTAATTCTGAATCCAGAATCTTCATTTTATAGTTTTATACATTAGAATTAATAATTTTTTGTTGTTATATGTTTTATTTTATAATTAACTAGCGGCCCGCCCCGGCTTCGCTCGGGTGGACAATATTTGTTTTTTAGGGTTCCGTACCTCAAAAGAAAAAACGGAACTCTTATAAGATCACTTTGTTGTCCGTCTGTCTGCCAAACTTTTTTTTCTCATGAACGCTTAAAGATATCAAGTTGAAAGTAATAACGAATAATCGGATCCACGGTATCTTTCAACAAAAAAATAATTAAAATTATACGTCAACGCGATCAAGAGATATTACCGTAAATATTGCGAATTTTCGCATATATTGCAATTTCAGGCAGCAATCAAAATTATGAAAATTGGCAAAAAGCAAGGTAGAACAGCCGGTTCACGACTTTCCCGCTCCGAGTGGCAGCGGCGCGCGGTAGCGGCGAGCGGCGTAACACAGTAGTCGAAAGATCTTTGACAACGCCACTGGTTTATTTCTTGATTTTTTGCCCATCTGCTCCTTCTGCAGTGGCGTAGTGAGACTAGTGATGTGCCGTTCCCGGGAACGAAGGAATATTCCCGGAAACGAAGGGAACGTTCCCGGTAACGTTCCCCAAAAATGGAAATATTGGGGAATATTGCAATTAAAATGTAAAATTGCGGTTTTTATCACTTCTAAAATAATTAAATAATCTAAATACATATCCTCAGATAATAATTACAACATTTTTTTCAAAAATCTTCAATATTCCCTACTTTTCGGGAACGTTCCCGGGAATATTTCCAAATTTCCGGGGAATATTCCCGACTTATGGGGAACATTCCCTTGTTTCTGGGAACATTCCCTAAAAAGCTGGAATTGACTTTATAGGATTACTAGCTTTTGCCCGCGACTTCGCCCGCATAAGTTTGGCTTAGATAAATAGTAGATTGTTAAGTTGCTCCCACACTGCGAATATTAACCTGTAACGTAACATTTGAAGATTCGATTGTGCGTATTAACATTACTATTTGCCTGTCACACTGACGAACATTCTCAGATTCGATTTTGATATTGCCATTTTTGGAGGTTTTGATTTCAAAAGGTCCACATTCGCAAAATGTCAACTTCGCACAAGTTTACTTGCGCAAAAGGTCCATTTTCACAAAATGTCACTTTCGCAAAAGGTCACATTCGCAAAACTTCACTTTTTAAAAAAGATCACTCTCGCAAAAGATTTATGTCGTAAAAGTTCACTTTCGCATAAGGTAACTTTTCTTCTTCTTGGCGAGTCGAAATGGCATCTATATTTTCCAAGACCAGTAGGGGCAACGACAATCGCCCTATAGATGGTCTGGTAAAGGTCCTCTATGGTACACGATTCGGGGCAATTTGGACACGACAGGAGGTTAGCCATAGATTGGACAGCTCCGCAATCGCACATAATATTTGCCGTGAAACCCCACCTAACGCGGTTTTCACGGCATCTCCCAACAGCAGCCCGAAGTCTATTTAGAGTCTTCCAGACTGCCCAGGGGAGATCTCCACCCGGTGGGAGATTCTCGGTTGGTGAGACATTAGTGGATTGCGGAGGGAACTTGCATTTCCATTGGTCCATCCTAGCTCTTCCTTGGCCGGCAGGTTGGGTTGCTTAGAAAAGCTTTCGCGGCTTTATAGGCGTGTAGGTGGTGGGACGTGACCATGCAGTGGATGCCTCCTGTCCTCCAGCTGTTTATGTTTCTCCACCGCAGTCCCAACGTCACGTCGGACGTCTGGCGGAACTATACCGGATAAGGTGTATACGTGGGGTAAAGAACAAAAAAACTCTGAAGCCCACGCTTCAGAGTTACAGTGATTATGCGGCAGGTATCATTTAAGGCTACATCCACCTCCTTGGCGTAAGCCGAGTTGAACCATACTGGGCCCGCGTATTAACCAGCCGAATAGCTTAGCGCAAGACCACTCGTACGCAGGACATGACCCGATGCGCCCCAATGGCTTGTGATTAGGCGGCGTGAAATATTGTTGCGTGAGTTGACCTTGGCCTTCAGGTTTAGACAGTTAGGTTTATACGTCAGGGAGCGGTCCAAAGTTACACCCATATATTTTGGAGTAAAGTTGTGATTGGTGACCAAGCCACCCCACGAGATCTTTAACTTTTTTCTGGCCTCCTGGTTGCGTAAGTGAAAGGCGGAGCACTGTTTTGCTGGAGTTTGGGCGGAGTGAGTTCGATGAGTAGTAGCCCGAAAGTTGCGATAAAGCTGTTTTCAATGTAGTTTCTGCATCTTCAAATTGTTTAGTCTGGGCTGTAAGGTAACTTTTGTAAACGTGTGATCTGTTGCGATAGTTGTGATCATATGTGAAAGTGACCTTTTACAATAGAAACATAAATCTAAAATTTCATTTTTACTTTCACTTTCAAAATGTCAAAGTTTCATATTAACTTCCATCCCCAGCTTATTGGAAAAAGTCACTTTTGCAAAAAGACATCTTCGCATCTTTTGCAAATGGTCAATTTCCTATAAAGTAACTTTTGCGAAAGGTTTCACATTCGCAAAAGATCAGTTTTACAAAAGATCAGTTTCGCAAACGATCACTTTCGCAAAAGGTCACTTTTACAAAAGGTCACTTTTGCAAAATGTTATTGATGCAAGTGTCACTTTTGTAAAAGGTCACTTTCATATAAGGTAACTTTTGCAAAAGTTTACATTCGCAAAAGTCACTTTCGGGCGAATGTGACCTTTTGCGAAAGTGGACCTTTTTTGCAGGTGACTTTATGTGAAGATGTCCTTTTGCGAAAGTGACATTTTGCGAAGATGCCCTTTAGCAAAAGTGTCATTTTGCGAATGTGGACCTTTTGCACAAGTAATTCTTTACGAAAGTGACATTCTGAAAATGGCATAATCAAAATCGAATCGGTGAATGTTCGTCAGTGTGGGCATATTGTAATGTAATACGCACAATCGAATCTCGAAATGTTACATTATAGGCAAAATTCGCAGTGTGGGAGCAACTTAACAATGGTAAGTAATGTTAAAATGGTGGATACTATTTATCTAAGCAAAACTCACGCGGGCGAAGTCGCGGGCATAAGCTAGTAATCCTATAAAGTCAATTCCAGCTTTCTAAGGAACGTTCCCAGAAACAAGGGAATGTTCCCCAAAAATCGGAAACATTCCCGGGAATATTCCCCGTTCCCGTTTCCGGGAATATTCCCGGGAACGGAAATTTGGGAACGGCACATCACTAAGTGAGACCCCGGCAGGCGGGCGGCAACAGTATCAGGGCGGACGTCGATTTGTTGCACCCCCGCCCCCCAACATGCATAGTCCGCCTCTGTCCTTGTGCCCTCCCTAGAAAAAATCCTGTATCCGCCCTTGTGCTGTAGAATGTAGTCAAACGTTTCCACACTCATTCTAGTGTCATAAAAATTATTCGGATGTTTCCTGTAATCTTTGTAAAAATTACGAAATTCGCCGCGAGGGTATATATTTAGTTCGTGCTACTTTCAAAACAAAAAGGGATCATGAATACGTCCACCTAAACCGCTCCACTAATCGCTTCCACAGAATTAATATCCGCTACTGAGAGTACGTGGCGTGCTATATAGATAAGACCCGTCCGCCGCCGCCGCCGCTTAGACTCCCGCGTCGCGCCCCGTTTAGACCGAACGCGCAAAGTCGTGTACCAGCCGTATTAACACTACTTATACAGAAATAAATCTGAAAATGGTAAATTAAATATGTTGTTGGAAGTCTAACAAAAATGTTACAAACTTATTTTTGCGCTGAATTCAGTATGAGTCTTGGGATCGAACTGCAAAGTTAAGTTTGTTTTTCAAATTAGTAGGTCTTTTAGTGATTGCTTATAATGTGAGATGCTTTGCGTGTACGGAAGTTTGACTTGTACTTGGTCGGTTTTTATATGATATTTACGTTAGTTATTACCTCCTACTAAAATAAATACATACATACCAAAACGCGCCCGGCTCGCTCAGAGATTACTGCGCCTTGCGCCTTTGCTAGCTAGCGCTAGTATAGGTGATTTCGGGGCGGATTGCCGTTTTTTAAATAACTCGTAATATTTCGTAAACTATTGATCCAAATTACATGCAGTAAAAAGCAAATATTAAGTATATTAAGCACTTGTGACGATAGACTTGTTTAATTTGATAAGGATTAATAAATTGTGGTTAATATCACCAGTTAAAAAACACCTAACGATTTTAATTATTTTTAAAACAAAAGTAGTTATTGTGGCTGAAATATAAAAGCTAGATATATGCTATCGCGGACTTTGCTGTAGATCTATTAAAGATACACAATTCCTCCATACATTGTTTTGTTACATCTCTAAGGGATTGGACAGCGTTTTCGATGAAAGCTGCCGGGCGGCAAATTTTTTTCCGACTTAACAATTATCGTCATATTTCAACTAATATACACAAAACCTACACAAATTATACACTAAAACCTTCCTCAAGAATCACTATCTATTAGTGAAAACCGCATAAAAATCCGTTCAGTAGTTTTTGAGTTTATCGCGAACAGACAGACAGACAGACACCGCGGGGGACTTTGTTTTATAATATGTTATGATTATGATGATATTTGCTTAATTTTATTCTAATTCTGAATTTTGATAAGATGCTGCTGTATACTTATATGGTTATTTTCCGTGTTTTCAGAACCTACCTCCTCAACTTCTATTCATTCATCAAGGACAAAGTGATATAAAGGAACTTCATTGGCACAAACAGATGCCA
This sequence comes from Ephestia elutella, assembly GCA_018467065.1. Lineage (NCBI taxonomy): Eukaryota > Metazoa > Arthropoda > Insecta > Lepidoptera > Pyralidae > Ephestia > Ephestia elutella. Next base: position 12,537,236 of record CM031592.1, on the reverse strand, counting down.
GGTGTAATTGTGACCACTGCACATACAGGATTCAATATATTTAAAACAATCAGTGTATAGAATATAAAATAAGTAAAACAATTTGCCATTTCATTTAAATATTTATTACAATCATGATTTATACAAAAACAAACTGATAACAATTGTCGAAAAGCAACTTGCTTGTAAAATTATGTATCCTTAATATGAACCATAGCAAGATTAACTAGGTGTCTAATTGTAGGTCTCCCATGAGGACAGTTCTGTAACAAGAGTGTTAAATTGATATATATATACATGAAGGAATCCCCACCGCATCATTGATTTGATGTATGTATGAAATATTTCTTTCTATAAACCAATGATATCACAACAAAAAAAAGAAGTGCATATGTAAAAAGAATAATAAAGTATTACCCATGGTTTGTCTATTTCGGCCATGTGATCCACTAATATTTTCATGTCTGACTTGCTGAGCGCTGTTCCAATCATAACAGACTTCCGACAAGCTCTCGATGCAAACATCGCCCTCACTCTGCTTGGCCTGCAGTATTCTGATGGAGATTCCTGTGTAGAAATTTATGGTAGCAGTAAATTATTTAACTGCTTTCGTCTTTAGAAGTATGAAATGTCTTCAAGAAAAACAAAGTATAATTAAACTTACTCTTAACATAAATAAAAGTTCCTCAATGTCTTCTTTACCAAAAATCCAATTTTTTGACATAGGGATGGTAAGAAGTTTAACTCTTTTTGTTGGCAATGCCTCTTCATTCACTTCAAAAGTAAATCCATTTTTCTTGAATACTTCTAAATTATCCATGAGTATTTGTTCATTCACACCTGATAGTTCTAACTGCTGTGGGCTAAAAGCAAAAAGATCTTTATTTCGAATCCCTAAGTACTCAACATGAGACAATGAAATTAATTAGACTCACATTACTAGTTTTTGATTGGTTAACTCTGTAGTTCTTTGTAAAGTTTCAAAATTATAAATCTCATCAGTGGCATGCTGATCTATTATAAACAAGTCATCACCCAGGCGAGTTATAATGAATCCCAAATTAAATTGACCTATTACTTTCATTTGCTTGAAAGAATCTTTAGATATTTCTCTATTTAATTCTTCTTCGCATTTTTTGTTATGAACTGGGTTTATTTCAGTTCGAAACTTTACGGTTTCAGGAGCCATTATGTTATCTCTTTCATTATAAATATTTGCCAGATTTTTTATGTCTTCCAGTGATACCTTCATATTCACAGATTTTCTGTAAAATTTTCCAAGATCTTCCTTATCTGTCACAACTTTCTTTCCTGCTATATTTGGAGACTTATCTTTGATTGCTTTGGAAATATTGGCTTTAGAAGGTAAATGTATTATTTTACAGCTTATAGAATGTTCTTTTTCTATAATAACATCACAAATTTTTCTGATCTGTGTATCTGGCAGAGTTTCAGCATTTTCTAAATAAATTATATTATTTTTATCATAATTATTCTTAACAAATTCAATTCCTTCTTTTCTTTTGTCTTCTTCTGTATTTCCAGGTTCATCAATAACATTGTTATATATAAGTTCTATGCCATCTGATGGTTTCTTTTCATATTCACTAGTTGGTCTTGTTTCTTCATTTTCGTCTATATTTTGACTACTATCATCTCTTTTGATTGTCTTAAATGAAACAAATTGTAACATTGATGTAGATTTTCTTTTCAATTCTGTTTTTTTTTCTAGAGTGTCATTTATTGTGTTGTTAGGTACACTTTTTGACTTAAATGTTTGTAAAAAGGAATGAAATATCCTAGGTTGATCCACCTCTGGTTTAACATCACTAGCTCTATCTCCGTCACTATAGAGTGTGTTTGTCATGTCAACTTTTAAGGTTCTAGGAATACTTTCGAATATTTTCAACATAGAATTTTTCAATGTATCTAGTATCAATTTTTCCTTAATCAAAAATACTTTTCTTTTATCTGGAGTAACATTAATATCAACACAAGTTCTCTCCATGTTTACATTTAGAAACACAAATGGGTACTGGTTAGGATTGTACTGTCTGTAAACTTCATTAATTAGTTTGATTACTTTAGTTGGTTCACATGGCCTGGAATTAACATAGAAAAACTGTCTATCAGTAGAGGATCTGCCACTACCATGCGCACAGGAAGAAATAAATCCTGTAAATTCTACTGGGTTAACTGTATTCTTATATCCTTGGGATTTCTGAGAGCTACATATACTGTCTTGAGAGTTTTTAATTTCTTCAGCCTCATTTGAATCTTCTGATAAATCAATATCAACATCATCAATATTACTAATACTTTCCTCTGATTCCTCAACTTCCCCAGATAAGCCTCGGAATATGTTCTCCTTAATACTTGTTACTTGCTCAGGTTTTAGTTCTAGAATAGTTTGCAGTTGTTTAATTCCAAATATACATGCAATATTATCTTTGTATGATGTGGATCCTTGTGTTGCTACCACTAATGATTTTGAATTGGCACTGGTTTGATTACTGCAAGTTATTCTGAAAGCATAAGGATTACCTATTTGAAAAAATAATTTATTTAAAATACAGTCATAATTTCATCACAGATTATACTTACTTGACTCCTAATGATATCAAACAATATGCATACAGTAACTGGGTCATTTTGTTGAATTCCCTTTTAGCATTTTTGTGAAATTCCTTTTTTCTCACAGGTAATGAAGAGAATAAATTGACTAATGTAACTGTTGTCCCAATTTGTCGAGAACATGGTGTCTTTTTTGTTATATTGCCTTTGTGATCATATTCAATTTTTGTAGCTAAAAATATGTTAAATATAAATAAGACATCCTCCCGTGACATTTGTAACTATTTGCAGTTATTTAAAAAAAAATTACAAGACATTAATCAATTAATTATTTTTATAATAAAGACAACATTACACTTTCATCCCCAAGTCCACTCCCCTAGAGGACTGTACAGAACATAATGGTCTTTGATTGCATGCAACTTTTTAAATAATCTGATCACATACAGAATTAAAAATGCTCTGCATAGAGTAAAATTATTAATTACTATTAAGATTTCCTAACAATAGAAATTTATCTTACCATAGTTGGAACTCTGATGCCTAGTGGTAATTGTAAGATCGGAGAGTACACACAGTGAACTCAAGGCCTCACCTCTGAAGCCAAAACTTGTAACTCCCAGTAGATCTGAGTATTCACTAAGCTTGGAGGTATGGTATTTAAGTGCTGGAAATAAAGCAACATCACAGAAACTTGTATTTTAAACACACAGATCTCAAATCTGTAGGTTGTAATTTTTTTGTAACATTGCTGTAAGGGAAATTGTCATTGTCATTGCAGAGTCCACATCCACATAGAAATGAAGCCAAACATTAATATGATAAAATACCAATTAAAATATAAAAATAAATTAGTGATCCCTGCAGATGTTATCCAGCATGATTTGGTGGTATACCAAGAGCATCATCACCTACCGGGCACAGTTATGTTTTCAATCTTTCAATTGGTCCAGCCATTTAGGAGGTAATTGTTGATAAATACACATACTGAAGAATTTTATTATAGTATAATCTTAATCTTAACTAATATTATAAATGTGAAAGTGAGTTTGTTTGTACCACTTCACACTTTATCTACTGAACCAATCTTCCTGAAATTTCACATACACATAGTTAGAAGTACTGAGAAGAACATAGGGCCTTTCATCTCGAGGAAAAAACACGCTTTGAAAGCTAGTTAAAAATAATATTAAGAATGTTATTACAAGCTTTTATTTGATTTGAAATGTACATATGAGTATGTTTGTTCTTGAAATTCTGCTGTTTTGTATTAGAGGTGCGCAATATATATCTTTCAAAAGAAAAGAGAGAATATATCTTTTCATCTCAAAGATTCATATCACTCATTTATATCTTTATCATTTAGCGCACTAGGTGAGCGGTGAAACAAATGAGTGAATAAATAATTTATTTGTAACTATATCATCTTATCACTCGATTCATATCTTATATAGAGCCGAAAGAATAGGAAGTTATTAAGTTACGTTGTGAGCATATTACGCGTTCTTTTTTTGGTTTCCAACAGTTTTGTGATTTAGAGCTGATTTTACCTAAGTATTTAATACTAATTATAATTGGTTAACTACAAAATAATTATCAAATTAGAACGACACATTTTCACTTTAATAAACTCCGCGAAAACTAAACAAAAAACAAACAAAACAGTTCCTATGAGCATTTAATTTCACCGTATTATAATGTTTACGCGCCCGCGGTAACAAAATTAAACTCTATTTTAATGGCGCAACGGCTAAAAGTTGTTTGTGCTCACACCGCACACTTCGCTCGCGCCGATGAACGACCGAACGATGTAGCTCTCTCTTCTTATCACTCCCTATTCGGCTCGGTTGTTCAGACAATCTAGCTCACTTGTCTTTTAGCTCACTTATGTTTTAGCTCACGTGTCGCTCAGTAGCTCACTAATCTTTCAAATCGTTCACATCTCACTGATATAAAGATATATTTGAAACACAAGTGATATAAAGATATAATCACTCTTTTGGAAGGATATATATCTTTCTTATCTTTCTTTCGCGAGCTACACATGTCTATTTTGTATACATACATTTAGTTTGAATGACAATGCATTATTATGATAAGCTTATGCTTATCATAATAATGAACCTGGGTGGGCTTCAGGTTATACCTGAAGCCCACCCAGGTTCGGCTCCCAACGAGAGAACTAATGAACAGTTAACTGCATGGACATGAAATTTTTGTCATGCATTTAATACCCCAAGATCTCCCTGGTGACGATAAAAGCTTGTTAGCATAAGATTTTTGCATAAAAAGTTAATGAAAAATGAAAATGAAAAATTTATTTATTGTTCTCCACACAATCTTACAATGAGTAACAGTCTCAAAAAAGGTAAGGACATAAAGACAATAGTCAGATTGGGGAGACTGGAGACTGATGTAGGCAGGGCCTGTATTACAGTTCTCCAGAGCTCTCCTTCCTGGACGTATTCTAAACATTTAGTATACAATAATTTGAGAGCAGTGTAGGTAAGCTAATTAACAAAAATTCTACGGGAGAAAAATAGATAACAGAAGTAATAACAGTATGCCAGTATTATTTAGTAACAATAATCATCTTAAAACTATGAGTAGGTTAGTTGGGTTAGTTTAATTAGGGCTATTTTAAGGCAACGGATATATTTTAGGATTCAAGGGGGGGCTACTATTTGGGAGGGGATAGGAGGTTTTCAGTATCGCTATAATTAAGAGATTTTAGGTATATTGAAACAGTTTGCTTGCAGGAATATTTAAGGAGGGGTAAAATCGAAAGTTTGGAATGAAAAGTATTGTAAAGAAAAGGGCCCATGAAGCAGAAGAAGCGGTGCGCAAATTCGGTTTTAAAAAGAGAAGAAGCGGCAACAAGACGATTGCGTCTGATGTGGTTTGGATTATATTGAGTGGAGCGATGTTGTTGTAGAACCACGGATAAAATGTATAGCTGTCGAACAGTGAGCACCTCACAATATTGATACAAATCTTGAGTTGGGTAGAGGAAGGGCTTGAAGGTGCACACCTTTAAGAGGGCTCTCTGAGCTCTTTCAAGTTTTATTAGAGCTGTTTTACAAGCACCTCCCCATGCAACTATGCAATAGGTTAACAGAGACTGACCTAAAGCAAAATACGTCATTTTAACAATGTTTGGGGGGCTACATGACGCAAACGTTTGAAAATGTAGATTAGTTTACGGACTCTATTTGCAGTGATATTAAGGTGTGATTGAAAGTTAAGATTTTTGTCGATTATAATTCCTAGGTATTTGATAGAATCAGAAGAAAGTAAAGAAGGACAGTTACAGTGAGATTTGTCAGCATTGGGGTGAGAGTGGGCAATGATAGATAGTTTTCCGAGAGTTTCTTTTTGAGTGTTTAGGTTATAAATGGAAAAGTTAATTAGTTGGGTTTTTTTAACATTTAGGGTGAGCAAATTGCTACGAAGCCAGTTTGAAACAATATCAAGGCCGTATTGTGCGCTTTGATATGTATTGTCCCAGGAATTGGAAGAAAAGAGCAAGGCCGTATAACTTACTCAAAGCAGCAAAATTATCTTCTGTCACACCAGATCCATTATCAGAAACCTCTATAAGTTCAGTGCCATAATTCTTAAATCTGATATCTATATTTGTAGCATTAGCATCCAAAGAGTTTTCTACTAGCTCTTTTACTGCTACAGCTAGGCTTAGAACAACCTGTAGGTGTACGAAATAAAAATATATGATAGGAATTAATTAGGTAATGGTAAAAACAGTAAATAAAATAATCTGTGTGAAAGTAGGTACATACCTGTCCAGAGCATAACTTATGAACAGAATCGGTATTTATACGTTTTATTGAATGTTTATCAGAGTTTACTTGTGTATCCATTACTCATAATTAGAAACAGAGTTTTGATAGTATTTGACCTAGGTACTCCATCCAAACCAAATAAAATAAAAGCGAAGCGATGAAGTTCGCGCCACCTCGATGTCAAAAAAGGACAAATCAAAAAAATGTCATAAATCTAAATGACAAATCGGCCCATTCACTATGCTGCACACATGGAAGTAATAAGTACTGAAGGGAAGAAATTTTCAGGAACAGGCGCAGCGGCACATTTGTGTGTGCAAATCGCTTGTCCGCCAGCAGACGAGGTTCTATAGTGTGTTCGCAGCTTTATAATACTTTTTAATAGTCTCAATAATGGCAACTGTGAAGTGAACTGTCACGACACGGCAGACGTATGTAGGTATTTGATTTGTTTGACTTTGACACTGTCAAATTACTTATTGACAGTAGATTTGTGCGAGCAAGCGAAATATTTAGGGAATCCCAAAGAAAGAAATCTTAGAAATAAAATTCGTATTTGATTTGCAACCTTTTAATTAATTTACACATTTCAAAACTTAGATTTACTCCACTATGTCGCTTAATACAGCGCATGCTGATCATGGGGTGTTGATACATGCAGGAGAATGGTGAGTCATTTGCAATTTTATCAGGAAACATGGAACATTCTACAAAACTTAGTAATGTGATTTTTAGACAAATGCACTCAAGTCATGAGATTCAAGAGTTCAATAAAATGAAACATAAAAAAATTCTAAGTTAAACTTCACTTTTGCAGAGTTGTTTATTTTTGCTATCTTTGTTTATTGCGTCATTGTTGTTTTGTATGATTACAGTCACAATAGTGTGTACTTATTTTCACAGATATTTGTCTATATATTGTGCTCTTTTCTGTATTTGTTATAATGTTTTACTTGTCCTTGTATATTTTAAAATTATCTCTTCCTAATAGAGTGAGGTCTTACTTTGATAACAGGGGTTTAGAATGGATTAAACTCATACGCAACCTCCTTGAAAAGGTAGGTTAGGTTGTGAGGAGCGTAGCGACGAGTGTTAGTTGTACATAAACCGAAGCGAGCGTGCCGCGGCAGTGGCCGCCGAAGCACCAGAACACCTTGGCCTGAACATAAAGTTGCATTTCTGAGTTATAATTTTAGTAAATTAGTGAAGAGGAGAGAGAACTCAAACAGTTATTTTTGAAAAAATATAAAAAATCAGTTTAATCTATTCTAACGCAACCCCAATGACAGTGCTATTCCCTTATTTATTCCAAATTTGCACTATTGAAGTCATACAAAATCAATAAGGTGCATCAACTACAGCATTTTAGATAACAAAGATAGTACAATAGGCGCACTGCCGGTCTCGGTTACTTGGTAATTGACGGGTTATATAGATACACTAATTAAAACTGCTTGCATTATACATTCATGCAGAGTAACAATTTGAAGTTTTAATATGGGATATGAAAAATATTTCTTAAGGTGTTAAACATTCTTTTCTCGTACCTCTGATAATTTGTATGATTTTGTCATTATTTCAGTATCATATTATTTTCTGATAATGTGAATGTGGACTTCTACGGTAATGATACAGCAGAGTTCAAGGGCACTAAAAATGGCCGGATGTACCTGACCACTCACCGATTGATCTACAACTCCAAGTCTAATTCTGATCCGATGAGGTCATTCAGCTTCCCGTTCATTGCTTTGCAGGATGTAAGTACTTAGCTGATCCTACTTAAATAATAAACTGGCTGCCTTCCAGCAATGTGACTGAAAATTATTGGAAGTTGTTAAATGAAAAGGATCTAAGCCACAACATGTCACTTTCGAAATATGATTTTTATCCATTTCAGTCAATTTAATTTTTTTGACATGTTGTGGTCCAAACCACCAGTCCTCTTTGTTTAAATTCATTTAAGGTGTCAATGATAATTAAAATACATTTATTTTTATTCAGCCAAAAAATAATTACCTACATTTAGATTTTATTATTATTTACTTTTTTGGGACGCCAGCGCACCAGACGGGTGATCAGACCACTCATGCCGGGACCATTTCACCCAATTCCCCTATATTACATTTAGTTAATAACAATAATTAAGCTTTGAATATGGATTTTAATAAAGCAACTTTTTTAGGTAACAGTGGAACAACCGATGTTTGCAGCAAATTTCATAAAAGGGAAAGTCCGAGCACAACCTAATGGGAATTTCGTTGGTGAAGTGAAGTTCAAACTGACTTTCAAGTCTGGAGGTGCCATAGAATTTGGAACAGCTATGTTGAAAGCTGCCCATTTAGGTAAGATTTACACGAGCAGTCATGTCCTTGTGATGTAATTTTTGTTTTCCAACAATCCCTATATTAGACCCACTTAAAGTTCTCTGTTATTAGGTTATTTATTTAGTCGTATGAGTCGCTTTTCGTAATATTTAACTAGTAGCTATAACCTAATATCTAAATTCTTAACCCATTGGACTGCGTTTGCATCCGGAGAGAACAAGTCCAGGGATCTGCCAGCACATTTTCTTATTGGGCAGTCGTGGATGATATGGTGGACAGACTGCACGGGTGCACCACAATCTGTTAACCCCAGAGGTCGATTGTTAGATAATGCTTTTTCATTGTCCGGCTATTGTGCCATTACTATTGTATTTGTGTAATAAAGGTTAAATATATTGGATGTTTATTTATATATGTATTTGTCATAAAATATACTATCGTTGAGTTAGTATCCCATAACACAAGTCCCGAACTTACTTTGGGGCGAACTCAATCTGTATGATTTGTCCGTATATAAAAAATAAATAAATACGTTGTCAGCGTCCCGGAACATGGCACCCGGAGGGTCGCCGCCGCCGTACACGCCGCCGGCGGGCCCGTGGTACTCCGCGCCGCCGCCCGCCTACCAGCCGCCCGCCCAGGGATATTATGGATGGGTGCCGCCTTACTCTGTTAGTATTTTAATAACATTTTATATAGTAAATTATGTATCCTAACTTATATTTGAAATGCGAAAGTGAGTTTGATTGTATTTTTGTTTGTTACTTCTTAACGCTTTATCTACTGAACCAATCTTCCTGAAATTTGGCATACACAGAAGTACTGAGGACATACCTTTCATCCCGGGAAAAAGCACTGTTCCCAAGGAAAATTCACGCGGGAGAAGCCGCGGGCAAAAGCTGGTTGTTTCATCCTAACTAATATTATAAATGCGAAAGTTAATTTGTTTGTTTGTTTGTTACCTCTTCACGCTTTATCTACTGAACCAATCTTCCTGAAATTTCGCATACACATAGCTGGAAGTACGGAGAAGGACATAGGGTACCTTTCATCCCGGGAAAAAGCATTGTTCCCGTGGGAAATTCACGCGAGTGAAGCCGCGGGCGAAAGCTAGTATTCTGTACATAGTGGAGTGGGGTATACAAACGTTCTAACAAATGGTGCAACATGCTCTCACTTGTAGTTTGATGACTACAATAGCAATTTTTGCTTTTTACCCAGGTAAATGCTATGCTATTTTCGTGCTTAATTTACGAGTATAATTATTTTTTTATAGATTTTTATCGAATAATTCTAATGCATGATATTTAAGACTTTAAAAAATATTAATCTACTTATCATAGCTTCTTATCTTTCAAAACTGACAAGTTTTTCAGTTTTGAAAGATAAGAAGCTATGATAATCAGATTGAAAATAAGTTTTTTACACTCATAACAGTTTTGAGATCTCTAATTCTCTCTTCAACTATATAGATTGGATTTAATGTGTGACAATAATTTTATGTCTGGTTACACCACTAGGTCGTGTTTATCATGAATGTATAAACTTTAAGAGTGTTAGTGAGCACTAAGAAAGGAATTTTGGGAAATTTTAGAGGGGTCTCCTTAGGGGTGGAAATTCCAAAATTCCTGATCACAAATAACACGGGTAAAACTGAGGGCAAAAGCTAGTGGTAAATATTTTAGTGCTTCCTCCATAAATGTTTTTATTTATTTTTGGTCTGTTTTTTTGTCTTTCAGTCACAGTTTCACATAACTATTTGTGATTCCAGGCCTTCCCGGACCAGCCGCCACCAAACTCAGTATTTGTGTCGGACAACCCTCCCCCGTACCCCGGCGTGACCGGCGTGGCGGGGGCCGCGTACCCGCCGGGCTCGGGCTTCTCTGGCGCCCCGGGTCAGTCGGGCTTCGCTTCTAACGGCACGGGGCCGCCCGGGTACCCGGCCAGTGCCCCGGGCTACCCCCCCGGCTACCCGGGCGGGTTCCTAGCACCCGGAGCCCCAGCTGGCATGTCGTCTGGTGGTGAGAATTATGAAAATTTAAAATTTAAAAAAAGTCACTTTCGAATATTTCCTTCTATTCTTACATTTTGGATTAAATTTATCTAATCTGAACACGCGGGGCCCGAGGTTCGGTACTCAAACCTTGGGTTTTTTTGTACTGTTGCATTAAATTTACTAACCTATAAAAATTTTCAAGATATGATCATGCCCAGGCTCCTGAGTGAGTACTTCAAATAGTTTTGTTTTTTTTTTTCAGTAGCTACGTAGTCGCTTCTGAGTCTTTAGTTTCAGCATTTCTTAGAATAAAATAATGAAGTGTAGAGAGAGTAATGACATAAGTAGATCGAGTCGTTCGTTGCAGTAGAATAATTAATATTTTCAGACGCCAAAGCGGCGGAGGCGGCGCAGAGCGCGTACTACGACCCCAACCGGCCGCAGACCGCCTATGTGCCTCCGCCTTATGTAAGTAACTAGTTATCTCTCATTATTAGTCCACAACAAACGGTTAATCATGTATTTATGCTTGGAATACATTTTTCTATTATTACAATGATGTATCGATTTAGTAAAATCGTGGGAATTTTGCGATAAAAGTACCCCTGTGCTATTCTCGGTATTTTTCTACCTGTGTACTTTTCTATTAACATGTCATATCGAATACATCTGTATTTTACTATTCTTGAAATTGTTCTGCTAAGTTGACATTGTATTGCCGATAGTATGGTATATTTAGTTAAGATTATGTGTAGCTATTGCTCGCGGCTTCGGCCGCGTAAATTAGTTTTGTGATTTTTTAATTTTCACGTATTAATATTTCTAGGTTTAAAACTACCCTATATGTTACCTTGTAACTTCTTTAACCGTCCATCTAAAATCACATCAAAATTGGATAAGCCGGTTCAAAGATTATCATTTACTGGAAAAACAAACAGACATACAAAAAAATCTAGAAATAAACTTTCGGTATAGCACAGCTAGATTACCTATATGTATAATGTACTGTAAAATTACTGCAAATTTTAAATTTATTATTTTAAGTTATTATGAAATTACAGACAGACACATTAATTTTATCATTTGTTCCATACATAAGGATTATTCAGAAAATACTCGTATATTTGTGGCTATGACTTTAAATTTCAAGAAAAAAAAATCTATATTTTTTTTTATAAATAGTAGGCAAACGAGCATGCGGTTGCCTGATGGTAAGCAATCACCGCAGTCCATAGACACCAACGACCCTAAGAAGGTCACTGATGCGTTGCCGACTTTTTGAGAAAGCGATAGGCTCTCAAAAAGTCGGCAACGCATCAGTGCTTTATTTTGAGAAATCATATGAGATTCGTCAACTGTATTGTGTGTAGCCAATTTTTTTATCTACAAAACTTATTTTTAAAATAAAAAATAAAATTTCAGGACCACCCCCCGACGTATCAAGAATCTACATCAAAGAAAACAAACTGAAGCATTGCCCGCATTACCACTTGATGGACCAAGCATGATGGTTCTCCACACAGCGAATTGCACCAACATTTTAAAAGTACCTACTATTACTTTTTGTTTTAAATGTGTAACATTCCTTATGTAACTTTGAAATCTATTTTAATAATTATTTACTTAATATGTACAGAATGCTTTTATGTATTATCGCGACCGTATATTATAATCAAGAATTGGTTGGTAAATATTTATATTATAGCGCAGTAGTAAATTGAGAAACGATTATTGAAATATATTGAGTGCATAAAAATATAATGTATCAAACGTTAGGTGATAAAGAAAGTCATAAACATTTTTTTTTAATCACATAATTTTTGATCTGATTATGGTCGGCTCATTTGGAATACGTCAACATCATCATTTCGATTTATCTGCATCGATCCTATTATTATGGAAAGCGACGATATAGTTATATAAATACTGTCGAGTTTTCTTATTCATATTGCTAAATGTTCAGACGTCATTTTAGTTTATACATATAAATTATTCAGACAAAATGAGCTTGAGTAGGGAAATCCCATGGAAGTAATAAGAAGTTGTACAAAGTACTTATTACTTCCATGGGAAATCCGTATTTTCTTTTTTTTATGTGTACATTTTTTAACCAGAAATAGGCGGACTTACTAAAAGTATTATTTACCACTCAACCTTCGGTTTAAATTTTCCTTCTTTTACCTTATTTATAGCGCCCATGGAAATTAATATCTATTGATTATGATGTATAAGTATTATTATGTTTTTTTTATTGTTCTAAATTGTTAACTTTCAGATTATTGTTATTTATAACTAGCTATATGATCGTTATAAAATAAAGCGCTTATAATCAAAAACAGTGCTTTATAATTTATACAAATGCATTCTTCGATGGTGGTTAGCAGAAAACTTTAATTAACATCACGGGTAGCCACAGATATATATTTTTTTATTTCTGTGCAGGTACCCAACTTTATGGGTACAACTGTCGTTGCTTAATTAAAGGGTCCTCGGCAAACTTTGAGCAACAAGGACTCCTCATGGAATTATTTATCCCGCGCGCGTGGAACGGAGTCCATGTTGCTAGCTCTATGGATCTAGCCATAACAAAACATAGAGCAAAACGGACTCCTTACTTCCATGCCGCGCCGGAAGTCCTTGTTACTCGCACAGAAATATTTTTTTTTTTAAATATAATTATTATACCTATGTCTGTGGTTACTCGAAAGGCGCGTTACAGAAATATATTTTTTGTCTGTGGCTCGAAGTAACAAAATGTATATTTATGGTAGTAATAGGTATTTCTCTACGATCTTCGTGATCATGATACACATGGACAAAAAATACACACCACATAACAAAACTGTGGTCCCGTCTTTAGGACACAGGGGGGCAAGACCATGGAAGTAGTAAGTACTTTGTACAACTGGAAGGTTCACTGAGACTAGAAAAGCGAGCCGAAAGAGAGGCTCGAAATCGTGGCGCGTCCCTTTCTGACGAGGGTGACCATGTTAAACAAAATTCTTAGGACCAGTGAACCACATGTCACATGTCATGAGTCAGTGTGAAGGCAATTGAGCCTACTTTCGTGAGTTGTGTGCGAGTCAAAATTACGCTCGTTTGCGCTCTTACGCCCCTACAATTACGCTACTAGAAAAATATGTAGCTATTCCATAGGTTCAATAAAATATAGTACTATTTATAAACTAAGTAAAATAATACTCAAGTTAAAAAAACGATTTATTTAATACTTAAACGTTATTGTTTATTTTATTTTTATTTATTTATTTATTTATTTAAACTTTATTGCAAATAAACATATGTTACAGTACAATGGGCGGACTTAATGCTACAGCATTTTCTACCAGTCTACCTTAGGGTTAGGGTAGGGTTTTATTTACTTATTGGGGACGCCAGCGCAAGCTCAGATGGGTGATCAGTCCACTCATGCCGGGACCATTTTACCCAATTCCCCGAGACCCGTATGTATAGGGTTTTGAGTCACCTGGTAACCCACGTTGGTGGCGACCCACTGAATCTACCTGTTACTTTGCAGGATTTTAATAACTGCCCTATTGTTATGTCGCTCAGATCATCCTAATATAGGGCGTCTGAGCCCAATACTTCTCTCCTTGCAGCAGCGCAAAGCTAGTTTAATAATCCGCCCGGTAATCCTCAGGTTGGAAATGTAAGCTACATATTACGAGTTATTAGTTAATTTCCCACGAATCATCCCAATCCATTTTTTTCTTAATTCTATATTTGCGGTAATCTGAAAAAAAAAATCTTTGTTAGGATACATTTATTTTCTTTATAATTATTATGTAGTCACCCTACTACCAGAAATGAAAACTTACCCGTGGAAGGAAATCCCACAACCTGGGTATGATTTCTTTATTGCAACCTCTAATAGCACAACATTTATTAACCATTCTCAAACTCCAATAATAATTATTATTAAAAACAATTAAATTCACGCGCTACAGAAAAAAGCAGCCATTTTTGTTTAATTTGTGTTGCTAGTGTATTGCAAATATTTACTATTTCCATAACTAGAAAGTTTTTCATGCTATTACGCCCTTAGTACACCAACGCGTTCGCATGCGAAAGCGATTCGCTGCGAAACGCTTGCGATTGCGAAACGTCTGCGATACACTGCCGGTTTTTATATGGCATGTTTTGTAGAATTAAATCAAGAATTTTTATATTCGGGAACAACCAGCAGGAAGCGAGGCCGAAGGCCGAGCTTCCTGCGGTTGGGCCTATATATATAAAGCTACAATACCACTGACTGACTCACTCACTGACATAATTAGTTTGTTCTACGAAAGTCGGAACTGGGAAAAAGTAATGATGGGGAAGTGTGGAGGGGGGTGAGGAGGCACCGGGAAAAATACGAAAGTGGAACTTGGAGCAGTTCCGGACTGATAGGGGGTACTGCCCGCGGAAACCATAATAGATAAGTGGGGAGTGCTCGACCAAATGTCATAGAGGACCCTGGGCAATGACCACAGCCGGCGGTAGTCTATGGTTTTTTTGACTTTTTTTTTTTTTCTCCATACTAAATTTTGTTTTTTCATACAAACTTCATTGGGGATTTTTGGGGAGAAAACGGACTCGTAGACTTTTACCGTCATAGATAATTTTTTATGTTGAGACCGTGGGACTCCCAAACTAACAGGTTATTTTTTTTTTCGAAATTTTTTTCGACGAGTTTTGTATGGGCCAGCCAAGTCACCAGACGGGGAGCCGAGGCCGAAGGCCGAGGCTCCGCGGCGAGCGAGGCCGGAGGCCGAGCTGCGGTTAAATCGAGGGCTGGGGGGGGCAGGAGCGAGGCCGAAGGCCGAGCTCCATCTTGTGAGCAAAGTACTCCCCCTCTTCCTTTTTTTTATAAAATAAGGGATGTGAGGCCGTAGGCCGAGCCCTTCCTCCCCTTCATTTTTAAAAAATAAAATAAGGGATGTGAGGCCGCAGGCCGAGCTGAGCGGCGAGGTCGCAGGCCGAGCCTTTCACCCCTTCCCTTTTTTTATTAAAATGGGGGTGTGAGGCCGAAGGCCGAACTAAATGGCGAGGCCGTAGGCCGAGCACTTCGCCCCCTTCCTTTTTTTGAAATAAAATAAGGGATGAGAGGCCATTGGCCGAGCTAAGCGGCGAGGCCGCAGGCCGAGCTCTTCACCCCTGCCCATTTTTTTTAAATTAAAATGAGCGTGTGAGGCCGAAGGCCGAACTAAATGGCGAGGCCGTAGGCCGAGCCCTTCGCCCCTTCCTTTTTTTGAAATAAAATAAGGGATGTGAGGCCATAGGCCGAGCTAAGCGGCGAGGCTGCAGGCCGAGCCCTTCACCCCTTCCCATTTTTTTTAAATTAAAATGGGGGTGTGAGGCCGAAGGCCGAACTAAATGGCGAGGCCGTAGGCCGAGCCCTTCGCCCCTTCCTTTTTTTGAAATAAAATAAGGGATGAGAGGCCATAGGCTGAGCTCTTCACCCCTGCCCATTTTTTTTAAATTAAAATGGGGTGGGAGGCCGAAGGCCGAACTAAATGGCGAGGCCGTAGGCCGAGCTCTTCCTCCCCTTCCTTTTTTAAAAATAAAATAAGGGATGTGAGGCCGCAGGCCGAGCTGAGCGGCGAGGCCGAAGGCCGAGCTCCGTCTCGGGCGCAAAGAGCGGGGCGAGGCCGAAGGCCGAGCCATCCGTCTACATGGATGACCTCCTCATTGCATCTCGAACCCCCAGTAACCAGCCGTGGGGCCGAGGCCGAAGGCCGAGGCGCCTTGGCCTGCGAGGCCAAAGGCCGAGCTGCGTATATGAATCCGAGAGGCGAGGCGAGGCCGGAGGCCGAGCCCCTCCTCCAGCCGGGACAAGCGAGGCCGAAGGCCGAGCTGCGTTTTCATAGCAAAGAGCATAAGCCATAATAACCTTTCGGCTCTTCACCTAATCCCAACCGACAACTTTTTTATGTAGATGACTTTTTTACAATTTCCCAAAAAAATTTCGTGCAATCGCAACTGCATTGTTTTAATGCCCCTGCACAACACGCGAGGTGCTTGCACCTCGCGCAGCCACGCAAAACTAGTTTTAATATATTGGTGTATATTTTTGCACGTCGCATCGCATTGATTTCTGATTACATAACGCATTGCGAAGCGAAACATGACATTAGCGAATCGCCTACGTCGTCATTGTAACAGCTACTTCGCAGCTACGTGCGAACGTACTGATAAGGATGCAACTATACTAATCTCGCTTAGTTTGAACGAGACACAGCATATACGAAACGCTCTCATCCAACTGACAAGTTTTTTGAAGTTTCGTTGCCGTATGCGAACGCGTGGGTGGACTAAAGGCGTTATTAATTAACTAGCTGTTGCCCGAGGCTTCGCCCGCGTGAGTTTCGCTTAGATGAAAAATCTTTTTGTGTTCCAAACTGTAGTAACCTAAACTCCAGTACCTACTCAAAATTTCAGATCTCTGGTTATCCAATTATATTAGGTACTCGTAGTACAGTCACGGTGTTAAAATGAATCAAAAGTGATATTTCATTCAATAAACGATCTTCATCTGCTCGTTATCTACAATTTCCCGTGTACCACCACTCCCACCCCGAGTCCCTCTTTGTCTTATCCCGTGTCCTGGCTATTTATACGTCAGTAGAATATGCTCATCAGGTTGAACGACTTTTTATAAGGCGCCATTTCCATATATGTAATAGTGTAGCTGGTCTCTTGGAATTCTTCATCAGATGATCCTGATCTTCGATTTTTATACGTCAATAGAAAATGCTCGTCAGATTGATAAACTTTTGCAAAGGTACCATTTCCATATTTCTTATAGTTTAGCTGTTCTGTTAAGGTTCTTCATCAGGTGTTCCAGTTTTCAAAATTAATTATAGCCTGTATGTTGCCAGGCAGCTATACAACAAAAAAAGTTTCATTCAAATCCGTCCAGTAGTTTTTGCGTGAAACGCGTACATACATACAGACAGAGAGACAGGCAGAAAGACAGACAGATAAAAAATTTAAAAAAAATTTTTTGCTTTCTATTATTCTTTTTAAGTGTCCCTCTATCTATTTCAGTAAAAAATACTGCATGTACAGACAAAATATTTTTACTGTTTTATTATATGTATAGATTTCTTCCAATATGTTGCCTAATGAATATGATTTCAAGTAATATTTGTAGGTATCTAGATGGTATCTAGTAAATAAATAAAAAATACTTACACAACGAATTTCCATTGATTCATTGTAAACGTTTTCTACTAAATAGAAGTAAATTCTTGACATAGCAACTGAGTGAAAGGGACACAATGACGGGAAAGTGATTCTCTTTCGGGCACGTTTTTTATTTTAACTATGATTATTTTAAAAACAGTACTATTGACTTCAACATTAAGTTCATTTTTGTTTGTCACGGATTTTGAAGTAAACCTTCCAGTTGTACAAAGGTACTTATTACTTCCATGGGCAAGACAAGATAGTAAGTGCTCTATTGTTTGGGGAAAACGGAACACAAGTTTTGGCGAACTGTGTATGAACCCCCACCTTGCTAGACTG
Source organism: Ephestia elutella (assembly GCA_018467065.1). Lineage (NCBI taxonomy): Eukaryota > Metazoa > Arthropoda > Insecta > Lepidoptera > Pyralidae > Ephestia > Ephestia elutella. The sequence goes on along the minus strand of CM031592.1, from coordinate 12,519,033 downwards.
TCCTTGCTATTGCGGCCCATAATGATGGTTCCATACTATACGCGTCATGGCTATTCTATTGTCACAACCACAGAACATATAAAAGAGGTTAGAAAGGAGTTGTGGGCGGGGCCGGCGCGCCAAGCATGCGAGCGACCGCTCGTATCTTTACAAAAACACGTGACCGCGCCGTTTAGTCGCTCGCGAACTCTAGCGGAGTAAGTATTGCGAAGCGCTGCTACAAAATTGTACGAAAATGCCTTCATGTGCGGTAATTACTTGTCGAGCGAGAAGCCAAGCGCTTAATATAAACAAAGGATGCGTTTCTTATCATCGGTAAGTAAAAAAACCTCTAGTAAATACGATATTTTAGTCAAAATCTTTCAAAGGTCATTAAAATATTTTTTTCTCCAAAAAATATACATTGCTGTCTGCATGCGTTCGTTATTTTTGCAACGTCAAACGTACCGCGTAGTGGAGTGCGCGGCAACAACGTGGCATTAGCTCTAGTGCTGGGCGTAGTGAGAGACGATATTTATCGATATCGTCTTTCAAAGTCATATATTTATAAATGTTATAAATTAATGTTAATGTGGAAAGACTAAATTAAGTAATGCGAATAATTATTATTATAACAAGCTTTTATTTAACTTGCAATATATGTATGTATGTATGTTTGTCCGGGTGGAATCTTGCAACTGAATTATAAAAACCAGTTATTTTAACCGATTGAGCTGTTTGGTATACGTGCAAAAAACAAAACAAGCGACAACTTCTTAATAAATATATCTTGTTCCAAGGTCAATAAATACAAGATTGTAAGAAATGTACTTTGTTTTATTTTCCATTTTACTATATCACTTTTGTATGTAACAGTATTGTTGTTTGAATTATGTTATTGTTTAATAACAAAATTCAATATCGATAATTAAGTCATTTAAAGTTTAGTCAAGCACTAGCGTAGTTTACAAACACAATCACACTAATTGTACACAGATTGCGTGCTTGCGTATGATTGGTTCAGTTTGAAATTTCGTGATGACGTGGCGCTATGATTGGCTAGATTGGAAATTGCAAATGTGTGGTAACGGTGAAAGGTGGGGCGGATTAGGCGACACTGGTTCTCATAGAAACGGGGCATTATAGCCATTCTAACCTCTTTTATATGTTCTGTGGTCACAACGCGTTCTGGTCGTAACATGACAGCCACAACACAAATTTCGCTTTGTAGTCTTTCTATAGCCACGACTACAACGCATCGTGAGCGTTTTTGTAATATCTAGACATAACACTAATCTCGCGATGTGGGTTTATTATAACTATCACAACGCGTTGTGATTGCATCTGTATTCGCTTCTGGTCTTTGAGCGTAATAGAAAAAAATAACTTCGATGAGAACTTCGATGAGCAGAAAGTTACTGTCCATGCATAAAAAATGATTGACACTGATAGCAGATAAAAATGATAAGTGTCACTATTGAAAAATAGAAGATCATAAATGTAAAAAAATGGATGTTTAAAATTTCTGTGACGCAAAAATATATAAACAATAGACCGAAATGAACCACAACTAGCAGAGGAACTGTACATTTTCCCCTTCATATCCAATATAGTATGGGTAAGTTTCTGAACACTAGGACCGTAGACCCTAGACACCAACTATAGTGACAGCTTTGTACAAAGAAGCCTGCTGTAGAAACCTAACTGCCACTCACTTCTTCCTGGAATAGGTCCAAATACAAAAGTTCAATAGCATTTTCTATTTGGTAAAGAAATTATCAGCGTATCTTAGCATACATTTTGCACTATTTTAATGCCTTAAAACTTACAACAGGCATTGAACTTTTGTACAAAGTTGTACGTGAACCTATGCGATATAGTAATCTTGTAGGTCCTCAGATTAAAAGTTTCTTTTTTAAATTTAGTTTAAGGAGCAGAAACTTGGCGTACAATGTCATCATCGTGTTGCAAAACCCCCAGCAAGTTTAGTGAGTAGAAATTTGTGTGAAATATATACCAACACTACACACCACAAATTCTATAATAAATATTAGGTATAAAACTTTTTTCGTTATTTATTAACAAGGTGTTTTTGAAACGTTCACGATTTAGGGTGAGTGGCAGTTAAATTATTAATTAGGCTGCTTTTTAAAAAATGGCTTTCGTTTTGTACCAATAGAATTTAAAGTGCTAAATCTAGTAATTTTATTTCTTTCTTTTCAGACTAAAAAACGGATTTCCCAATTTTACAATGGCACCTTCTATGCACCCCATGCACGCCCACGGCGTCATGTCAACCGATACGTTGCCACCCCACTCCACCAATTTGCGCTCGTCCAGAAGCATGCTTGCGAAAAACCCGGTCCAAAGGCGTGAGGCCTTGTCCGAGCGCAGCCTCTATCATGGCAACAAGGTCTAAGTCACAATGTGGATCTTCTTGTAGTTCAGGTTGCGGCAAATACTCCGGAGAAAGTAGACCAAGAAATGTTAGCAGTGTTGAGAAATATCTTAAACGGAAAAAGAAGGAAGCTAAAATGAAGAGAAAAGATCGTTTATATGGAACTCACTCTTATCTCAATTACGTTAGAAGAAAGGGCAGGCAAAGATCAAAAACCACATGTTGCGCCGGAAAGGGCCACAGAGGTCGACTGAAGCGAGGATGCTGCAAGACTTGCTGCAAGCGTTGCGTCATTCTATAAAGTTCTATCTACGGACACAATGGTTAACCATGTCATACTCACACATCAAATAAAGTAATAGAATTTCAGCATGCACCGGAGTTTTTGTATTTCATAGAATTTATACTTACCTACAATCTACATGCTTACAGAACGAAATAAGGATACCAATTTTTATATAACCAGTATATAAATACTTTGTGAGCCATCTTGCGAATGAGTTTCGGTTGTTATGGCTTGGTAGGTGGCGCCACGGGTATATAGAGGTTAATAAAATTGTAACTTCCTGCATGTAATTCAAATTTAAATGTATTTATTAAATTAAAACACGTTGCAAGTCAGAAAATATACCTACACATACAATAAAAACATTATTACAATATTTCACATTACGAATTAATATGATACAAGTGTGCTACGTTGGTTATTATATTCGAGGTAAAAATAAAGCAGAGTATATAATGATCAATGCACACGTGTAATATACGACATTTTTCAACACACTTGAAGTCAACATTTTCGATCTTCATGGTTTGCTGTATCAATTATGATCTTTGCAGCTTAGTTATATCCCCTACCTATTTGACTAAAAAACTGTATTATGCTGATAAATTAAGATTGTTTTGTGGACACACTTATAATTTGCAATCATGTACGAATTTAACTTTATTGGGTAAAAGTACTGCAATAGGTCGGTAATGTACAGCACGCTTATTGTCTAATATACTGAAATAAAGACGTAAACGCGAGGTAATAAGACCCAATTTATACGAGCAAGTGTGTTGAAAAAATATTCTTTAGTTATACATATCATTACATGTTGTAAGCTTGTTGTTAAATGTTTCAGCGACTTATTCCGAAAAGGGTTTAAAGCCATGTGTATCAGCTCCGACATGCAGCGTTCATAGACATAGGCCAAGGCCTGCTCCCTGTCCAAGACCAGATCAGTGTTACAAGAAATGCATCAGAAAGAAGCAAAAATGTCCGAGTGCAATGGAAACAGTTTGCCGTTCGGGAACGCAGTGCGATTGTGCTAAAAAACAGTCCAAAGGAACTAGAAGGTGTAAAAAGCGCAGTAGTTGCATGACATATAAAAGGCGCATCCGCAAGGCGTACTGTACCCATTCCGATGTTTCACGATGGACAAGACGTCGTAAATGCTGTAAATGCTGCTGCTACTGTTGTACCATACTGTAAAATAGGTACATAGTCTATTTTATGTATCATTTACACCATTAATAACTTTATTACAATATATTTTTTGTAGTTTCCTATTTTACCATTTAAAATTTCCAGTTCTGAACACTAAAAGGCATAAAATTCCAAAAATCCCCGACTTCACGTTTGAAAATGCTCATTACTCCTTAGAACCGATTTTCATGAATCATGTTAAAATCATGGCTAAGATTTTCATGAATCATGTTAAAATCATGGCTAAAAACACTCGGTTAAGTTGCCTTTCAAACAAAAAAAACTGAGTCAAAATCGGTTCATCCATTTGGCAGCTACGATGCCACAGACATACATACAGATACTTGACACACACGACGAGTTAAAAATGAACCGACTAATACTAGGTACCTATACACTCAAAATATCCATTTCTTACCCTAGGCACGTAGGCACTACTACTTGGCACTATCGGTAGTGTCATGTAACAATACTCGTATACAGAATGTATAAACCTAGCACCGATATTCGACATCATGAAGAGAGAATGAGTTGAAGCAATATCGAAATTTGCTCCAGCTAAGTAAGACCGGGTTATTCCCAAAGTACTCCAAAAAATGTTCCCAAACTAATCCATGAAAAAAATAATATTTTAAATTAAGTTTCATTCTACTCCGCGAGAATATTAAAATGTTCTCAAAGTACTCCACGCGATTTTAATATCAAAACGCATTAATTAGAATAAAAAGTGTAGCTGACGTATAGTACAGTCAGGCTCAAAAGCTTTGCAACAAAATTTTTATGTATAAAGAAAGTTTTAAATAAAAGACAATAATCAACATTTGTATATCAACATTTATATTCAAAAATAAACAATCAAAATCATTTTCATAAATGAACTTTTTGTACATATTTTCCACCAAAGAGATTCATGATTATTATATACTAGCTTTTGCCCGCGGCCTTGCTCGCGTTAATTTCCCACGGGAAATGTGCTTTTTCCCGGGATAAAAGGTATCCTATGTCCTTTTCCGTACTTCCAGCTATGTGTACGCGAAATTTCAGGAAGATTGGTTCAGTAGATAAAGCGTGAAGAGGTAACAAACAAACAAACTCACTTTCGCATTTATAATATTAGTTAGGATATCTAGGAATTCGGCTTGAGAGAAACTCAAGAAGTAACTGATAAAATTACATTTTTGAAAAAACTTAAAATATTTACATAAAAAGAAACATCAAATTTCCATCTTAGCAGCTAGGTTGCGACTCACATTCGTAAGTACATCCATTATAATAAGCTTACATACACTACACATTACACATTTTCAATTCAAACTTGCTTTCAGCTTTTTTCTCTTTAATTTTGAACTTATTCAGAACTTTAATCAGAACTATATTGTTTAAACGATTTTATGACTGACTGTACATAGTGAAATATTTTATAATTATTTAGATGGAGTAGTATGAGAATTGATATCAAATAATCTGCGGAGTACATTGAAAATAAATCAAAATACCTATGGAGTAGATTGGGAACAAAATAATAAGTATTTTTTAATAATAATAATTTCGTGGAGTAACTTGGGAACTCATGTATGAGATTCTTATCTTTTTAGAACAAAAGAATGGAGTACTTTGGGAACAACCCGTAAGACCTACACACAGACCTACATCAGCATCAAATATCATATACCTAACCCTTCTAACCTAACAGTGTGCCTCACGATGTTTCACAGTAACCGTGGTCAATAGAAAAATAATTATATCCCTATTTTTTTTATTTTATTTTGTCTGTCTTTTGTCCAGCCTAGGAGGGATAAGATTAACACTTAGGCATCACGTAGGGTATTTTTTATCCTGTCAATATTTAGGGATCGTTTGTAAAAATTAAAAAACCCTAAAAAAAATCACGCGGGCGAAGTCGCAGACAAATCCTAGTAATCAATAAAATTTGTGTTGGTACTACGTACGAACCAACTACCTGTGTAGCGGACTGTAGAGATGTAATGTAGGTCTGGTTGCTAGTATCTCCCAAATAAAAGGACTATTTAGAAATTAATAATTAGACGACCTCCGTGGCCTAACGGTTATCACGCCAGACTGCCACACCGGAGGTCCCGGGTTCGATCCCCGGTCAGGTCAAGATGGAAAATGATCTTTTTCAGATTGGCCTGGGTCTTGGATGTGTATCTATATATGTATTTGTCATAAAATATAGTATCGTTGAGTTAGTATCCCATAACACAAGTTCCGAACTTACTTTGGGGCTAACTCAATCTGTGTGATTTGTCCGTATATTAAAAAAAAAAAAAAATATTATAAATATAAAAGTTTGAATGTGTTTGTGATTTTGTAGAGTGTTTGTTACTCAATAACGCAAAATCTACTAGACGGATTTTGATGAAATTTGATACACGGGTAGAAAATTGCCGGGAATAGCCAATCTGAATAAAATCATTTACCATCGAATAAGTCATTAACCCGACCGGGGATCGAACCCGGTACCTCCGGTTTGACAGTCTGGCGGGGCGTGATGACCGTTGGGCCACGGAGGTCGTCAAATGGGCAGCAAGTTTATATGTATGTTACCGTTATTTTGCGTAAATCAGTTAGAGAATGCAGATTAACGACGTATTCTGCAGATTATCTGGCTGAGTCAGTTAAAGTGGAAAAAAATAATTGAGATATACCTACATTAACTAGATAATCTGCAGACTTCCTAGGTTATCTGCAGACTAACGACTTTGCGTATGGTAAATTCCATAAAACAGGCGCCCTCAAGTCTTTCCGGGTGGTCTTAAAAAAATAACCTGAACCTAACTTCTTGTCTGCCCTCAAGTCTTTCCGGGCGGTCATAAAAAAATAACCTAAAACTAACTTCTTTTCCGCCCTCAAAGTCTTCTGGGCGGTCATAAAAAAATAACCTAAACCTGACTACTACCTACTAGGATCTTAACATTTTTTGGGACTTTGGACCAAAATCGCGCCTAGACCGCGCGGGAGGAGCGAGCGAGCGAAACAAAAGTATTTATTTTACTGTCTTCCGCAATTTAACGATGTACCATTCGTTACTGTGCGGACTAACTAGGCTTAAGATATAATAAGAGCTTTTTTAATTAAATCGCTAATAATTTTTTAATATTAAATCACTTTAACTTATCGTATCAGAGCATCTGCAGATTACCTAGTTAATGTGCACATTAACGTATTATTCGCTCTAACGGTAACATATACAACAATTAGTTCTGCAATCGTTGAATGCGATGCGGAGCGGTGGTGGCAGAGTGGTAGGGCGCCCGCCTGTGTCTGCAAAGGTCCCAGGTTCGAATCCTGCCCGCGATACATGAGTTTGTGTACCAATCTGACTCATGTACCATATTAGTTTTCATCGACCACCACTTGCTTCCGGTGAAGGGAAACATCGTGAGAAAACCTGCACTCTGGTTGATGATTATCAACTAGTGTGTGAAATGGAGAAGGCAATGGCGAACCACTCCATTACAATTGCCAAGATAGTCGTTGTGTGTGTTTCATTCCATATAATGACCACGACGACCCTTAGACGGGTATTACACGCACAGTCTGGTGTCAATCTGGTCACGTATAGACTGATGGGAGACTGATGACTTTCGGACGATATTACACGCTCAGTCTGGATATCCAATCCATCAGTCACCGCTAAAAACGCCGTCTAACACGCCAACCAAAAAGTGCAAAAAATGGACAATCGTAAAAAAGCTTGTTTTGCTATAACTCTAACTGCAAAAAAGCGTGCAAATAGAAACGATGGATTAAATCTTTGGGTTTTATCGTGGCTACTGAAAAGAGAGGGATTCTGGGGAAAATGATGACTACGTAAATTATTACTGGATGAAAAATTCACAGATCTCGCGCTCTACACGACTTGAAAGGGCATTGAAAATGAATGTACCGATTATAGATTATTAAAAAAAAAAAAATTATGTTTGGGCATTTTCATTATTTTGTTACCACCCCATTTTTTATCTGTCCCTTGAATTAAATTTTTTTTTTCTATATCCCTTTAATCATTTTTATGAATAATTTTAATTTATTATGATTCTACATACAATAAATTATCAAATCGAAATTTCAATAATAAGTTTAATCAAACAACATGAAAAGAAAAGAAATTAAAAAGAGTCAAGGTATGTCAAATTCGGGTGTCCCCAAGTCAGTTTGCTCAAAAAAACTTGTGATTTTACTTTTTTCTAAACAGTTACCCCGCATAATGTTTTATTCAATTTAAATATAAAAGTATATTCTTCTAAAAACTTAAAATGAAAGTATTTTTCAAGCAATAATATTTTATAAAACTTAAAATTCTGAAATGCAAAATATCGGTCTCACCGGACATGTCCGACTTGTCACGAAATTTCTACCCAATTTTGAAAAGTAAAGAGTATGTTTTTCCTATTATTTAAATGGCAACAATATCTCCGCTGTCGGTGCCGCTTTTAAAAAAGTTCGTTCAGTGTTCAAAACACGGTGTGTTGCGACGTTGTGTGACTCGAAAACTGTGTCATTTGTGGAGTCAGGTTTGTACATTTTACTGTATTTTTTACATTATGATTATCATATCGTTGTGTTGTTCTCCAAATGCGTCAGGCAATTAATGGCTTTAATGTAACTACACATGCCCATTACAAATTTAAAATGATTTATCGTGAATATTTCAAAATCTTTCCTACGAAAATGTGACGTCCGTAATGTGACATATTCGACCGTCACAAATACACCGACCTGGAAATGTCACAAAACTGACGCCATAAAGCTTCGTTCACAAGATGTCTCATTGCTTTTATATTTACCTACCGACATTAATTATATTAAACGGAAATTGCAATAATTAAAAGGCTGATTGTGAATTTTTGAGACTGAGATAATTATGATATCCAAATGATAGCAACGTAAGTCTGTCGGTATTTTTTTCATTAAAGAATTATGAAAATTTCAGTAAAACAACGCTATATAATCATATATTGATGAATAAATTAACATTTTGCAAAAAAAGGTTGTTTTATTCATAACTTGATTTGTCTTAGATATATAAATATGAAAAAGAAACAACTTACAATAGTAACATATCGACATCATAAAATTATATTTATACTTTTGTTATTTCTGAACTCACCCTAATAATTATGTGACATTCCGTTTTGTCACTGTCCCCAAAATAACAGTGAAATATTTTATTTTTACTTAATGGATATTTATTAGGAAGTAATTTTATTTTATATAATTCTTGTAGTATTATTTCTTAAGTTTACGTTTTTAATACTAATTTGATAAAATCATAAAGTATTATCCAATGATTCTAAAAATATCTTATAGCTTGGCATCAATTATGGCAAAACTGACAGTTAAAGATTGTTATTTACTAAATTACTGAAAGAAAAAATAACTTTTCCTAATAAATTAGTTTATAAATGTAATTAGAACAAGATAAGGCATTGGAAATTTAGAAGATTAAAATAGTTAAATAGCTACGATTTTTTTAAAATTGTCACAATACGGACATAATTTTGCCACAGCGTCGGCTATTATTAATTTTTTAGCCAAAACTAAATAATATTTTACTGTATTTCATATTTCACATAAATCTATAATAATTGGACTATACAATTTCATTTAAACAAATACATAAAACACGTTTTTGAAAAAAAATACGAGCGGTTACTAATTAATGAAAATGCCCGTTTGTAATATATTTTTATTTGGACAATACGACAAAAAAATAAATAGTCAAAATATAAATACCATTTCTAGATTATCTCTTGTGGAGTACGGGAAAAATAATTTAGGAATTTTAAATTCAGTATTTACGGAGAAAAAAAATAAAATTGAAAAACCTGGTGTGTGACGTCACATCTCGACCAGTTTAGATTCGTTATTTCTTTGCCCACATCGTCACCCGCAAAAAAGTATAAAACTTCAATAGAGAGTGTTTGGCAGTTGACAGATGACATTGATTACTTCCCGATTCGCTTTCAGTATTGACGGTATTGACACTTTAGCTACTTTGTTGCTACCATGGAAGTAGTAAGTACTCTTATTACTTCCATGGTTGCTACATCTGATTATTTTGAGCTACTAAAAAAAAATGCATTTTATACATTTTGGCTACTGTTGACAACTGATGCCCCATACATTTTAGTGATATAAGTATAAAATGTATAAGATGGGTATATAAGCTAACTTCAGTTTTAGTAAAACTACCTACTTTCTGAAATAATTTTGGTTACTTTGATAAAACTGATTTGGCAACACTGTTTGGTTAGGTACTCAAAAGTTCAATCAATGAAATATCTTATCAAATCAAACTTTTAAAACTGTTTTGTTTTGGTTCTCTCATGCTTTCTAAAAACTCTCTTAATTAGTAATAATTGCACGAGTATATTAAAAAATGGACAATGAGGAAAAATCTTGGAAACCAATTAAGTTTCTGTAATGCTTTGTAACAAAACAACATACAGAAAAAAATCGACGACGATTGCATGCAATAATGGTTTAAAGGGTTCCTTTGAATCGTAAAGCTGGTCGTTCTGATGTGCCCACGTCCAATATAAATGCGAGGATCATATTATCGTAAGTACTTACCTAAACCACCTCATGAATCCTAACTTCCAACAGCGGATCCAGGATGAACTATGAATGTTGGGGGGGGGTGCAACAAATCGACATTCCTCCTGCCTAGCGATATGTTTCCTGTTCCCGAACATTTCTTCCCTTGATAATTTCCGAAACTTCTCAGAAATTTCTCGGGTTTTTAGGAAAATTTCCCGTGATTTCCGTGAAATTTCCAAGAAACATTCCGCTGTTTCTTTGAAAATTTCCTGCCTGATGCTGTCTGGGGGGGGGGGGGGGGCACGTTTTAGTTAGAAGTACTGGGAAGGACATATACCTTTCATTCCGGGAAAAAGTGCTGTTTCCGTGGGAAATTCACGCAGGCGGAGCCGCGGGCAAAAGCTAGTTACGAATATTTATGTAAGAAATTGTATTGTATTTCAAACTTCTTGTGACAATTTTCGTCGTTCAATATCTTTGAGCAACAAGGACTTCCGCTAAGGAGTCCGTCTTGCTCTATGTTCAATATACCCACAAACTAAATAGACAACTAAGTTAATATACCGCAATCATAAAAGTTGAATCATTTTCAGTTGAGCTTGTTAATAACAGTCATACCTATACTAAGGACTCTAAATATATGGTTAATCATAACTACTGCGCCCATATCTTTATTAAGCATGTTTTATTTTCTTCAAACTTTGGGTTTGCAATACAAATAAGCCAGTTTCTTTGTTTGCTGGTTGCATTTACAGCAATATCTGTTGCTTTGTACAGAATTTTATTGAGCTTTCCATTAGACCGAGAGGTCACGAAAATTTTCGTAACGATCATGGGAATGGATAGACTTGCTTTTATGGGTTGTAGAGTAGCCCCCTAATGTGAATGGTGTCGGTCTGCCGGATCTCAGTGGTTGCCACTTTGAGCTATAAAGGCTAGATGGAGCTTCATTGTTGCAAAAAATAGAAAACGATCTGAGGAATGGTTAGTTTTAGTACATATTCAAAGTATGGCATCTCCGCATGTGAAACAAGTTGGTCTGCCGGCTGTCAGTGGTTGCATTTCAGAGCTATGAGGCGCGAAAGTCACTGCATAGTTACGAAAAAAACGGTAAGAGAATGGTCAGTTTTAGTACCTATTGAAAGAATGGTGTCTCCACAGGTGAAACAAGTTAGTCTGCCGGCCTTCAGTGGTTGCCACTTCGAGCTATGCCTAGGGCCTGAAAGGGGCTTATTGTTGCAAAAAAAAATTATCAGAGAAATGGTTTTAGTTCATATTCAAAGTGTAGCATCTCCGCATGTGAAACAAGTTGGTCTGCCGGCCCGTCAGTGGTTGCATTTCAGAGAAATGAGGCGCGAAAGTCACTCCAGATTTACGAAAAAAACGGTAAGAGAAACGGTCAGTTTTAGTACCTATTGAAAGAATGGTGTCTCCACAGGTGAAACAAAGATATCGTTTTTCAAACTGGTCTCAGCGTTTCGTCACTTCCGGAAAAATAAATAATTTCTTCAACAATTTATATCTCAGTAAATACAAGTCCAAAAAAAAACTAAAAGATATGGGTCGATATTTTATTCTACTCTATCCAAAAAAAAATTAAATAAAAAAGGCATGTAATTTTTTTTTCGTGTTGTCAATTTCTCACACATATGCATCCAATTTATCCGAAAAAAGTGTAATAACCTAAAATGTTCCTTGAGATATCGAGAACGAAAAAACATTTTCAATGTTAAAATGGCTGTTTAGAATATCTAATGGAAATGGTTAAGCCATAATCGTGGGAATCCATCGCTGTCAGAGCGTTGATTACCAGGCTAAAGAAATGTTCCTGTCTGAAAAATCAGTCTGGCCTGGCATCAGTATTATTAGACTAGAGGTGTTATGAATATATCGTAACCGTTATCGAGAACATGATATTAGAGATGATATCATAATACGAATATATTAGGTTCTTAGCTATCTGAGTAATCGGTTATCTGGTAACAGTTATATATCAGGCACCTCAAACGGTTACCTCTAGCCGTTCCTAGTTATAAGAGTTACTATGATACAGAACGATACCGATAACATTGAATATTTGATATTGGAAACGCACTTTGCGGCGTCGTCGTCGTCTCCGAAATATGAAGAGGGATCTGTACCTATTTTTGTGGATTGTGATCTGGTACTCTTTTTTGGAATTGAAATATACTACTTTCATGAAATGCGATCTAATCATCTTTTGTAGCCCACGATTCAGTCCAGTCCATTCGGCCCATTCAGTCCAGCCCAATCAGTCCATTCGGTTGCGATCTATATACCTAGGTAGGTACCTACCTACCTAATCATCTTTTTGTGGCTCACGATTCAGTCCAGTCCATTCAGCCCAATCAGTCCATTCGGTCCAGTCCAGTCCATTCGGTTGGCTGGGTGGTACCTACGTACTATCACTCGCATAAAATATATTAGTCGGCCTAACAAGAACGCAGCGAACTCGTATCGTATTCGGAAGTTCTCAACCAAGCCTCTTAAAGCGATCCGTGCCAGCAGTGCGCTACATATACGCTGACGGTTCTTGACGGTTCCTTGGTAACCGTTAACGGAACGTAATACCGACTAAACGTTATATTCGATAACATGAATATATAATATTAGACACTAATATAACACCTCTATATTAGACTAATGAAAATTATTAAAATATTCAAAAATCCGTCAGTCTGGGGCATCAGTCCATCAGTCAGTGGGTTAGACGCTCAGTCTGGCATCAGTATTACCAGACTGATTGACCATATTGATGATTAAGCGTGTAACATTAATCATGTCATGAGGAATACGACTAAAGAGAGAGAACCATTGAATGTACTGTATATAGAGTACTATCCTAATCGATATTTACGTAGGTACTTTTTAATTTTAACCCTAAAATTGGCAGCGTATCTTATAATGCACATTTAATTTAGAAAAATCTGACGGCTTACATTTTTGGTTTTCAACTTTATTTTTACTTTATATTGGTACTAAAAGTAATAAACTTTCTACCAAAAAAAACATTTTTATGGTCTGGCAACACAATTTGACAGTAGCTCGCAAGATGGCGGACCGTGCGTGTGCGGCTACGAGGCTCAAGGTAAAAATTTACAATAAGTCCTTATTTTCCCTACTTATCAAATAAATAATAGATGTATTTTAAAGTTTAATGATTGGACTATTGATTTTAATTTATATCAGATTGAAAATAATTCATTATCTTGGTAAATTATAAACGTCTTTCCTGATGTATCCAGCAGTGCACATTGCCTAGTTTGCATGAAAGTACATTGTTTTTGCCGTGTGCATTATTAGATACATTGCCAAGTTGCAATATTTTCACTTGCGATTTGTCATGTACACTTTAAGATACACTGCCAAGTAACATATAGTATTACTTGTGAATTATGATGTGCACTTTTGGATACATTGCCAGTATTTTATTAAATAAATAAAATGATTTTTTGCCATAAGATTAAGCTAAACACTGGTTTTTAACACAAGTATAATATTGTGTAATTCAATATTACATTATTTCTCGATTTACAGCCAATCACAAGATCTCTGCGTATTTTGGCATTAGTACCTAAGTCGGGAGCTTGTTCAGATCTGGAAAAGAGCGAATCTTCCGAAGACGAACTGAAACTGCCTTCCCGGAATTATGATTCTGACAGCTCGCCAGCTCCATCTATAGCAGCATCTTTGGAAAACCTACATTTACTTTCGGACAGTGACAATGAAACAGACGAAATTGTAATGCCGTCAATAGATAAACAACAAGTGGATGTTGTACCTGCTTCGGTTTTATCTTGTCCTGATATTTCTACGAGTAGTCCACTGGCTCCAGCGTTCTCACCCTTGACTCCATTACTTCAGACTAATTCCCCATCTACTCAAAATATACTGGCTCAACGTAATTCGACGCTTCCTCCAATTTTACCAATAGTTAGTCCCACAACCCGATCTAGGACGAACAAGACCAAAGTCGTCAAAAAAAAGAAACTGAAACAGAAAAAAATTGATACGAAATGGACGTCTCAAAGGTTTCGTGGGAATGCAGAAATTGAAAATAAAATCTTTAGTAAGCCTCCTAACACAAAGTCACCTGCAGAATATTTTGCTATGTACTTGTCTGACGATATAATACAACTGATGGTGGAGCAGACGAATTTGTACCATGTTCAGTTGAAAGGTACTTCTTTGAACGTAACTACTGACGAAATAAAAGACTTCATCGCTATCAATCTTCTGATTGGTATCGTAAGTATGCCAGCTTACACTGATTATTGGTCACATTTTTTAAGGTTTGATAAAGTAGCAGACGTTATGAGTCTTAAAAAGTTCCAGCAAATCAGAAGATACCTGCATTTTGCAGATAACCTTAGGGACGATGGCGATCGATATTACAAAATCCGGCCGTTTCTTGAAAGAGTTCGTCTTAATTGTCTGAAGGTCGAAGAAGAAAATCACTTCAGTATTGATGAAATGATGGTACCGTATAAAGGGACAAGGGCAGGTACAAGAAAGCAATTTATTAAAAACAAACCTCGTAAGTGGGACTACAAAATATTTGTACGAGCTGGAATGACCGGATTTGTGTATGATTTTTTAGTTTATGGTGGGGAAGACACCTTTAGATTACCACATATTTACTGACGAAGAGGAGTGCATGGGCTTAGGAGCAAAGGTGGTAATAGCATTATCGCAGTCAATCCAGCAACCTGCCTGTAAAGTATTGTGCTTCGACAACTTCTTTACATCGTTAGAATTAATCCACCATATGAGGAATGAGTATGGAATTTTCACTTTGGGCACTATACGATCGAATCGCCTCCGTGAAGCGCAAAAAAAGCTACCCACCGACAAGAATTTGCAGAAAAGGGGGCGTGGTGCTTTTGCACAAGTGGTTTCCAATGAAAGCAAAATTGCAATCGTCAAATGGTGTGATAACAAATGCGTCACTGTAGCTAGTTCCTATGTGGATGCTTATCCGACTCATAGTGTTTTGCGATATGACAAGGCAAGCAAAACCAGACAACCCGTAGTTTGTCCCAAAATGATTCGTCATTACAACTCAAACATGGGAGGTGTTGACCTCGCTGATATGCTCGTCGCTCTGTACCGCACGGAGATGAAATCACATAGATGGTACATACCACTCTTTTCTCAGCTACTTGACATCTGCGTTAATAATGCTTGGCTGATCTACCGAAGGGAGGCTGGAGTAACTAAGCCGATGAAACTCAAGGAGTTCAGATGTGCGATAAGCAAAAGCCTTATTACCATGCACAGGGCCCTAAACAGAACGTCGGGTGGACATAAGAAGTTTTTGACTCCTGAATGTCAAGTTGATAGTCGTTACGATCATGTGGGCCACTTGCCATCATTTACGACGAAAGGTCGCTGTAAAAAATGCATTAAAGGCCAGACAAAATTGACTGTGCTTGACTGAGAATCGTAATTGCTTTTATGAATATCATAACAAATCTTAATTGATATTATTTGTTATGAATGCCATTTAGAAGACTGAGTTTTTTTGTTAATGTACGTGTAGAAGGTACGCGTTTATTATGTTGTATTAATATTACAATTTGGGCATTCAAAACGAAGTGATTTTTAGACTGTTTATGATTGATCTCATTATATTTTAGGATTAAAAGAAATGTTAACTAATGGTTGTGATAAGATACGTATAATATTAAGGATTTCTAAGAGTTTTTGTGAGTGCATTGATAGGCACACGTTCCATTTTTACTGTTTTATTTTATAATTGTTGTGACATGTAAAGTATGTGTCAAAAATATTATAACAGTAATGTTCACAAAGTAATGTGACATAAAATTTGTATTAAAATGTTGTCAAAAACTTGTTTTTCTTTTTCTTAATCTACTTGGCAATGTATCCTATAATGCACAAATTTATTTTTAAATAATTTATATGATTCTTGGCAATGTGTCCAATAAGATACATGCCATAAATATAAATATATAAATAATATATTTTTTTTTACATTTTTTTCGTACATGGTTATCCCTTATAAACTAAATAAATAAAAAAGAATATGAAAAATAGATCACTTTTGTCGCTGCCAACTTTAGGGTTAAGTAAATACCACAGACATATAATAATAGTAAGTGGTACTTCTGTGGTAAATACCGAAAGAGTAAAATAAGACCATGGAAGTAATAAGTACTTACAGGCGAAAGAATCTTTCGATATACCTAGGCTATTTCAACATACAGAAATGGCAACACTGCGAAATACGTCAACTAATTTAGTGATGGGATATCACAGTAAAACTCTCCATATTATCGAAATTTTTAGGTATTCTATTCATGATACGAGTATGTACTGATGGGTGGGGTGGGTATAAGGAAGATCTTTGTGTATTATTTGCGCGGGCGAAGCTGTGGGCAAATAATAATTATCAAAACGGCATGTCCGATTTTGATGAGATTTTCGTAGATTAACACATATGGTAGTTTTATCTTGAAAACATTTAGGGATCGTTCGTAAAAATCTCTAAAACATATACACGTAGGCGAAGCCACGGGCTAAAGCTAGTGTTATATACAGGGTTACTTGTAAAACATCAATAACCTCGCAGGTGTAGATACCTACCACCATATCCAACAACGTTTGTTCTACGACTTTTGATAATTCGTTGTTTTTCACTATCATACAAAAATTAAAACATATTTTAAATTCCGCGTGAATGTTATTAACTCTACGCGCAATACTATTATTTAGGTAAACGAACCCTGAGCCGCGCATCGCGCGCGATCGGCGCGTCTCGTTTCATTTATGAATGAAACATAGACTAAAAATTTTCGCGAGAGTACATTAAAAACTTTAAAAATTATTTTAATTAAATTTAATGGCTTATATGAAAAGTCGTAGAACAAATGTTGTTGGATATGGTGGTAGGTATCTATACCTGCGAGGTTATTGATGTTTTACAAGTAACCCTGTATATTTTGTAACCCATAGTATAAAAAAAACCGGCCAAGTGCGAGTCAAGCTCGTGCACCGAGGGTTCCGTACACAAAAAGCATCTCACATTATAGCTCTAACTAAAAGACCAACTAGTTTCAAAAACAAACTTAACTTTGCAGTTCGATCCCTAGGATTCGTACTGCATCGAGCGCAAAAATAAGTTTGTAACACTTTTTTTTAGACTTCCAACAACATATTCACAACTTTCAGATTTATTCCTGTATAAGTACTGTTACACCTTGCTTTTTGCCAAATTTCATATTTTTAGGTCAAAGGAAAGTACCCATAGGTTTTGATTGCTGTCTGAAATCGCAAAATATGCGAAAATTCGCAACACTTACGGGAATATCTCCTGATCGGGTTGACGTAAAATTTTGATTATTTTTTTGCTGAAAAAGACCGTGGATCTGAATATACGACATAAATTTCAACTTGATACCTTTAAGGGTTTCTGAGAAAAAAAGTTTGACAGACAGACGGACAACAAAGTGATCTTATAAGCGTTTCGAAACCAACCTCGTAACAGTCTAGAATTTTATCGACTATTCAACATCGATACATCAAGCACCGGCCATGCACTGGCTATGGCTAGTGCGCGGCGCGCGTTACTTTGCTTTCCCCCACCGAAAGTGGCAGACTTTTTTGCATAGAAAATTGCGTTTATTCATGCTTATCATTCGCTTCTACCATATTTATGAATTTTCTGCCCACGCAGAAAACAATAAGATTTGACCTATTATCTCTCTATACTAATATTAATTCAAAACTCGATACGTAAAAGTATAATTATTTCGATGTCACGATACGATAGTATCACCACGATAATATCGATAGACTATTCTTCATGCCTTTCTATTGCTCATGGAAGTAATAAGTACTTTTGTACGTAAGTACTTATTACTTCCATCCATACTATTGCTATTGAACAACACTATTGGCAACATTTGACGTTGACGCGTGACGGGACAAGGGAGAGGGAGGCAGATAGATTTGGAAGAAAGAGCGCAGCGGGGTTTTTGCTGGCGCCGCGGCGCGGTGGGGTGGGGTGAGCGAGCAGAGCAAAGCAGTGTGACCGTTTTTGGTATTTTCAGTACTAATTTAGTATAATTGGGGCATCTCAGAATGATGTTAGTATAATTTTAGTACTTAACCAAATTTTAGTATAATGTTGGTAGAATTTTAACTATTTTGGTATTTGTTTTTGGTGTTTTCGCGTGTTTTCACGAAAAAAACCCCTCCCACCCTCCTTGGGAAAACTTCTTGCGTTGAAAATTTCGCAATTTCTCGGGTGTTTAAGAAATGTTTCCGTTCTCGTGAATATTTCCAAGAAAGTTTCCCCTTTTTTCTTTAAACACATCACTATCCTTCTTTTGCTCCTCCGCACAATTGTCCCGTACGCGTCCGTTTTTTTTTTTTGCTCGTCAAAATTTTGAAAAGATTATTCGGATTTGTTATTGAAATGTGTGTTTTATGTAGCATATTTCTGAAAAAAATGTTAGTACAATTTTGGTATTTTTGAATTTTGCTTTTTAGTATTTTTTAGTACTGACAGCACTATGTTCTGGTATTTTGTCAAATTTTAAAACGGTCACACTGGAGCAAAGCAAAGAAAGAGCAGCAAAAGCAAGGCGGGCGACTAGCGGCGATTAGACTAGCTAGTAGTTCAACGAACAAGATAAATTATGAGGAAATTATAGTGATTTTAATTTATTTATGAATGAAGTATCTCATAAATGATATCTTATTTATGGAATGATACAAATGTATAGTTTATTAGGGTTATATGTGTTCAAGATAATCCATTAGTTGTGTCTTCATCTCCAGTCTACTTATTGGAGCCCGAATGCTTCGTCCTGGGGGTATTGACGTTTAGTTTAATGCCTTCTGAATGCTGTTTGTGTAGGCTATTTGTGGGTGTGTTGTGAACTAATAAAAACTTTAGATTATAAGTGAAAAGTGTTAGTGATACATTAGATATGTGGTACAAATTGGCATTGATGTGGCAAACCGGATTGCATCAAGCTGGAGAAAACGTGACGCTGTTTTAAGGTCAGTACGAGTTTCATGTAAATTTTCACTCACACGCAATTATTTTACCGGTGAGCTATGGTAGGTATATTAGATAAAAAAAATCTTATAAGAATGTGTATAATATGTAACTGGGCATATGTAACTCATGCAATTTTGCATATATCTAAATTTGAATCCTTCATTTTGAAGTTACAATAGTATAATTTTTAGATACCCACAAGTCTAAACTATCATAGCTGAGCAAAGCCCTGCCACCACATTCTTGTTTAAGTAAATCTCAAGAGATACCTCTCTTTTTTGTCATTCATCAGCATGTAGGTACCTATCTATTTACCAGTAATTATCACAAATAGTAATGTGACTACAACTACATAATTATAAAACGAACTGTGCTCCAGGGCTTTGCTCCAGGGGAAATTTCTGGATAAAAAGCACCCAAACTATGTGCTATGCCTGTACCAAACAAATGGTGTACCAAGTTTTAGGAAAATCCACATAGTACCTATTTACATTTTGCGTAATTGAGATACAAACATACTCTCCATATTACTTTTGCATTTAAAATATTAGTAGAATTGGACTCCTACTCATTGAATCATAATCAGAGTTCGTATATTCCAGTGCATACTTACTAATTAGTTAGAGTCCTTAATTTGCTATATGGTCCCATCCGGAAGAAAGCATGAAACTCGGCATAAATGTAGTTTTTAAATATCTATTTCAATATTGATATAGAAACACTTATAGAAATGAATGTTTCCCACCCTTTAATGTCCCAAATTGTGGTTTTTATAATTTTTTATGAAAATGGTAAAAGCTACGCAAAAACTGTCAAAGACCAATGTGTTCTTCATTAAATTCTCTATAATATTGCCAATGGATGTATGTTGAAGGACTTATAGTTTACAAAATATGCCCATGTTACTAGGACTTTTTTCTTAAATTCGAACTTTTTCTATTATATTGTCATGGTAGAATTTCGTATTTAATATCATGGATAGCTTTTGACTTCTGATATACATTGTAGTGGTCACAGACTTCGTTTCGACATATGTTACCATCATCAACAAAGTACCTCTTCCAATTGGGGGGAGGGGGGGAGTGCACCCCGAGCGCTTCAAGAGAACAACTCCTTGTTGTAATATTATATTGTGTCTGGTATCATTTTCGTATAATTCAATCACCAGAAATTCAATTTTTGATAATAATTTGGCATCATTTCATACATTATAGGTAATTGTAAACGCTTTTGATTTTTTGGTTACCTTCATCAATATTATGAATCATAATTTTTTAATTTATTTGATATATTAACAAAAAAATTTTTTTGTTAACATGTGTTATATTTGTTTGTTGTTTTTGTTTGATAACTTAACTATATTTTAATGCAATTATTTAAAGTTTTGATTGCTTATAAAGGTCTATAAACATCTGTTTACAATTACCCATCACTTTTTTCAACTTTTTTGCTTTTTGGGGTAATTGGAAACACTGAACTAGATAACTGTTAGAGATACACAGGCTCTTAACTTTTAATTCTAATATGTAAGATTCGTAAGGAGGTGTTGTAAACTGTTTGTTTTCACTCATAATAGTGGTATAGAAAAGTGTTAGGGGAAATGGATGAATGGGGATTTCATCAAAAGGCAAAAACGGAAACCTTATAACATCACTTTACAGACTGCACTTCGGAGAGTGTGCACAGGAATTGCACGATCTAATTCCCCTGCACCTTTCCACCATTAGACGACACGGCGCGGACAGGGTTTCCATCCATATGTGGTTGACATTCCTGCTCACCGGCACCTCTCGGTTCGCCTCTTCCTTTATTATGCGAACTGCTATGGTATGGAACTCTCTCCCCGCGTCGCTGTTTCCCGATAAGTATAATTTAGGGATCTTCAAGGCAAGAGTGAATAGGCATTTTTTGAGTTTGCGTGTACCACCTTAGATCTCATCTTTGCTTCCCATCAGGCTAGATAGCAGGGTTGATAAAAATCATGACTTTTTAAAAAAATCAAAAAAATCAGATTAATTTGATTTAAATCAGATTTTTTGATTTTTTTACATATCTCTAACTTTTCATGAGTAATGCATTTTTTGTATTGTGCTGTGCATTGCTACAATGTCGTTTCAGTTTGCACCAATCAGTGGGAACTGTTTTCTTTATAAATTGCTTATCACATAATATTAAACACACAACCACATTTTAAAGACTTAAATATACTGACATTACCCTCAATTTATATTCTGGAGGCATGTAAATTCATTCGAAAATATCCCGAATTTTACACAAGAATCGAAGACTTACCGCGACGATATCCTACAAGAAGGAAAAATATGCTAGTGGTGCCCTTCTCCAATTTAGGTCTTTTTAGGTCCGGCCCACTATGCATGACTATAAAAATCCACAATACTTTACCCGACCACCTACGAAATGAAAAAAAAGATACCATATTTCTAAGAAAATTGAAACTTCTACTTACAGAAAAAAGCTATTATTCATTGGACGAGTTTTTTAACGATAAAAGCATTGACATTCCCAAATAAGTTATACTATTTTATCTTGTACTATAAATTCTTTGACTATTACAATTATCATATCAAATTTCTATTAAATTATCTATTTGACTTCATTATAAATTGTAATACTTAATCTAAATTTACACCTAATCACAAATTTCTTATTATAAATCCGCCTGCCGTTCCATCTTTCTACATTTGCTAATACCCGACAGGGTTCATATTGTACCTACTCCAACCAGTTACTGTACTAGTAGTTATAACTGAATGTATAATATGAAACGCAATAAATGAATTGAATTGAATTGAATATTCCATTGAAGGAATCAACTTTCGCATATATTAACTATTCACAAAAATGGTTCCTGTCTTTCCATATCTCTAACTGCTCTCGCGGCAGCGGCGCTGCCTCGGATATTCGTCTGAATCCGATTTCTGATCGAGATGCTTTTCTGCCACACATATATTTCAATGGTTTTTGATTCTTGCAACAATCCCATTAACCCTTATCACAACGGTTACACACAGCTTTAATATACTTTCAAAAAACAGACGATTTTTCCATAAAATATTTTTTTTTTTTCTTTTCAGACATTTTTTGTAGGACCACTTGTGTTCACGCTTTCACTAATCAATCGCAACATCAAGTAGCCAATACATTTCGAAGAAAACAATAGCTACCCTACCAAGCTGATCTTTTTAAATACGGGGGGTTAGGCGGTCAGCGAAAATTCATATGAAGCGGCTGAGGCGGGGGGGGACGTCCCGGTTGCGCGCCATTCACATTTTTATCAAAAAGTTAATAGAAATGTTTAGTTTTTCAAAAATTTAAATCAGTCACGAAATCGAAAAGGTAAAATACCTTTGTGTTGGTGATTTTAAAACATTTTTTATTATAAAACACGGATGTTATCTGTATTCATATGAAATTTTAGAGGTAACTTCAGGATTTTTTTCTATCGAGCAAAATTTTTCCCATCGTGTTTTACACAGTCCTCCCTTTAAACATACGTTCTACAATACATATCAGAAATTTCAGGGCGAAAACTCTTCAATTCTTTAAACAGCAGCTTATAGAAAACAGCCAATATTGCCGTTTTCACTTACTGAGAGCCCTTAAACAATAGCAAGCACTGCACATGTGCACCGGAATTTGTGTCGGGGATTTCCCTAAAATATTTAGGTTCTTTTGTGTCAATCCACGGGAAAATATACCTTATGGTCATTGGCGTTTAAGTCTCAAGTCGTTCTTTATTTTTATAGTAATAGTTTTATTTAGCTTATAATAAGCACAACATTGTAAACGCCAACAACCATAAGGTATATTTTTACGTGGCACATTTTATTTCAACAAATATAAAAACTTATTGATTAAAATCAATGATTTTATTTAAAAACATCATTTGATTTTAATCGCGATTTAAATCACTGATTAAAATCAAATGATTTAAATCATCTCAACCCTGCTAGATAGACGTCAAATGCTTTCAAAATTTTAATAAAAAAAAAACAACAAATCTCAGCTTCGTATGCCCAGTCGTTTTCGGCTGTGCATTATTGTCTGTAAGTCAGTCATAAAATTACAGCTTCGTACGCCCAGTCGTTTTCGGCAGTGTCTCTGTAAGTCAGTCAGCTCAGTCAGTCACTCTGTAACGCAAGATTTTATGTATTTTGATAATTGATTGATACTATTTTAGCGCCTGGGCTGTTAAGAGGTCCTCCAATTTTTTTATATTGTAAATTATACTAATTTTTTAACTGTGATTCTACCCTGCTCATCAGCACTCTTCAATCATATACTGTACATACGTAAGAGTATATCAATAAAAACGCGAGTAATAATCGCGAGGTCTAAGTTCGCGGCGAACTAAGAGAATTTAATGAAGAACATATTGGTCTTTGACAGTTTTTGCGTAGGTTTTACCGTTTTTATAAAAAATGAGAAAAACCACGTTTTGGGACATAAAAGGGGGGGAAACATTCCTTTCTGGAAGTTTTTCCATAACAATGTTAAAGTACATATATATGAAATCTACATTCATGCCAAGTTTCATGCTTTCTTCCGGATGGGACCATAAAATCGATTTTTGTTAGGACAAGGAGCCGTACTAAATACCATCTCTGGTCATAATATACTGTGCTTGAGGGTACTTCTAAATAACCAGCTTGGTTTTATGTCAGGTGAGTAAATGTTTTCCTTCCTTCACCAGAAGCAAGTGATACTTATGGATGACATAAGTCTTTTTAGGTCTTCACTAATTTCAGAGAACTAACAGTAGACATGTCTTAATTTGTTAGAAAAAAGTTAGTAAAACCAAGAAAAAAATGTCTACGCATAAATTCATATAAAAAATATAATCTATAAAATACAATCATAAAAAAGTAATACTTTTATTTAAAATGGATTTAAAACATATCCTCAAAATTTAAGTTTCCTTAACCTAATAATTAACATGATAGTGTGAATGAAACTCAGAAAGTGTCTTCTTTTGGTATACAGTTCGGCATTAGTGTCTTATACCTTAATATATTGTTTGTATAATTTGAAAATCCGATTTAGTGAATCCGCAATCTATATCTTACATGCTATGTAAATGTATTGTACAGATTGTACTGAGATCGCGTGCGATCGAGAGGGGTTGTGTGACGTGTCCAAGTGGCGGGGCTGCGGCTCCCTCGGCCCTCTATCAACAGCCCTTGACTCGATTTACAATGAGTCTGCTCGTTAGCGATCGCAGCATTGAACGCCGCCGTCTCAACAAAAATGTTAGCTTTTGTTGTCACCTTTTTATAAAGCAGATTCGTGATCTCCAGTTTACTCCCTTGAAAAAGAAAAGACAGTGCATACTTGTATGTACGTACGGTCAAAAAAGACCACTACCACTTCGAATCTTATAATTAGCGCCAGACAGAGACTATCTAGCAAAGCAAAGTCCCCTATACCATGTGCGTATGAATGAACGGATTGACTCGAAAACTACTGAACCATTTTTCAATTCACTTTTCACCAATGATAGGTGGTTCATGACAAGGATGCGGGGAAAATCCAAGAATACTTTGTAGGTATAGGTAGGTACAAAATATCATAGAATGTTCAGTCAGTACTTTTTGCTTTAAAGTATCTAGTCAATCTCACACACTTTCACATTATGTTAGTAAGTTTGAAACATTTTCATTGATTAAAGTTCTTTGTTTCTCTATTAGGAACTTTACGAAACGATTAGTCATTGTTAGTCATGATCCAGGAGAAATTGCAATTTAAATAACATCAACGCTTTGCGCTTTCAATACTGATCGCTTGACATTACAAGATAGTTAAGGAAGTGAAAGTCTGTCATTTCTGTTATTCAATTTAGTCAACACTGGTCCAGGATGTAGTGTGTACGATAGCCAAGTTATTGTAAAAAGATCAAGATAAATTGATTCAAGTGCATACGAAAACGTTTCCATACGAAAAGCCAGTGATAAATCATATATCGGCGCCACGAGCATGAGGCATGAGCGCATTAGCTGCCGTATTCTGTCTTCCGTTGTTGGTGCATCAAATGAGTCACGAAAGTGCTGAACTGAAACGATGAAGTATTGCCAGCTTTCTAGCTTTTCCAATGTTATTATCGATTTTCTCTCCTTTAATGTATTAATCATGAAGTAAGTATGTATATATATTACGGAAAAAGGCTCTGGCTGTGGCCAATTTCTAGTCAAAATCATAATGCAAAGTCAATTATTTTTATTCATATAGGCCTAAAAATAGCACTTATAAATCGTCACATTCTTGTTTTTTAGTTAGTTGACGTCATAAAATTACTTAAAGCTTACCAACGCCTCCAAAGCGCAAGTGGAGAAAAGGCGGCGCAACAAACTCCACTGCTGCATTTTCTCCAAAGACGTCACTTTACAACATATGTATGTCTTATAATGAATAAAAATATATGCCTATTTAAATTAGTTCGATCGACACATGTGATCGACATGAAGAATACGAAATATGTAACAATTTTCCATTTCATGTTAGACAGAATAAAAAAAATTCAAATCATGTCTCATTTATGTCAACGGGTCAATATGAACAAAATTTTCAATCCGGGCAATCCTACTATTTTAATTAAAATACTTACAACGTATATTTTTATAAGCGCGCTGTCTAAGTCATCATTGCCCATTCCCAAAAATTCGGTTAGGTGGAATGAATTTTGTGTGTACCTGTGAAAACAAGGCCTGTTATGATTATTAAAAAAAAACGGCCAAGTGCGAGTCAAACACGCGCACTGAGGGTTCCGTACATGCAAAGCATCTCACATTATAGCTCTTACTAAAACACCAACTAGTTTTAAAAAAAAATATTAACTTTGCAGTTCGATTCCTAGGATGCATACTGCATCGAACGCTTTAAATAAGTTTGTAACACTTTTTTTAAACTTCCAATAACATATTTACAACTTTCAGATTTATTCCTGTACAAGTACTGTTAGCAGACCTAGCTTTTTTCAAAATGTCATAATTTTAGGTCGACGGGATGTATCCCATAGGTTTTGATTCGGTTTAAAGCTGTCTGAAATAGCAAAATATGCGAAAAATTGCCGTAAGTATAATATAACTTTTTTTCTGAAAGAAATCGTGGATCTGAATATTCGATATTAATTTCAACTTGCTACCTTTAAAAAAGTTTGACAGACAGACGGACAACAAAGTGATCTTATAAGGGTTCCGTTTTTTCCTTTGAGGTACGGAACCCCAAAAACTTAAACTGTTACGCAAAATCTACTGGACGGATTTCGATGAAATTTGGTACACGGATAGAACAATACCGGGAATAACAAATAGGGTTTTTTTATCCTAAAATTCCCACGGGAGCTATACCCCGGGATGCAGCGCAGCTAATAACTGATACAAGCAAGGTGACCTTGTTTGCTGTAGCAGCCGGTCAGCGGGATGCGGTCGGAGTGCAGTGGCTCTGTGGTGGTAACCCAATCCGCTTGTTCCAGATGGGCGAGCGCGCGCGGCGAGCGGGCGGCGCGCTGGCGGCGTCGGGTGACATGCGCGCCGAGCGACAGACATCCAACGAGCACCGATTGGTCCGGTGCGTACTCTCATCATCAGTCATTATAATGTCCCACTGTTGGGGCTCTGATTTGCTTGTATAGATATGGAGGCGTAATCTCGAGTAAAATCATTTTCCTTGACATAATCCGAAGCATAAAAGCTGGCCTACATGCCTCTCCTAAAATTTAAAACGAACTACAATCGTAGACCATCATCTTCCGTGAATAAAAGACATTTTCGAATTTTATATTGTTTATTTATATTGTTTAAAATTAAAACTAAGCGTAACTGGCACATCTGTCTGCCGGCAATTCGTCCATGAATCCTTCTGGTGTGATATAGCCGTCGGTGTCCACGCAATAGTAGACATCCCCAACGTTTTGATGTGGCTGATAGTTGCCGTTCGCTTGGCAGACCTCCGTCAAAGTCCTCCCGGCCTCCGGGAAGTATACCGCTGCATCACGAGCACAATCTGAAAAGTAAAAACAATTGTACTTGTCAAACGAAACCAAACTCTTAAGTAACACAGAGTGTGACCTATTTCAATTGGTAATGGTAACATAATAGCCGAGGTTGCCATTTCAAGGTTTAGTCGCAATGAAGTTGTTTGGTTCAGTCGTTTCGGATTTATCGCCTCAGATTTGGTTCACACTCAACGGACGTTCAATTTGGAGAATTTGGAAAATGTGCAAGTAAACCTATTTTCACAATTTCATTTGTTTTCTATTTAACTCCAGTAAAAGAGGTATCTTCTACTCCGTGCCTTGTTTAAAAAGCTGTTGTAAAGCCTGCTCGAATTAGGAGAGGAGTCTCTTACGTCGAATCATGCCACGTTTCCATAAATGGTAACACAGTTACCGCCCGCGCATCATCACACTTATCATCAGATAATACGAAAACATAAATCACCAAAAGCGTCTTTAGTAATTCTTATTTTTTTCAATGTCACTTTGAGCCTGAGAACTCAGAAGTAAAGTTATAGATTTATTTAAACTACTTAATAGCCGTGATCTTGAATCTTGACAAATGCCAAAAAATTTCGCCGCAGTACGTACGTAACGGTATTTTCCCTACTTTGTTCCGTGAGATAAATTACTACCACTATAAGTTACAATGTTATGGCAATATTGCTGCAACGTTTCCCTTGTATTAGCATCATTATATACGAATGTTATTTTTTAGAAAATGCGATTTTATCGAACGTGTCAAGTGTAGCGGTCTCCGCATTCCACCAGTTCCGTGGGATGGGTGGGAGCAGTGGATCGGGAACAGTGTCATGGCCAACCGGTTGCCATGACACAATGCGAATACTTCGTGCTAACGGTCCATCCGAGCTTCACGCCCTTCTTATCTCAGTATGGTAATCCTGTTTTAGATGGGATTTTCTTTGGATAGTTAAAAGTTACTGAGTAACATAAAGGATACTTCTTAACCCGGAAATATTTAGGGTGCTCTCTTTCGTAAAAATTAATTAATTGAATTGCTAAACAACTTCACGCAGGCGAAATCTCGGCAAAAGCTAAGTGTATAGTTAGTTTTATATACAGATTAGATGAGTCAACGTTATACATAGGTAATTTATTTATTAAACCAGTTTCCAAACTTGGGCTCGGCTTTATCAAACACAAGTATCTATTTATTTTAATTAAATTATGATGCTGACTCAGAAAATAATTAGTAGTAAAAAATATATCGTACTAGATTTAGTTTTACATACTTTATGTTTTTTTCCTTCTGTAAGGTCACAAATTAAACTGTATGCTAGTGACGATAAATTGAATCGCTAGAATTGTTTTGTTATCGAGACCTTGGTTGGAGGATCTAAATTAAAATGAATACTTACTGCACCTCATTCCTGACATCTCACTTGACATAGCCTGCCAAGATCCTAGGATTTCACCGTCACGCCCGGTGCAATAGGCGCTGCAAAATAGAGAGAAATATAGAAAAAAACTTTAGGGGTAATATGTAAATCCGACATTAAAAACAATAGATCTAGGAACAAATTAAAAAAATATGTTAAATGCATGATTTGTGTAACTCTGGATAGTGTTAGTAACGTAACAATAACAAAACAACCAAGGGTAATTAATAACAGAAATAGTGAAAATTACGTACATGCCATTTTGTATTTGATAAGGCCCATAGCTTCCGTCATAGTCACAGTAGGTAGTCGGAAGGCCAAGGAAGTTGGTACCGTGATCAGATTGTTCCTTGTTAATCGTGGCTAAAGCATGGACGATGCTTTCACATCTCCTCAAGTACTGTTCGCCGAGAACTGCTGGATTATCTGTAAATAGGAACTCAAATTACTGACAAATAGAGTCTTACCTAACTGCGCCCCAGGGATCCGTGCCCGTGATTTTGGGATAAAAAGTACCTTATGTTCTTCTCAGTACTCCTAACTACATGTGTATTCGAAATTTCAGAAATATGGTTCTATGAAGTCATAAATCGTGAAGAGGTAATAAACAAACTCACTTTCGCATTAATAATATTGGTTGAGGTTGGGATAGTTGGGATTCGTTTTGCAGTCTTATTAAATTGTAACCATGCGAATGTGAAGTCGTACAATCAAGGATCGATAAAGGAAGAATATGACCTTTGCTAGAGGTGGTTGCCCTATCCTCTGACGTCATAGCCGACCCATTGGCCGGTCGCACCTGATGCAACTATTGTGTGTAGCTACATGAACCTGTGGGACTCTTGAAACTAGGTCAATTACTGAACATATAAAATCTACCTATGTTGAAATTTTATTATGGTGAAATAATAGTAACAAAATTGAAGAGTCGTATTAATATTTACTTTTCTAACAAAAGCTAAGAGGATATTTTAAAAGATTATCTATAGAGCAACATGCTTATTCCAAATATGTATTTATATTCGAGTAAACAACATGCTATATTTCTATAGGACCCACGTTGATTATTTTTTGAACAAGAGAAGACCATCGAACATTATTTGAACAAGTGCACTACAGAGCTTAGCTAGGTACCTAGTTCTTTGTGTGGACTAGATAATTTTGCCATTGGTCATCATCTCTAGAAACTATTGCTGGTCAAAGAAACAGTTTAGAACGTAACGGTAAATCCCCTTTCCTAATGCATTTCTTAGTAAACTAAGTCGTTTCTCTTTAACATAACATTTATTGATGCCAACATCTTTGGTTTATTCTAATCTCAACACCATTAAGAAAACATACGCGGTTAGCAGCTTTCGAATGGTGGTAGTAAGTTTTTTTGTGAAACACATAGGAACTAGTGTATAGAGAACCGGATATGTTTCAAGGAACCGGGATTTTCGGTACTGGACTATGCTGGAACCGGGATTCCCGGGATTTTCGGTACTTGATTTTTTTTTCAACCATGAATAATTTATCTTTTATTATAATTAATGACTAATTAACAATATTAAATAAGCAATATTAAAACTTAGTATTAATTAATTATCCAGTTAAAACCAAACTATAATTGAAAGTACTCTTAATTAAAAGGACCCTTAGCTACAAAATAAAATTGAAATCAAATAGAACCCATCATTTTATCGCAATTTACTTCAACGATTTTCATGTCCCATAAAACCATTCGCAGATATTTTAATACAATATGTAACAAATTCTTAAATCTATTTACATCGAAATTTTATTTACATGATTATTCATTACGTACAAACACACTCTATCGTTATTTCTTTTCATATTTTATGTATTTCATCGAAATAATGAAACATCAAAGTTTTGTTACCCATAATTTTATTTCCACGTAAGTTTCAGTTTGCAATATATTTGAAACATCAAATATTATATTATTATGTTACCCTATATAGATAGATTAATCTGGTAGTATTGTATTGATTGATCAACAGTAAATTTATAGCTAGTCCATTAGTTATAAAGGGTATAATTTAAACGCTCACCAGAAATATTTTTTAAATCCTAAGCTAAAGTACCAAATAAATTAAAAGACTCCAAAAAAACTAAAATGCTTTTATAAAGAAGGTCCTAAAATATATTACACTATAGTCCAAAATAAATAAACAGACATCAGAATAATTGCATGCATTGTTCAAATATTCTTTTTGCTACCTAAAATGGATAAATGATCACCAAATAATGTCATACATAAATTTTAATATTAATACCTAAAACCATACTACAAATTCGATTGACTGTCATTCAAAAGTAATAAACTGAACCCAGATTACTTTAATGTAAGACCAACGGCGGATCTAGGACTTTTTCTGGGGCCGTGGCGGACTATGCATGTTGGCAGGGCCCCCTTCCCCTCCCAACATGCATAGTCCGCCACGGTGCACGGGTGCAACAAATTGCCGCCCGCCTTGAAACAACTCCTAAAGACTTGCTCTCACTGCGTCACTGTGATGGGCAGAAAAAATTCTGTTATTTCTTTATTCGATATGCACTGTTATGGAATTTTCTGTCCACAGTAGGTACACAAAAACACAGTCTGGGGGGGGAGGGCACGTGCCCCCATGCCCCCCTAAATCCGCTACTGTGTAAGACTAATATTACAACTACTTTCCTTTATTCCTTCACCCCGCAACCCACACAGCCGCCACCGGCAAGAGACGCACAGGCAGCAGGTCGCAACCCCGCGCTCTTCTCTCAGTCATCCCTGCCCAAGTAACACAATCGCGTCTAAAAACGGACTATTAGATATCTAATAGAATTTAATTTTATTGTCTACCTTAAGAGTAAAATATCTCCCAAGTAATGTTCAAGAACGCTTATAGACACAGTTTAGTAAAAGTGGGCACAACCCTTCTTATGAGAAGGGTTATCCCTTCTCATAAGAATGAGTTCAGAAAACATGAATAGATAAAGTTAAGAGTTGTAAATTTACAAATCGTCTGTAGAGATTTTTCTAGTATATCACCAAACTGTTTATAGATCACAAGTTTTACTAGTAGATAGTTTATAGATAAAGTTGAAACCTTTAAAGAAGTCTTTACTCGTCAAGTTTTAAAATCAAAGTAACTCAAGACTAATAATTTTAAGTAAAATTTGATTTGTAATAGACAACGACACATAATGGCGCAGAACTTACAAAAGTTATTTAAACTTATTATTGCATCATGGCAAATTTATTACTTCTTATTTTTTTTACATTACTTGTTTAAGGTAGTTAATAATGGGTAAAGAAGCAAATCTATGTGCGATTGAAATTCTATCATAAGATATTATATAAAACTCTCTGAAAATAAGAGTAAGATTTAATATTATTTTATCAAAAATGAATATTATAAGATATATATTTTTTTTAAATTGCATTTTTAATGTGTAAAATGCTCATTTTATATGAAGTATAGTGATTTAAAACATATTAAATGTTTAATAAGACATGATTTAATGATAAAACCATAAAAATAAGCATTAAAATATGTAACGAAAATCATTTGAAACAATAATAGGCAATAAAAATAGCGTCAAGATAAAATTTACTAGAAAAGCGATTTCTATAGAACAAATACTCTAGATAATTTTCTGTAGTATGGCTCTATAATCTATGACAAGTTTGATGACAAGAATAATTTTACTTGCTACTTTAACTTAAATACTCAACTTACTTAAACTTAATTAATATTATTATTTTAACTTAATGTTTTTAGTACCATTAAAATAAAACGATTATTTTCAAATAACCTTTAATTTTTTTATTTCCCAGTAAAATTGACAGTGAAATACATATTTGCTATGTTATCATATTTTAACTAATTTCATTTAACAATAATGAAGTGACATATGTTTGAGAACCGTATTATAAAATTTGCTATTTAAAAAAATATTTGATCGATCGTCTGCTTTTTTACATCAGCTAAAATTACCAAATTGAAACTCGAGACAAAATATATTGGTATTATCTATTTAGTGACAATATGACATATTTGTTTAGAAATGCAATTAAAAGGTATGCATATATTTTTAAGGCATTGAATAAAAATATAAATGATATCCTTTTTATAATATTTTAGGATACACCATTTGGTGATCATTTATCCATTTTGGTGAGCGTTTCGAATTTTATTGGTGGTAAAATTAATACATTTTTGGTAGGCGTTTAAACACAAGCCAATTATAAATGGATCACAAATCCGACTCAGAACACCCCGACTCCACGTAGCTCAACTTTGTCATATACTAGAGTGTTATTCCTTCGCGCGGAACCAGAAGGCACGCGAAGGAGGTCCTGAGAAAATGAGGGCACGAGGCCGAAGCGAAGCGACGGGGGGAGATGGCGAGCGAAGCGAGCCGGCGACCTCTCGAGCGGAGCGAGGTTAAGTGCCCGAATGAATCGAAGGGCCGACGGAGCGAGTCTTCTGGTGGAGCCATCCAGAAATACTTGCTTGCTGCATGCTTGCATGCTTGCTGCATGCCTGCTTGCATGCTTGCTGCATGTTTGCATGCTTGCTGCATGCCTGCTTGCATGTTTGCTGCATGCTTGCTGAATGCTTGTTGCATGCTTGCTGCATGCTTGCTGCATGCCTGCTGCATGCTTGCTGTATGCCTGCTGCATGCTTGCTGCATGCTTGTTTCATGCTTGCTGCATGCTTGCTGATGCTTGCTACATGTTTTAAGCAACAACAAGCGAATGCAGCGTTCGATGAAACGTTACTGCGATTAAAAGTTATGATGCGCATCGTTACATATTGAAACATGTTATTATAAATGGTTACATCGATATCTTAATACATGTGTGAAATGTTAGTTTGATATATCGTTTTTCTTGGAATAGTAGAAATTTTATAACGTTTTTTTTAGGAAATGTTGTTCGATATTATGAAACTGCGATAATAAGTTTTTCGATGTTTTAAGAAAAAAATATATTGTCAAACGTGGAATAGTTTTCTGGGACACGATAATCGATGTGATAAAAATCTGTATTTTAATAGACACCCATCAAATAGATACAAAAATCAAATAAAATCTACGCTAACAGATTAACATCTAACAATCAAATAAAATCTAGCGATCACAGATAAACTATTTTGATCTTTTTGCAAGCTTTTTTTTCTTTGTAATATATGTCCTCAAAAAGATCAACGTGTCCAAAGTTACTATCACCTAAACGCGATCTAATTTTATTACACCGCAGCGCAGGCCAGCCGAAGAAAAAATCCTTTCTGGCTCAACACTGGTGGATGGAACACTCAGAAGATGACCATAAGCTTGTGATAAATGTCACCAACGATCGCCTCCATTCTCGAAAAGAGCCACCTCGATTTTTACATTTGTTTCGAAGTCGTCATTCTGCGTCGATCTAACATCCTTCCGAATCTTCCGAATCACCACAGAGTTCTGCTTTTGCACAGTTCGCCGCGCATAGCGTCAGTGTTGTCAATTGCCATATATTTAATCGGATTTGTCCGTATAAACTATGAGGGGTATAAATTTCAGCTGATTACAAAACCAAACAATGAGTTCTGTAGGTTTTTAATGATGTCAATTAGCGATTTTTACATTTGTTTCGAAGTCGTCATTCTGCGTCGATCTAATATCCTTCCGAATCACCACAGAGTTCTGCTCTTGCACAGTTCGCCGTGCATAGCGTCAGTGTTGTCAATTGCTATATATTTAATCGGATTTGTCCGTATAAACTATGAGGGGTATACATTTCAGCTGATTACAAAATCAAACAATGAGTTCTATAGGTTTTTAATGATGTCAATTAGCGATTTGAATAATAATATAATAAATAGACTGACAACTTGGATGCTCTCTCATATATCTTTATGAACTTGTGTGTTGCACAGCCAGTTTTCGAACCAAATAAATAAAAATTTAAAAAATCCCGAAAGTACCGAAAATCCCGGTTCTTGTATTATAATTCCCGGTTCTATTACCGCCACAAAAAAACCGGGAAATCCCGGGATTTTCAGTACCGGGATTTCCCGGTTCTATACACTAATAGGAACTAAAGTCTATCTCTGTCATAACATAATGCTTCAATTAAAGTGTTTTATTCAAACTAAACAGAAAAATCCTACTACGTGGTTGTAAAGTTACCAAGTAAAGCATTGAAAGCGCTTTATGTGATAGCAGTAATCACATAAAGCGCTTTACATGCTTTACCGATTGCGTGGCACGCGGCTTGGTTCTCATGTCTTTGGTGTTCCAGATAGTCCTTCCTCATTAGTGTATAGAACCGGGAAATCCCGGTACTGAAAATCCCGGGATTTCCCGGTTTTTTTGTGGCGGTAATAGAACCGGGAATTCAAATTCAAGAACCGGGATTTTCGGTACTTTCGGGATTTTTTTATTTTTTATTTATTCGGTTCGCCAACTGGCTGTGCAATACACAAGTTCATAAAGATATATGAGAGAATCAAGTTGTCAATCTCCTTATATAATTATTCAAATCGTTAATTGACATCATTAAAAACCGCATAGAACTCATTGTTTGGTTTTTAAGGAGCTGAAAATACAGTTTATTGGTATATAAGTATATAAGTTTATAGTTTACACGAACAAGTCCGTTAAAATATATGGCAATTGACGCTATGCATGGCGAACGATGCAAGAGCAGAACTCTGTGGCGATTCGGAAGGATGTTAAATCGACGCAGAATTACGACCTCGAAACAAATGTAAAAATCGAGGTGGCTCTTTTCGAGAATGGAGGCGATCGTTGGCGACATTTACTACAATCTTCTGAGTGTTCCATCCACCAGTGTTGAGCTAGATGGATTTTTCTTCGGCTGGCCTGCGCTGCGGTGTAATAAAATTAGATCGCGTTTAGGTGATGTAACTTCGGACGCGTTTATCGATGACATATATTACAAAGAAAAAAAAAGCTTTTAAAAAGACCACATAGTTATCTGTGATCGCAAGATTTTATTTAATTGTTAGATGTTAATCTGTTGGCGTAGATTTTATTTGATTTTTATATCTATTTGATTTCAATTTTATTTGTTATTTTATTGTAGCTAAGCTTTGATCATTTATTTCTGAAATATATGATCGAAGTAGCTAAGGGTTCCTATTGTTTTCACGGCGTTAACTAAGAGTACTTTCAATTATAGTCTGTTTTTTACTGGATAATTAATGAATACTAAGTTTTATTATTGCTAAAGACTGATTGTTAATTAGTAATTAATTATAATTAAAGATAAATTATTTATGGGTGGAAAAAAAAATTAAGTACCGATAATCCCGGGAATCCCGGTTCCACAATAGTCCAGTACCGAAAATCCCGGTTCCTTGAAACATCTCCGGTTCTCTATACACTATCCTCATGAATGTGGTTTTCATACACAGAAGATTCCAGATATTAGCGCGTTCAAACCAAGTCTTCAGCTTCATTATGAGAGCATTAGTCTGCAGTCAGTTGCAGCCAAAATTTCGTTTTTTTTTTAAATGAAGTAAACTACATACAACAAGGGAGGTGCGTCATCTCAGCTTCGGGAACCGGTATGGTGGTCGGTTGGCCAGTCTTGGCATGCGCGCACCAGCACATGCCGTAGTCACACTGCAGCGGCTCGTAGTCCCCAGACGCGGTGCAGTGGAGCGTCACACCCCTGTTACTAGCTCCCTCCAGTTCCGCCCTTCTACGGCTACACGCTAAAAATATATCAATTTATCAATCTCTACATATCTCTACGAAAAATGTAACTTTCGAAAAATATACGAGGGGTCTTTATAGGGCCAATAGAAGCCACTTTTTTATATTTATTTTTTCAACAAAAAGTTGATCTTTTAAATACTAGATTCCATGATCCCATGTTATGCCAATAATTCAAAGCTATTGCATAATATTAATGCATGGTAAATGCTGTAAAAACCCCAGGTTAAAACTTTAGTTGGTAATTTTTATTCACTTCATTTCAAAGACAAAATTATGCGTACTTTTTTTAACAAATTATGGTTTTGTCTCTGACTTCTTTCATTGTCATTTTTTGTTTGTAAATTAAATTATATGCACATATTTAAATAACTTAATATTTAAATCTTTAAACGTAACGATAAATTCTGTTGGTATTTAGGAATTTAGGACAAGCAGACTATACAAATTTCAGTGAACTTGCATGAAATCTGACTTCGGCTGTATGTTTGCTACATACCTACTCCTCACGACAATCATGAAATATTTGTGATAATCATTGAGCACATATCCAGTATCATTCAAAATGCATCGGCAGCAGTCTCAGCATAAAGTACAAAACACATCCGTGATGCCGACTCAGGCACCTCAGGTAAATACGACGTAATGTCATCGAAATACAACCGAGTACATACTGTGTGAACATTGTGGAAAGTATCGTCTTTCAAAATATAACACAATCAACAGAAGTGAACTATTATTTGTATCAACTGGATCTAAAATTCCAATGCAGAAACTTGAAAAAGTAAAAAGAGATTCTTACCGCAAGTCATATCCTGCGCCTCATTTCTCCACATTTGTCCAAATATTCTATCACCATTTCCATCGGAACAGAAACACCTGCGTCGAATAAATACATAAATGCACTGTGGAAAAGTTCAACGTATCGTATAAATAAACTGTGAACTTGTGTAAATAAATTGATTCATATTTAATCACCTAAGTTTACCCAAACTTTTGTACGAAATAAAGAAAAATCCGTTGTTGACCATGTTGGATTAGTTAGGACGTGCGGTGCGTGCATGTCTTGCACGCACCGTACCAGTACCCGTACCGTATACCGACCGTGTGCGTACCGTACAAGTACCCAAACTTTTGTGCGACATTGTAAAAAATCCGTTGACCATGTTGGATTACTTTGGTTGTGCGTGCATACCTTGCACATGTATGGTTTTAGTAACAGCCAAAAGGTACTCGTATGTCTCCAAATCTGTATGATGGACCTCGGATATGATTTGAAATCTTTACACAATAAGCACAGATAAAGTTGCATGTGCTGGCAACTACTACAACCTTGAAGTAAAGTAGTCAAGAAAAACATAGTAGCTGTCTGTGTTCAATGGAAGATAAAATATATTCGTGATGGCAACTGACCCCATATCACAACTACTTGTGATCACTGGTGAGTCTGGTGATATGATAAGACGACTTGATAGATAACTACATAGTGTAGGTACTGGGTATCTTTTGGTTTCGTTTACGATAAGGCGAGTTTATATATTGTTTACCTTCCTGTGAACAAGTCTCCTTTGCACTGCACTGGTGCATACTGTCCATCCGGCAGACAGCTTGCTGGTGCTTGGCAGCCTTCCGTTGGTGGCGTCGGAATTACTCCTTAAAAATACAATTAGTTGTATTGTAAACCTTTACGAACAATATTAATCATGAATTAATTGTTAAAGACTTTCTCTTTTTCTGGGTCATCCGACGTTGACACAAAAATGCAGCTTCCTTGGCTTCAAGATTTAAAAATGCCGGCAGTTTATGTGATGTAACTAATCTTACAAATATCACATTGTTTCTTTTGTCAGGTATGAGCATGAGTATCTTCGTACGACTTTACAATGATTGAGTTATTACTCAATTATTGTAAGGTCGTGAGAAGATGCTGCACACACATTACAATTATATATTTCCTGCTAATAAAATAACATACATATTACCTACATACATATTATCACCCCTTTTTCCCGTGGGGGTAGGCAGAGACTAGCAATTTCCACTTTCCGCTAAGATCCTTCAATTCAGTCAGATCAGTTACGTCGTTTGCTTCCTTTATACTCATCACTCTCTTCATACATGCTCAAAATAACATTCGCGGAAAATCGTTCATTATGGGGATGGTATTTACTACATAAATTAATAAATATATTCTTATGTTTTGTAGTTGTCGTAGACCCAGTAATGGGTTAACTGACCGGGACTATGGGTAAATCCCCGTATTTTGAAGGTGGATTCCGCTTTGAAAACATAGCTGAAGCTCTGTCTGTACTGTACTCTGCATTACAGCAAAAGTAATTTTAAGGCGCCTTCTGACTAACTCGACAGTCAACCGCTGCAACAGTGATGCCTATTGATATAATCCTTTTGAAATTATTTTTTCGCCCTTCTCACTGCGGGCGGCATCATTCTAATAATGTTTAATTTTAATTGTGATTTTTACCAGGTCTTCTAGTTTTTTATTAGCTTATTATTATTGTTCAAAATTCGACTATAACGCACTCATACACACTCATCCGTAGCAAAAGTTAGATTATAGTTTATAAATAATATGTATCTAGCCGTGAAGACCTCTAAATGTTAAGTTGTTGGTTTTCCCAATAAATAAAAATAAAATAAATTAATAAAATAATGAAGACGTGAGAATTTTAGGGTGATAAAGTAGCAAACGGTATTTTTATTGTTCTTTGAAGTCAGTTAGGCTGATAAAAATGAGTCATACTCTTACTTTTACGTAGGTACCTACATGAAAAGTCCCTATTGGAAATGCATACAAATAGAAAGTAATCCTGTGTCGGCTTAACAAAGATGCAAAAAATACAGGATATTATAATATAGGATGTATTGACCCAAAAGTGATGACACCAAGCCAATTGCGGTGTTATTAAAATATTTTTATTATTTTTAATCATAAAAAAGCTATAAATTAGCAAATACACGGAGTGATCGCTTTCCATTCCAATATCGAACTAAAAAACACAAGGCAAAACGTCTCTTCCGGGAAATCGTATACGTGAATATGTAGCAATTTTTTGTAACGAATAAACGTTAAGAATGCATATAAATAAAGCAATTATAAATAATACTCACCTGGGTTGAACTGGCATCCAGGACAACATCCTTCTACCACCGAGTTTGGCACATAGGTCATAAGATCTGCTTCGCAGTCTTCTGGCGTTAGGTCAGTTACACATTCCTGTGCTATGGGGCAATCTGACATTGCACAGGTCACTAGGAAACTAATAAAGATTGCCACTGTACTGATTAATTTAAATCCTGCCATTCTTTGTTGTAACATAATGCAGTAAATCGAATGAATATAATGGTGAAAATGAAACGTTATTCATCAACCGTATGTATAATTGGTTCATAATTTTATCAACAAAATCTTATCTTCTGATTAAGAATAATTACCTATCTGTCAATTGATTTATCCAATCGAATTTCTATGTTGCAGAATGTATGTGATCATTTAGTTTAGTTAGTTCTGTACTTATAAATAAGAACATGGCACAAAGTCTGAATGATAATTATGTTAAGGATACATATAGCATCCTACTTGTACTGTTAGTACGAGAGAAATATTGCATTAGAGCATTCAAATATGAATAATGTGGTTTACTTGTTATCAGCGTGCTATCGCTATCTGAAGTCAAATTACGCGTAGAACAATCAAGTCCGTTGCTGGCTGGTGCGTGCGAGTGTCGCCCGCAGCCCGCCCGCGCCAGTGCCCGCCTTGAGCGCGATACACCTGCGCTCGTACCGCGTATGTACTTCGCGCGGCTTATCTCGATTTATCACTTTCCTACAAACGCGGCCCAATTGTTTTTACTACCTCATAACATGACACTGATTATGTATTTACATTGAGATATCCCTGTTCCAGATTGGATTAAAACGGGCGTACCCGGCTAGCATGGAGGACTGCAAGAAGAGAAACACAGGGACAAAAGTTTCGAAAATTGCAAATATTTTTCAAGGAATGCCATCAAAAGAAGAAGAAGAAATGCGTGGAAGTGATGTGACTGTTGTGCGAACTGAGAGCCACCTGGCGCGTTTTAATAATGCCAGAGCTCTTTTTGAAAAGCTTGGTGAGGAAAATCGAGGTTTCCGGATTGAAAAGTCGCCATCAGCGGCGGCCAGTTTTGCCGGCACACGCGGCGTGACACCGCCGGCGACAGCTCGTTCTCGGTCCAGTTCAGCCGGATCGGTGAGCCCGCCAAGGCGCATAGTGACGCCGACTCCATTGGCTGCCGCAGCTGTCAATGGTGATCGAGTCGCCAATGGCGCCTCACAACCACCACCGAAACCTGCAAAACCGAGCGTTTTGCCAAAACCTGAAAAGCCAGACAGGCGGTTCAACAAAGAACTAATAGAGAAACAGAGAAATTGGACTGCACATTTTAATAAAACGCGACCGACACGTTCGGAATATGAGGCTAGAGTGGAGTCCAAATATCCCAGTGGTTATCAGGAGAGAAAATCTCCAGAAGCAACCGAAAGGTATGCGGTTCCATCTCGAGTATATTCTCCACCATTGTCCCCTGGGGCTGGTGATTCACAAATGGAACGTCCTACCACTCTTCCTTCTAGTTTAGTCAATCGAAGTACAACTGGTCCAAAATCTCCTAGTCCTGTAAAAACAATACCTTCAGTGTCACCTTCATCTAGATCTATAAGTTCAGTTTCACCCACCGTGATTCCTTCGCCTGCTGTACGAAGGAGAGTTCAAGTTCGTTTGCAACGACGACTTCCGACACACAGTATCAACAAGTAGAAAAAGTAGAAAGAATAACACCCAAAACCCGATCGTCAATATCACCTCAGAATGACTATGAGGATGTACCCAATGAAAGAGAAGAAGTGCCGTTATCAAATAAACCTACTGAATATTCGCAAACTTCTATATCAAATCAAAATCAAAGAATAAATTCTAAGCGAGCATCTTTAGGCACTTCACCTCCTTTTGATCCTGCCCCTAGAAAATCGCCGCCATCACCACCTCCTAGATCACCAAAGTCACCTTTACAACAAGTTATACCTCACCAGGAAGACGATTCGGTTGATACAGATCGTGAACCGTCGTTATCACCTTTACCCAAAGATGAGTCAAAGTTTACATCGGATGAACCTGATCAGTTAGCTAATGAGAGGCTTTCTAAGCGACCGAAATCTCCTACCTCCCCAAGAATTATTGATGAAATCGATAAAAGAAGTAGTACTTGCGATTCACCTGATTCTCCAAGTCCAGAACATTATGATAATGTGAAACTTCCACCAAAAGCGATCGACCCACAACCTGATACTACGAGTTTGGAAGAAGACGGCTACGAAACAGTAAATTATGATGATCAGTGGGAGGAGAAGACCAAGAGACGGACTTCAACGCCCGAGTCTCCGGCAGGGGCAGTGGAGACTAACGTCGCTGAGTCGCGATCGCCTCTTGCCTCTCCGCTGGCTTCACCTGTCCATAATCAAGCTTATTCTTCACTACCGCCATCGGACCACACATCATCTTCACCAGGTATTTATTTCGCCTTGTTGTTTGACCTTGAACCGTTTTTGTTGTTTTTCATAAAGCTCAAATTTCAACAACAGACCATAACAAATAATTTATTTGTTATGGTATGTTATCCAAAATAATAAATTGTCCAGCATTCAGTCAAAAACAAAACTGGCTTTAGATTCAACGCTAGTGGCTGGCGCTGCGCTGCTGTCTTGTTGCATGACCATAATGCTTATTGTATTGCATAAAATTCTACCTTAGTTCCTACCAAGACGTTAGTACCTATAAGTTTGATTACTGAAGTACCTACTTCATTAAACATTATATTTGTTGTATGCCTTTTTGCCGGTGGTCTTTCATTGAATGTCGGTCAGTTGTTCATCAATCATTAGCAGTGTGCGACATACTTTACCATTATCTATTTTTTACGTAGGTATTTTAATATCTCCAACCTCAAAAAACCTGATGTAAGCATCATGCTTACATCAAATTTGTTATTCACATATTTTATTTGGTGTAGCTCTGAGTGTAATATGTTAGTTATGTATTTTCATTAGTTATGTACGTTTTTGTATTACTATTGTTTATTCTTCGACACAAGTTGAACTTTGAGTTCACTTTTCTAGCCGAGTCTCGTGGGAAGGAAATTATCTTAAAGGAGTTGGAATCGGTGGGCGTCGATTGACGTTCGTTTGGCGGTCTCGCAGTCGGCGGGTTCAATGTAATATTGAGGAAGTCAAGGTATTTGAGTCGTTGCGAGAGTTGCGAGTCGCTCCCGATTTAGATGCTCCGGCGCCGCCTCCTCGCCGTCGCGACGCAGTAACCCGAGCGACGTCGTCCTGCGCGCTCCCTTCTATCGTTCCTTTATATTTCGCATCGTCAAATGGGACATCCGTTTTAACAGCTCCATTGTTAACTCAGACATTCCTTTATCTCATGTGTCGTTTCAACAGTGAATATGTTTACATTTCCATGCAAGTGTGCATGACTATCGTGCTCATAGTTTTCTTGGTATGTTAGAAAAACATCAAATATACTTGTTACCTTTTTACAATGTTGTATACCTATTATATTCTAGACAATGACTGAAAGTACATTGGATTTTGGGATGATTGTTGTGTTATAGTGTCTAAAATATTCCCCATTAGTTTCATTCATTTGGCTCGTTTCCGTTTAGTTCTATTAAACATTCACTTACACTCGTCTTGGACTTGACGGTAAATGTTTAGTGCACACATACATAAAACTCTCAGATTCACGTGTTTCGAACCCGATGAAATATTATTACGATTGTTAAATTCGTATAACTCGCGATGTTGCCAAGTTACGGGTATCTGTTACCATACTGACCATGTTTGTTTACATTACGATTTACCGGCACCGGTGTCCTGCGACGACTGTAGAGTAAATATACTGTTACTCCAAAGAAATAGAGCTTGCGTCTTAATACAAGCTATTTTGTTTTATATAAATTTTGTGCTCTTTCAAACTTTCAACCATTGCCCACTATTCTTCGGGTTTTCAAATAGGGGCCGTGCGCCTTCCTCTGTGTCGATAAGACTGTTGAAAGCAGACAAAATACGACGTTACGAGTTTAACGTGCGCATTAGTGTGCAAGGTGTGAGGTCAGGAGACAATCGACAATGGTGCGGCGATGAGCGCGCCGGCGCAGCGTGCTCGCCCTGCATGCGCACGCCCAACATGCGCCTCTGCGGGTGTTGCCTCGGTTAGTGCCTACCCGATACCGTCTGTATCTTTTATCGCTATATTGCATGACTCGAGCGCATTTTACGCCTTTTTAACACATGGTCTGTGTGCCAGATATTAACCCAATTACAAATCTCATAAAGTCCCAAGCGATTTATTTTCAGTTTTATCTTCACCGAATGAATGCATTTCTATATGGTTCTTGTCTATACAACTGCTTTATTTCGATAACAGTAATTTTATCTCTTCCGATATATTAATTATTATACATAAAAATATTTGCGATAATACTTGCAAACTGAACGCATATAAAGGGGAAATTTTTCTTGTTGTTTTCTTGCCTTATGCTCCACATACCCGCGGTGATTCAGACAAAAGGCTAATAGGTATTAATTTTTATCTATATCATTCGCCAAACATATGATTGCAAGTTAATGAATATTAAAAAAAAGGTTTGACATCAGCTCATGCGTGCTTACTTATGTTTTCATCTTCCAGCCAACATACCTTTACGTGGGCACTAAATGGGGCATATTTGTGACATTTGTCCAAATGGCCCTCGCCTATTTAGGAAGGTCGTTTTATCAAATTATAGGTTTGGCTCCGTACCAAATCGAGAATGCCATTAATTAG
Organism: Ephestia elutella; assembly: GCA_018467065.1. Taxonomy (NCBI): domain Eukaryota; kingdom Metazoa; phylum Arthropoda; class Insecta; order Lepidoptera; family Pyralidae; genus Ephestia; species Ephestia elutella. The sequence goes on along the minus strand of CM031592.1, from coordinate 12,474,554 downwards.
TCGTTTTGATGAATATGCTATGATTCGTATTCGAATCCATTGGTTAATCGAAGTTAGAATTTATCTGCGTGCGTTGAACTTAAACAAGTCCTATTCTTTTGTGTCAACATAGCATTATTAATTTATTTTACATGTTAACAAGTGTCTTGACATATTTCGCTTCATCTTGACCTTGTCCAATTATTTTGGGGTCGGCCGTTAGTGTACGTTGACATGTGGACTGTGGAGTGACATCCACAAATGACCAGCAGGCTTCTCTTTTGGTAATTCTCGAATTTAGAAGGCTATTAAACATTTTATCGAATGTTATAGATATGTGTGTGTGTGTGTAAATAATTAGTCTTTACTGAAGTCTACTTTGGTAGATGTATTAGCTGTTCGTCAGGAAGTGCAACTTGAATTTGTCCATGTGATGATGAAATAGGGTGTAATAGAAAATGTACATGCGAGTTTTGAGGATTGTGTGTTGTCTGAGTCTACAAATTCGGACTAGAAAAGTATAGAGTGAACAAGTTTCTTTTACAAAATATCATTTTTGCAAAACTGCAAATTGTAGCCGTCAGATCTTGGTGCATTAAAAAGTTTACCGTTGAGCAGTTTCCTCGTTGGGAGCCGATCCTTGGTGCACCATCAGGTCGAGCTTATCATAATAATTTCATTGTCATCGGAACCGAACCCACGTGTGAAATTTGTACTTAGTAGGACATTACAAATAGGTCAAATTTAAATTGTCAGATTGATGACAAACACTGGGACAGCCAACGTAAAGCTAAAGAAAAGTTTGTAAAAACGTGGAAGGACCAAAGTCCAAACATGGAACGTCCAAAATACAAATATATGGAAGGATCAAAATCCTATCATCACTATCCAAAAAAAAAAACCAAATTACAACATTTTTGGTTATTGATAATACTTCAAGAGAATATAGAGATATTATCAGCATTGTCTAACATGAGAACTGTCTAACGTTTCACTTGTCGCAGCATGGCCGAGTGTTAATTAATAAATTGGACGAGTCGCTCTCGCTGGCTCGGGATCGCGTGATTGTTGTAGCGGTTTCTTGCAAATTTATACTTTGCATTGCACATACGATTATGAATATTGAATGCTTGATGACCATTGGGCATTTCTGTTGCTAACTTGGATTTACTATTGTTCCCATTGTCATAAAAAGCTTTCTACTTCGCTATAATTTTTTTATTATTTATTCGTATGGCGTTTACAAGTTTAACAGTCGTTCTTATTTATAAAATTAAAAATAGAGGATGAAATATTTCAAATTGTATGCATGACGTGATTGAGAACTGAAATGTGTGAATGCGTTTTGAAGCTTTCGAAATATTTTCGACTTTTCAGACTTGGTCAAGAAAGAGTTAACTTTTAATGTTAATTATATTCATTAAAATTAAAATATCCGTGAGCGGCGAGGCGAGTGTGGTGCGTAGGAACTAATTTTGTTTATGTTAGTCACCTCACCTGTGTATTCCCCACCTGCACTGGCGTAGTGTGCCACATAAAAATAGCCCAACTCATTACACTTTATATAGTTTCTACGTTGAACTTAATGAGTTACAGCGCTGTATTCCAGTTACATGTTTACAACGTTGACCTAATTAGTTAGGGTTCAAAATAAAATGATAGCTACCGTTCTAGATTAGTATCGATTGAATTTATAATGAATTTTATCCAAGACGTTTTCTTTATGCATGGAAACTTGCACGCGATGTCTTATATTAATGCATAATGTTTCATTTTACAATGAATATTTTTAAAAATGGCACCTTTTTTGTTTGTTATTGTTGTTATTTATACCTACATATGTGCATGGTTAAGATCACTTGACAATATTTGCGATAGATGAATCGACCTTCTGTCCACTTAATATGAACAACGACCTGCATTGTTATATAATTTTAAATGTCTGAGCTTCATGTATAAATATGTGTATGTTTATAGAATAGTATGCAAACGAGCATGCGGTTGCCTGATGGTAAGCAATCACCGCAGTCCATAGACACCAACGACCCTAAAAAAGTCATTGATGCGTTGCCGACTTTTTGAAAAAGCAATAGGCTCTTTTCTTGAAGGCCCTAATGTCGAACCTATTCGGGAACACCGCTGAGGGAAGTTTAGCTGTTTAGTGGAGCGTAGTAAAAAGCTGCGCGAAAAACGAACAGTGGTTATGAACACCAACCATCAAGGTGGTGAGGGTGGTACTTCTCCTTAAGGCGGGTGGTACGGTGGTGGAATACAGCGGCTGGTACAAGGTCGAATAGCTCCTGCGAACACATCCCATTGTAAATGTGTGTTTGTAAATGTATGAGGATAGAAGAACACATGTTTTATTTATAACTAAACTAGCTTTTGCCCGCGGCTTCGCCCGCGTGAATTTCCTACGGGAACAGTGCTTTTTCCCGGGATGAAAGGTACCCTATGTCCTTCTCAGTACTTCTGACTATGTGTATACAAAATTTTAGGAAGATTGGTTCAGTAGATAGATCGTGAAGAGGTAACAAATAAACAAACAAACTCACTTTCGCATTTATAATATTAGTTAGGATTAGGAACAACGAACATCAACCTAGAAAGCTCGTTAATTAGGATTTAGGGTTGAAAACAAGAAATTAACCAATGCGCCAGTCACTTTAAAATGCCATCCACAATTTTTTTTTTAAACCAGTGGGCGGAGGTCGCAAGTCTTCCGAGACAGAAGAAACACCCCGACGAGCGGGGTCGGAAGCGTCAAGCGTGTCCGACGAGGGCGGGTTCAATGAGCCGTCGCCGGAGGTGGTGGCGCGGCTGCGGCCCGCCGACTACCGGCCGCCGCCCGCGCCGCTCACGCGGGACCTCCGCGACAACGAGCGCGCGCGCTCCGACCCCGATACACTGTCCGTGCAGCAGCAGGTCAGTAGTTTATGGCTCATCTTTTAACATGCCCCAACTGCCCTTCCTCCTGTACCTTGGAGGACCTGAATGAGAGCCAACGATGGTGGAATTGGTTCAGGTTTATCTGCATCTGACTGTAATTATGGCCCAATTTGCAAATGTTTAATGACGAAAGAGACCTACAAACGCCATATATGTAATCAGCTCGGTAGTTCAGTTGTATAAGAGACAAGCTGATCCTGTATGGATCCTGGCCTTTATGGAAATCTATGTGGATTTCCATATACGCCAGGGCTAATTTGGCAAGACGGATTTTTTGTACTTTGACAAAACAGGAGGTTTGCATAAAGAAATGCTGCATGAAGCCAATCTTCACTCGTCGCATTTTTCTGATGGCGACAGCCACAGTGAAACAGACAGAATCTTGCCCTCCTGTAAAAATTTGTGGTAATTAATTTATAGTAGTCAAAGTCAATTGTTTTTATTTATATAGGCTTAAAAATAGCACTTATAAATCGTCACATTCTTGTTTTTTAGTTAGTTGACGTCATAAAATGAATTAAAGCTAAGGTCACTACCGCCTCCAAAGCGACAAACTTCACTGCTGCATTTTCTCCAAAGACGTCACTTTACAATATATGTCTTACAATTAAATGACTGTGTATGTGGACGAATATACATTGAATATTTATATGAAATGTCAAATTTATAAATTAATAAAATGTCACTGAAAAAGTAAAAGTACACAATGTACCTAAAATCCATTTATTCTTACCAGTCCTATCATGTAAGCAATCTTACCATATCTTTTTATGATTTTACAACAATATAAATTAAAATAGACTTTTTAGGAAATTACTTTCGTTTTTATTAAATGTTTTACTTTAGAATGTTTAGGTTTGAACTAATATTTGATTTATTTTCAACAAAATTCAAAAAAAGTACTGTGAAGATTGTTTACATGATAGGACTGGTAAGGATAAATGGAGTTTAGAGAGTAATATGACAGTGTTAGGAGGTCACTGTACCAGGCTCGGGCCACGCATTTTGTGATCGAAGTTGTTGAAGATTTTGCAATCGAAGCGAGAAGAAGATGACCATCGCTAACCAGCTTGTATGTGATGTATACAGGATTCTGGCGTAGTAGTGAGCGAAGCGAGTCAGGGCTCCATCGAGGTGCTGGACAAGTCGACCACGAGCCAATGGAGCGTGTCGGAAGCGGAGGCGGCGTGTGAGCAGGACGACGATAACAAGCAGCCAGATAGTATGACGCCCGACGAGGCCGAGATCCTGCTCAGCTCCAGGTAATATCATTCATACGCTTCTTCTTTTAATCGATTGAGTCCCAAATTGGTGTCAGATTTCTTAAATCATCGCCTTACGACATTTGACATGACTTGTCAACTATCGCCCTCTAGCGTGATGTTCACACGCTGAATTGAGGTTTTTGAAGCGTTGGGGGTCCAGTGGGAAAGAATCCTACTCGTCAGTTTGTAAACCAATTTGCCTCATCCATGGTAGTTTTTATACACCACCACTTAAAGGAAAACATCTTGAGCAACTTACACTCTAGCTAGTATAGCAGTAAAATGGATCTGAATGAACGAATGGATGGCAACCACCCCAACCTCCATTAACATTGTCTTTGTGTGGGTTTCATTCCACATTTCATTTCACACCAATAAAAGCTCTTATAGAAGTAGGCTACATGTAAGTACATGTGAAGTCACAATCTGTCAAAAAAGAAAGTTTTTGCACATTTCACAAACAATATACTCGTATTTTTCACTGCACTATTCATTGAGTAAATTGCAATTTTACTATTATTTCTTCCTAGAACTCGAATGTATGTTATATTAGGTAGTCTTCTTTGAAAGATGTAGAACAAAACTTTTCGTAGATCGTATGTTTACAAGCTTCACCTTATTACTTTTACTTGTTGATTAGACATTAATCAACATGCATGCTATAGTTTCACTCTATTTGTCGTTACTTAATAAAGCATTTATTGCACCTTCTGTATTATGTAGATTATTAAGGGCTTGATTCATCGTTCCTGATCTTCCCGATAATCTAACTGGAAACCAATTTATAACTTATCTAACAGTATCAATCATACTTGTCGGATAGGGTTATTCAGTAGATATAACAAAAAATAAATTAAATATGGGTTTGCTCTTGACCACAATCTTGCCCGAGGACAGAGATGAGGTCTACGATGAAGCGAGCTTACCCAGAAGCAGCCTATTCACTCTGGTTTCTTGTAATTTGTCTGTCAACTTATAGACTTTTCTAACAGTAAGCGATGAAACATGCCCTAAGAAAATCACAATATTTTTTGTTATAAATATGATGATGCCAAATATATTTTTTTTCTTCTGTATGTTGAGATGTAACGCTTGATATTATTTTTAAATGTTGATTTTTTATCATTTGCATGCTGCCTGTCCGCACCACGCTTCATTCTTGACGATCTGATCATATTTGCAGTATACTGGAGAAAAAACTTAGGTAAGCTCGCCGCATTTGTAACGTACCCTATATTCTATTACGCTATTTCTATTTTCCCGTTTAGTGCTATGACAGTTAATTTATTAAACATAATAGCCAAGTAGTATCATTGGTGTTTTCGCTCATTTTTCTTGTCTTTCGTGAATTAAAGGTGTATGTCATTAAAGCCAACGTGAGATAAAGACTATCGTTCAATATACTTTTGGGGTCAGATCATCAGGAGTCAATTTTCAAGGTGAGTGCCGCTACGCACGTGACAAATCTGCCTCACTCCGCGCGTGTGAGGCATAGGCGTCGCCGTGTCTCACTTGCCTTGAAATGGACTCCTAATGACTCCAAAACTAGTCGGCAATCCCTAACAGCACGTGAGTGACCCATTAGTAATGAAAGGTGAATGAAATGTGTTGTATTGACACAGGCAAGAAGCGTTGCTGTCGGATGAGCAGGCGCAGGAGATCGTGGCGATGCTGTCGCCGCACGCGCTGCCAAATGATAACGGAGTCTCGCTCAACGATAGCTACCAGTCTGTACTCTCCTACGAGAGGTATGACCGCTTTAATAAAAGTAACTTGTGTGTTTTTCATGAAAATTTTGATCTCCGATTGCAGCCCCTTGGTAGGTGATTTTTGAAAAAGAAAGTAGCCTCTGTTAAACTTCGGGTTTTTAACTATATTCGTACCATATTGCATTAAAATCGTCATCAAAGTTATGCCGTGGAAGCGTAAAAGATAGACATTCGCATTTATAAGTAACTAGTTGTGTCACGCGGCAAATTTGGTATTCCGGATAGCCTCTAACGTTTCTTTAGAATATGGCAAACATACACAGATGATATTCTTTTTAATCGGACAGGTAGTTTCAGAAATTAGCAAATTCAAATAAACCCTAGTCTGATTATTTTAGTATAGAAGTATGGATTACTGTAAAAAAACTGGGATAATTTGACAAAACTATAACTCATGAAGACCATCCAGCCCAGCCCAGCAGCGCCCAGCAGCGCGGCCAGCAATGGCTGATGATGATAACTGAGAAACACTGTTGATGGGGCAGACATTCAACGACGTCTGTCGTGCGCGCCTCCCTGAAATCTGATTACTGTTCCTCTGCTTCTCCTCCTTCTCCGTATACCCGTCTCAGTTTCCTGTTGCTTCTTTCTACAACTGAGAAAACAAGTCAATTTCCAGTATGCAGTCAGTGGATGAAAGCTACGAGTTCGTATCGCTGGAGGCGGACAACGGCATGGCGGGGGGCGACCGCCGCATGCCGCACGAGGGGACGGCCGAGCCCGCCCCCGCCCCCCCCGCCGCCGCGCCCGCCCCCGCCGACACCGTGTTCGACCACTACCCCCCCCGCGCGCTGCGGGAACTCGGCGAGGAGAACGGCATTCACTACTTCGAGGACGGACACTTCTATACTGAGGTACAGAATATACAGGATGTTTTTTAAATCATTGGCATCCTTTCTACTGGTGAAAGTACTCATGAACATGAGCAACTTTTTGTATGGGACCGACTCAATCCGATGGAAAAAAAAATTGGAAAATAGTATGGAACAGCAGATTTTTTTTTCCATCAGATTGAGTCGGTCCCATACGAAAAGTTTCTCATGTTCATGAGTACTTTCACCAGTAGAAAGGATGCCAATGATTTAAAAAACACCCTGTATAATAGTCATCATGTCCTCCCTGACGTGGCCGTCAACGGCAAATCTTGTAATCTCCGTAGATCTCTTCTTGAAAGGCCACACTCTTGTGATACCTCTGGTGTTGCAGTAGTCCATGGGCAGCGGTGATCGCTTACCTTCAGGTGACCCGCTTGCTCGTTTGCCGCCCTATGTTATAAAAAAAAACATGGGAACGGATATGGCTAGCAAAACTAAACTTGGTTTTGAAGATCCGGTTGCATGGCGCACATGCAACTGACCTAAATTGGTAAACGCAAAGCTGGAGGACAAACCTGCGTTACAAAGATGTCCTAAAACGTCACCTTGCTGCATGTGACATTCCAACAGAAATAATAGTACTAACGTACAAAACGGCCGCTCACCGCCCCGCACTAGTTTCAAATACCGCACCCCACCCCGCACTTCGTTGTAGAGATCACTGGGATTTGGCGCGTGTACAAACGTCATTTGTACTATCAAAATTGGTCAGAACTTGTTCATTAATATTATCCTTCATAAACGAATGATTAAACTCAATCATTACGAGTTAGAGATGACAATACGAGCGAAGGTGTAGACCGGCCCTCTACCAACACCGGATAACCGTGTAGCATAGCCTATGTAGTAGTCGATTTGCGAGCGTTGTATGGAGTGCCCGGGGTTTTAAAAAAAATTAAATATATACGGACAAATCACACAGATTGAGTTAGCCCCAAAGTACGTTCGGGACTTGTGTTATGGGATACTAACTCAACGATACTATATTTTATGACAAATACATATATGGATAAACATCCAAGACCCAGGCCAATCTGAAAAAGATCATTTTCCATCTTGACCTGACCGGGGATCGCACCCGGGACCTCCGGTGTGGCAGTCTGGCGTGATAACCGTTAGGCCACGGAGGTCGCCTGACCACGACTGCTCTGTCAAGAGCATACGAAAAAGAAGAAGACAATCAACAATCATAGTGCAGTCAAGTGTTTTGTAATTATTGTATTATATATTTTTTAATATATCATTATTTGCAGATGGCGGGTCTACCACCGATTGAGGAAGATGAAGACGACGACTATTACCCAACAGTATTTGTTAAGAAAAACACTAAAGTTAAGTTCAGGTGCGTAAAAATGATACTAAATCTATTTAACTTAAAATTTTGATAGCACCTTGGGCAAGCTTACTTATCACCTTCAGAGTCGTTAACTACTTATATAATACAGTATGTATTATATAAGTAGTAACAGTATTTCCAAAGAGAAAATATAGTGTAGTTTTTCCAACGCTAGTAGAATATTTGATCGATGCTAGTAGTCAGATACGTCAATACAGAACAGATTAAGTAATATGTTATGTTCGTTTAGCACCGGCCCGATGCGCGTATTCTCGACGCACTCTATCAAGGAGTACGACCGGCGCAACGAGGACGTTGACCCCGTGGCCGCGTCCGCCGAGTACGAGCTGGAGAAGCGAGTGGAGAAGATGCACGTGTTCCCCGTCGACCTCGTCAAGGGCCAGGACGGCCTGGGGCTCTCCATCATTGGTCAGTACTACATTGTATCAGTACCACAACGAGGACGTTGACCCCGTGGCCGCGTCCGCCGAGTACGAGCTGGAGAAGCGAGTGGAGAAGATGCACGTGTTCCCCGTCGACCTCGTCAAGGGTCAGGACGGCCTGGGGCTCTCCATCATTGGTCAGTACTATATTGTATCAGTACCACAACGAGGACGTTGACCCCGTGGCCGCGTCCGCCGAGTACGAGCTGGAGAAGCGAGTGGAGAAGATGCACGTGTTCCCCGTCGACCTCGTCAAGGGCCAGGACGGCCTGGGGCTCTCCATCATTGGTCAGTACTACATTGTATCAGTACCACAACGAGGACGTTGACCCCGTGGCCGCGTCCGCCGAGTACGAGCTGGAGAAGCGAGTGGAGAAGATGCACGTGTTCCCCGTCGACCTCGTCAAGGGCCAGGACGGCCTGGGGCTCTCCATCATTGGTCAGTACTACATTGTATCAGTACCACAACGAGGACGTTGACCCCGTGGCCGCGTCCGCCGAGTACGAGCTGGAGAAGCGAGTGGAGAAGATGCACGTGTTCCCCGTCGACCTCGTCAAGGGCCAGGACGGCCTGGGGCTCTCCATCATTGGTCAGTACTACATTGTATCAGTACCACAACGAGCACGTTGACCCCGTGGCCGCGTCCGCCGAGTACGAGCTGGAGAAGCGAGTGGAGAAGATGCACGTGTTCCCCGTCGACCTCGTCAAGGGCCAGGACGGCCTGGGGCTCTCCATCATTGGTCAGTACTACATTGTATCAGTACCACAACGAGGACGTTGACCCCGTGGCCGCGTCCGCCGAGTACGAGCTGGAGAAGCGAGTGGAGAAGATGCACGTGTTCCCCGTCGACCTCGTCAAGGGCCAGGACGGCCTGGGGCTCTCCATCATTGGTCAGTACTACATTGTATCAGTACCACAACGAGGACGTTGACCCCGTGGCCGCGTCCGCCGAGTACGAGCTGGAGAAGCGAGTGGAGAAGATGCACGTGTTCCCCGTCGACCTCGTCAAGGGCCAGGACGGCCTGGGGCTCTCCATCATTGGTCAGTACTACATTGTATCAGTACCACAACGAGGACGTTGACCCCGTGGCCGCGTCCGCCGAGTACGAGCTGGAGAAGCGAGTGGAGAAGATGCACGTGTTCCCCGTCGACCTCGTCAAGGGCCAGGACGGCCTGGGGCTCTCCATCATTGGTCAGTACTACATTGTATCAGTACCACAACGAGGACGTTGACCCCGTGGCCGCGTCCGCCGAGTACGAGCTGGAGAAGCGAGTGGAGAAGATGCACGTGTTCCCCGTCGACCTCGTCAAGGGCCAGGACGGCCTGGGGCTCTCCATCATTGGTCAGTACTACATTGTATCAGTACCACAACGAGGACGTTGACCCCGTGGCCGCGTCCGCCGAGTACGAGCTGGAGAAGCGAGTGGAGAAGATGCACGTGTTCCCCGTCGACCTCGTCAAGGGCCAGGACGGCCTGGGGCTCTCCATCATTGGTCAGTACTACATTGTATCAGTACCACAACGAGGACGTTGACCCCGTGGCCGCGTCCGCCGAGTACGAGCTGGAGAAGCGAGTGGAGAAGATGCACGTGTTCCCCGTCGACCTCGTCAAGGGCCAGGACGGCCTGGGGCTCTCCATCATTGGTCAGTACTACATTGTATCAGTACCACAACGAGGACGTTGACCCCGTGGCCGCGTCCGCCGAGTACGAGCTGGAGAAGCGAGTGGAGAAGATGCACGTGTTCCCCGTCGACCTCGTCAAGGGCCAGGACGGCCTGGGGCTCTCCATCATTGGTCAGTACTACATTGTATCAGTACCACAACGAGGACGTTGACCCCGTGGCCGCGTCCGCCGAGTACGAGCTGGAGAAGCGAGTGGAGAAGATGCACGTGTTCCCCGTCGACCTCGTCAAGGGCCAGGACGGCCTGGGGCTCTCCATCATTGGTCAGTACTACATTGTATCAGTACCACAACGAGGACGTTGACCCCGTGGCCGCGTCCGCCGAGTACGAGCTGGAGAAGCGAGTGGAGAAGATGCACGTGTTCCCCGTCGACCTCGTCAAGGGCCAGGACGGCCTGGGGCTCTCCATCATTGGTCAGTACTACATTGTATCAGTACCACAACGAGGACGTTGACCCCGTGGCCGCGTCCGCCGAGTACGAGCTGGAGAAGCGAGTGGAGAAGATGCACGTGTTCCCCGTCGACCTCGTCAAGGGCCAGGACGGCCTGGGGCTCTCCATCATTGGTCAGTACTACATTGTATCAGTACCACAACGAGGACGTTGACCCCGTGGCCGCGTCCGCCGAGTACGAGCTGGAGAAGCGAGTGGAGAAGATGCACGTGTTCCCCGTCGACCTCGTCAAGGGCCAGGACGGCCTGGGGCTCTCCATCATTGGTCAGTAATACATTGTATCAGTACCACAACGAGGACGTTGACCCCGTGGCCGCGTCCGCCGAGTACGAGCTGGAGAAGCGAGTGGAGAAGATGCACGTGTTCCCCGTCGACCTCGTCAAGGGCCAGGACGGCCTGGGGCTCTCCATCATTGGTCAGTACTACATTGTATCAGTACCACAACGAGGACGTTGACCCCGTGGCCGCGTCCGCCGAGTACGAGCTGGAGAAGCGAGTGGAGAAGATGCACGTGTTCCCCGTCGACCTCGTCAAGGGCCAGGACGGCCTGGGGCTCTCCATCATTGGTCAGTACTACATTGTATCAGTACCACAACGAGGACGTTGACCCCGTGGCCGCGTCCGCCGAGTACGAGCTGGAGAAGCGAGTGGAGAAGATGCACGTGTTCCCCGTCGACCTCGTCAAGGGCCAGGACGGCCTGGGGCTCTCCATCATTGGTCAGTACTACATTGTATCAGTACCACAACGAGGACGTTGACCCCGTGGCCGCGTCCGCCGAGTACGAGCTGGAGAAGCGAGTGGAGAAGATGCACGTGTTCCCCGTCGACCTCGTCAAGGGTCAGGACGGCCTGGGGCTCTCCATCATTGGTCAGTACTATATTGTATCAGTACCACAACGAGGACGTTGACCCCGTGGCCGCGTCCGCCGAGTACGAGCTGGAGAAGCGAGTGGAGAAGATGCACGTGTTCCCCGTCGACCTCGTCAAGGGTCAGGACGGCCTGGGGCTCTCCATCATTGGTCAGTACTATATTGTATCAGTACCACAACGAGGACGTTGACCCCGTGGCCGCGTCCGCCGAGTACGAGCTGGAGAAGCGAGTGGAGAAGATGCACGTGTTCCCCGTCGACCTCGTCAAGGGTCAGGACGGCCTGGGGCTCTCCATCATTGGTCAGTACTATATTGTATCAGTACCACAACGAGGACGTTGACCCCGTGGCCGCGTCCGCCGAGTACGAGCTGGAGAAGCGAGTGGAGAAGATGCACGTGTTCCCCGTCGACCTCGTCAAGGGTCAGGACGGCCTGGGGCTCTCCATCATTGGTCAGTACTATATTGTATCAGTACCACAACGAGGACGTTGACCCCGTGGCCGCGTCCGCCGAGTACGAGCTGGAGAAGCGAGTGGAGAAGATGCACGTGTTCCCCGTCGACCTCGTCAAGGGTCAGGACGGCCTGGGGCTCTCCATCATTGGTCAGTACTATATTGTATCAGTACCACAACGAGGACGTTGACCCCGTGGCCGCGTCCGCCGAGTACGAGCTGGAGAAGCGAGTGGAGAAGATGCACGTGTTCCCCGTCGACCTCGTCAAGGGCCAGGACGGCCTGGGGCTCTCCATCATTGGTCAGTACTATATTGTATCAGTACCACAACGAGGACGTTGACCCCGTGGCCGCGTCCGCCGAGTACGAGCTGGAGAAGCGAGTGGAGAAGATGCACGTGTTCCCCGTCGACCTCGTCAAGGGTCAGGACGGCCTGGGGCTCTCCATCATTGGTCAGTACTATATTGTATCAGTACCACAACGAGGACGTTGACCCCGTGGCCGCGTCCGCCGAGTACGAGCTGGAGAAGCGAGTGGAGAAGATGCACGTGTTCCCCGTCGACCTCGTCAAGGGCCAGGACGGCCTGGGGCTCTCCATCATTGGTCAGTAGTATGGTAGTTTCACCACTTTGATCTAAAAAGGTTTAATTCTTACTGATTTCTATAGCGGAAGTGTTGTAGAAATGGTTGTTGGTTTTATTTTTATGACAGTCAGGGGACTAAGGTAACATGTCCTTCGAGGTTTGAGCGTATCACAGTAACAATTTCGACCTACTTTCCAAAATCAAATTTAACAATTTCGGTCATAAAACTTTCCGTCTTCTTCTAAAGATGCCTCTCCAACAAGTGAAGGTTAACGATTAACATGCTCAAGTCCTTGTCCTTAGCTCTGCGGAACAGATCAGCAGCATTCAGTATCCCGGTCCATTCTCGGACGTTTCCATCTTAAACTTTCCGTCTGACGGTCATAATATCGCGTCTGAAATGTATTTGTTTTTATCAGGTATGGGCGTAGGCGCAGACGCGGGACTGGAGAAGCTGGGCATCTTCGTGAAAACGATCACCGAGAGCGGCGCGGCCGCGCGCGACGGCAGGATACAGGTCAACGACCAGATCATCGAGGTGGACGGGAAGAGTCTGGTGAGCGAGGCTTTCCGAAATATTTATTTATTTATTTTTATTTTCAACTCTTACAGACATTACAGGATATTCTCCTAATACAATAGTTGCGACAACATATCTTCCGTTTTGACTAAATTTAACAATTATTACTTTGATAGCAAATAATAAATAAGGCCATTTAGCGAAGAGTTGGTCGCTACTTTGAGGTGTGTGTGTGGAATGAAACCTCAGATCAGAAGGTATAGAATGGAATGGAATATGGAATGGACCACTGTAGCGGGAGAAGGTGTGATGCTCAACCGCCACAAAGGGAAGATCTTCCCACCAGGTTAGGTGTTAGGCCTGGGGAGCCGAGGCTCCTACGATATTGCGTTGCAGTTCATATAGCGAGTTTGCCTTGGAAATTCTGATAGCGCGATTAAGGATTTTTTCCGTTTTTGTTGATGATCTTGCGTGGTGTCATATTGTGATCTTGCGTGGTGTCACATAGTGATTGAGTGGAGTCTGATCTGTAGTCTTTTTGCAATGTTGCGAAGTTCATTGTTGGTTGGAGATCATTCGTACAATCATTGTTAATTGTAATTATCTGTCGATATTTAATGTCGCGTAGCCTGTGCCGCCATCTTGCGTCGTTATTGCGAATTAGCGCTTGCTTGCCGATGTCGCCGAGATTCAGTGGAGTCGCTGAGTTGCTGCATTCGCTCGGTAGATGGAGGACGCCACAGTATTCCCCCAAGACCGAAGGTCTGATCTGATGAATTTGCTGTGCAGTCTGTGCTTCGTAGCTTGCAAGGGCCAGTCTTGTGTCCCAGTGAGTTGGGAAGTCGCGTGCTCGTAGTCTAGTCGAGACTGTCGGTGAGCATAGTAGACTTGTGTGCGCCGGTCCCTGCAGAGCTGCCACGCTGGTGAGTGAGAGTGCGCCGCCGTCGAAGTCGTCCAGGCGTGGGCTGCAGGGAGCGTCGGTGCGGAAGTCGTTGTAGTCGTCGTTGTGGGTGCAGGACCAGGAAGCTCATTGCGTTGGCTGCGTTGGACCTGATGATACCCGTCGTCGTGCTGGCTTGCTGTGAGACTGCTGCTGAAGACCAGGGTGCTGAGGCTTGTGAAGGCTGCTGCGTGTTGGCAAAAGCTGCTGCGAGTTGGATAAGGCTGCAGCGTCCAATGTCGGTGGTCACCACTTTAGCGATGATATGGTCGTTATGCTCAACCGCCACAAAGGGAAGACCTATCTTCCCGCCAGGCTAGGTGTTAGGCCTGGGGAGCCGAGGCTCCGACGATATTGCGTTGCAGTTCATATATGTAGCGAGTTTGCCTTGGAAATTCTAAGAGCGCGATTAAGGATTTTTCCGTTTTTGTTGATGATCTTGCGTGGTGTCATATGGAGATTGAGTGGAGTCTGATCTGTAGTCTTTTTGCAATATTGCGAAGTCATTGTTGGTTGGAGATCATTCGTACAATCATTGTTAATTGTAATTATCTGTCGATATTTAATGTCGTTATTGCGAATTAGCGCTTGCTTGCCGATGTCGCCGAGATTCTGTGGAGTCGCTGAGTTGCTGCATTCGCTCGGTAGATGGAAAGGAAGGATGGAAGGACGCCACAGCCACTTTTGTAAAATCATTCAGTGTGCAGCTGAATATATCTATTTGAAGTGCTGTGGCATTTAATGTTCGGAGAGCCCGCGACAGCGGCGCATTCTTCAGCAATTTTGTCCTCGCGAACGGCACTACAAACAATTGGTTGTCTTCGCCTGAACACGTACCCGTTTGTTAATATAAAGTTGTATGATGCTTATCACGTCAAGATGAAAATGATGATGAGTAGTACCCTTGTACTTAGTTTTACTATATTTTATGTTTCCTATCTACATAGATTGATGTGATTGTTGTGTACAAAAATTAATAAATAACTAAATGAATAAGAAGAAACGCCGAAGAAAATCATAAAATTGTTCTTGTATATCTTAGCTCGCTTAAGATTTCTAACCATTTCTCATGATTTTCTTACAGCAAATAGATAGGTCAAGCAAGAGTCAAAAGTGCAGTGAGAATCTACAATGCAATATGATTTTTAGGACTAGGCAATAAGATCTGCGAGGTATGACTGTACTTATGACCCTTGATTGTACATAGGAAGTAACGTTTTCCCACTCACTAGTTGGCGCTCGGCCTTAAGGCCAGGTCCAACCCCACATTTGAAATAATTGTGATTTTTCATGAAGAAATTTACCTAATTAGAGTTTATTTACGAAGTGGAAAAATAATACAGGATATAGATTATGATCTCTATTAAGGTTTCAATCGTGTACTTTTTAATAAAAATACATATTTTCGGCTTAATTAATTGATAAAGGCACCGAAAATTTATAAAAAAAACTAAAAATTTTCAGCGATAACATATATATATTTTTATATAATTAGTTTAAATATATGCTATATTAAAGTCTTAATCGAGCACTTTTGTTTTAAAACTAATATTTTTGATGATATTTGAGAAAGAGTTGCTATAAATCGGTACCTACAAAATCTGTTCGATCCTGCCAACGAAAGTAGAACATTGTGTTCTGCAAAAAACTATCTTATTGCAACGCGCACACGGCGCGGTTAAGCGCATATGATTTTTGTTTTTTGCAGATCAGGTTGGACCTGGTCTTAAAACCCAGGACGAGTACGTCCAGCAAATTCTGACTTCCCAGCCTCTGCAGTAATGTACTATAGGAATGGGGGTTATCGTTTTTCCACTAACTTGTAGGCGCTACTGTTGAGTGAGGTCTGTCAAATGCTAAAATACTGTCATTTGAATTTGACAACGGATGACAGTCATGAGACTGCACTCGCCAGTAGCGGAAGCAAAATAGTTTCATCTTAAAAGACACACAAAGAAATGTGGAAAGAACGTTTGATTGGCGTCGAAATACCACACCTATGAAAATAATGTAATTTTGTTCGCATCACTAGGTGGGTGTGACGCAAGCGTACGCGGCATCGGTGCTACGCAACACATCGGGGCCAGTGAAGTTCCTCATCGGAAGGGAAAAGGACCCAGAGAATAGCGAAGTGGCGCATCTGATCAGACAGTCGCTTATAGCGGACAAGGAGAGAGAAGAGCGGTGAGTCCCTTACCCATTTGGAAAGGTGCGGGGTAATTTTATTGTCAAAGGTGCGGGGTAATTTGATTGTCATTTTTGATTCGAAAAGAAGAGTGCGGGGTACAACGATTTCATGCGAGTCGCGCCTTTGTCCGTGTAGACGGGCTCAGCTAAATTCAAACGCAAGCCTTCTCGTATATACGGTTCGGGGTGGCACGAGGGTTAAAATAACAGGAACTGTTAAAACGTGTCGTTTGATGGGTCTTTGTTACCTAAAATAAACAGATTTTATTTTATTTACTAGCTTTGCCCGCGGCTCCGTCCGCGCTTATGTTGATTCCTTGGGAACGGTACTTTTTTTCGGGATAAATGATAGCCTATGTCCTTCTAGACCCTGACTATGAGTATGCAAAATTTTATGACGATCGGATCAGTAGATAAAGCGGGAAGAGGTAACAAACTCATTTTCGCATTTATAATATTAGTTAGGATTTACTAAAATATAGAAAAATGAAGCGAAATCGCCTTGCCATCTATTTAAACGGCGCGTATTAACACAAGCCGGTTCTTTCAGTAGCAGCAGCAGCTTTTAACTCTTTCAGGCACAAAAAAAAAAATAATTTCTATAAAAAAGGTGGTTAGTTTGCTAACCACCAAACCTGAAAGAGTTAAAACAGAAAATATTGTAAATTTCCAGAGCGGCCCGTGAGCGTTCGCGCCGCCAACAATCATCGGACGACGAGACCGCAGCAGCGCCCGCCGCGCCGCCCCGCCATCCCGACATCAACGAGCTGCGCTCTCTGCTGCACGAGGTAATATCGCATATAGTTGCCGTCACGTAAAAAGACCGATGGCGGTTTAGCTGCGCAGTAGGCGATATATCGGTCTATGCGGTGAGCGGGGGTCGGGCGGGTCTCATCCGGCGCGCGCGATTGGTTCGTCAGTCGTACCCATGCGCAAGTTTCACCACCACCTCACCCTGCCAGCGGCCTTTTCACGTGATGGGAAGTTACAGGGCATGTTACCGGCACCAAATTCTCCATATAAACTCTCGGGAGTACTTTTCGGGAGTTTGTTTGTTTGTAGTATCTTTATTGTACTAAGGATACACAGTGCACAAAGGCGGACTTATCCCATGAAGGGATCATGAGTTTATTTAGAGAGCTAGCTTTTGCCCGCGGCTTCGCCCGCGTGAATTTCCCATGGGAACAGTGCTTTTTTCCGGAATTCTTCTCAGAAGTGGTCGTTACGAAATGCTAGTAGTTTGTAGCTTTGAGACATAAGATATTATGATTAAATAATTAGTTATCGACGTGAAAAAGAGCCTTCTTTGAAGGCCAAGTTTCAATAAAAAAAATTGACTTTGACTTTGGAATGAAAGGTACCCTATGTCCTTCTCAGTACAATGTGTATGCAAAATTTCAGGAAGATTGGTTCAGTAGATAAAGCGTGAAGAGGTAACAAACAAACTCACTTTCGCATTTATAATATTAGTTAGGATTAGGATTTGGGACCGGCAACAAGCCCTGTTCGCATGACGTCAGTCAGACCACGAGACCGCCATCATGCTCACGCTAGTGCTCGCTGGTCCGAGAGACGGGAGGACCTCCGCGGATGGCAGTTTTCTCGCGAGCGGGTGTGATTCGGCCTCCCTTCGTTACTGCGACGCGACTTATGACTGAGTTTAGAACCACATTCTATCTGAATCTGACTGTATTACTATATTTGTGAATAAACCTTGTCTATTTAATCATTATTTGCAAATATACATTGAATATAATATTTGCAGTTGGTTGGCATGGAGTCGGGCGGGGGCAGTCCCACTGAGATCAGCGCCCGCGTGGCCGCGTGGTGCTCGGACCGCGCGCCTGATGAGCAGCTGCGGCGCGCCGTGGCCGCCGCAGCGGACACCGCGCAGCGGGCGCAGAGGAAGTACGACAAGGTACGGGGGGTGGTACAGATGGTGCCATGGAGGGGGATGGGGCAGCCCCACTGAGATCAGCGCCCGCGTGGCCGCGTGGTGCTCGGACCGCGCGCCTGATGAGCAGCTGCGGCGCGCCGTGGCCGCCGCCGCGGACACCGCGCAACGGGCGCAGAGGAAGTACGACAAGGTACGGGGGTGGTACAGCTGGTGCCATGGAGGGGGATGGGGCAGCCCCACTGAGATCAGCGCTCGCGTGGCCGCGTGGTGCTCGGACCGCGCGCCCGACGAGCAGCTGCGGCGCGCCGTGGCCGCCGCAGCGGACACCGCGCAGCGGGCGCAGAGGAAGTACGACAAGGTACGGGGGTGGTACAGCTGGTGCCATGGAGGGGATGGGGCAGCCCCACTGAGATCAGCGCCCGCGTGGCCGCGTGGTGCTCGGACCGCGCGCCCGACGAGCAGCTGCGGCGCGCCGTAGCCGCCGCCGCGGACACCGCGCAACGGGCGCAGAGGAAGTACGACAAGGTACGGGGGTGGTACAGCTGGTGCCATGGAGGGGGATGGGGCAGCCCCACTGTTTGTAATATATTGGGTAAAACTAAACGCAGGCGTTTCGCATTGCTGCCGCCAGAGGGCGTTCGGGGTTTTCACACTGCTAGCGTGGAATGCGTCGCGTGTAGTCGCCATTGCATTGCCCTATGCGATATCGGTTTGATTTTTTAATACGCGAGAGGTTCCGCGTTCTTTGATTGCTAATTAGCTTGAGTTGTGTTTGTGAATTTCCTGTTTGTTAAATAACTATTGAACTTTGTGTTTGTGTACCCGTCATGGTGACTTTTTCTTGTGAGAGGTGAAACGTGGCTGGCGGTTCACATCTGGCTGTTCCCGAGTGAAACTACGGGAAGAAATCTATTTATTTGTCCTGGGGAATTGAGATCTCAAGGGTTAGGTAGGGTGATTAGGAATTCCCCCTTCCCGAAGATACTCAAGTTTGGATCCGAAGAGAAAGAAGATTTAGCTTGGTAAGTGTTTTTTAAGTGTAATTAATTTATAGGTTAGGTTATCATATAGGGCCCTGTAGCTCCCTTCATAAGCTACGGTGGTAGCAGACTGCGTTAAGTTATTTAGGTTTTAGTCGGGCAAACGTGGTGCCGCGTGGAGATTTCTTCCCGGTACTTATTTTTTACCGGTGGTTTTTTCCCGGTGAAGTTCCGGTACAGAATTCTTCCCGCCGCTTCGTTTGTCCGGATTCGCTCTGCGCACATTTTCTGGCAGCAGAGCGTAGTTGCTCTGCACATTTTCTGGTAGCAGAGCGTAGTTTATCTACCCTCTATTTGTTCGTTTGTAAAAAATAATTAATTGTTTGTAAAAATTATTAGATTTTTCTTAGTTTGTTTGTATAAGAATATTTGTAACCTTTTTTGTATTTGTTTGCGGTTTGTACCGTGCGTTCCGGGTTTGTGCCATTCTCATACCTACCGCGGTTCTTCGTGTAGTTGCTTGATTTTGTTGTTTTTTATTTACCTTTTGTTATTTTTTGTTTGTGACTTGACGCGATGGCGAAGGCCTCCAATGCTAGGGCGACACTCGCCAACGAATTGAGATGGTTTGTGACGGCCGGAGGACTCCTGTCCCGGAAGGACAGGGAGGGCGCCATACTGCTAAGAGCGGATCACCTCCACTCACGATTGATTAGCGCGGAAGCGGCCATGGCGGCGCTTACCGAAGCCGATCTTACCCCGGAGGCCTACGCAGGTCACATGGCGGACATGGACCAGATCCTGAGTCTGCACGATGATATCGCGGAGGCGGTGACCGCAATAAGGGCGAGACAGGCTGGCGGACCAGCCCTCGCACACCTGTTAGACAGGAAGGACCAGCGGTTACTGGTCGGCTCCCCACCCTTCAGCTGTCCCACTTTGGGGGTAGGATGGAGGAGTGGGTAGCATATAAAAATATGTTTGAGTCCCTGGTCGTAGCACGACAGGATTTGTCGAAGGCCCAGAAGATGGCCTACCTCCTCTCCACTCTTGAGGATGAAGCGCGGTCGCTCATCCAGCACCTCCGGGTGGAGGACGACCAGTACGATACGGCTTGGGAGTTATTGAACTCCCGCTACCAAAACTTACGTTTGTTAGCGGATGCGCACGCCGCACAGTTGATGGCCCTGCCCAAGGTGGCCAACAGGGCACAGTTGCGCCTGCAGTTGCTCACGCCCGTTACAGTGGCCTGTAACGCGCTCCGCACACTGGGGCTGCCGGTGGACCAATGGTCTTTTTTGTTGGTGCACATTGTATTGGGCAAATTGCCCAATGACATCCGCTCGCGGTTTGAGCGCGAAAATGCGGAGCGGGATAGCACCACCCTACCAACATTCACTGACTTGGTGAAGTTTTTGGAGTTTGAGGCACGGGCTGCTGAGAATACCATGACGGACTCAGCGCCATCCAGAGCGCCTGAACGTAGGCCCTTGGAACCCTCATGGCGAGGGAGGCCCCAACAGGGACGGCAACCGCCACCGCGTGGAGCTGGTGCGCGGGTTGCACACACGGCAGCAGTCGCGAGGGACGCGGACTGCCTGCAATGTGGTCGGATGGGCCACAGCCTGCTGCAATGCAGGGACTGGCAGGGACTGCCAGTACAAGATCGGCGCCGCATGGCAAAGCGGCATGAACTTTGCTTTTATTGTTTGGGCGGTCACTATGCACGTGACTGTCCCAGTGCCATACCATGCAGTGCATGCCGTGGGCGGCACCACGCGATGCTTTGCATGAACCGCAGCGGGGATGGCGCCCGGATGTTGAGGCGGGGGTCCCCTATGGGCGGGGGCGCTCCTGCGCGAAGCCCTCCACCACCGGACGGAGGACGCGGCTTCGCTCGTCGCACCCCCCTCGGGAGGGGGTCGCGTACCTGCGCGGGTCTTGGCGGACCGGGACCACGCGCCCCAAGGTCATGGCCAGTATGTGGCTGGCCAGGCCCCGGATAGGGCCCCCATGGGCGGGGGCCCTAGATCGGACGTGAGAGTGGGGACACCCCCCTCCACGCGGGTTACCAATACCCAACACACGCAGCCGCAGCGGTTTTCTCCGCCGCTGCACGAGTACCCACGGCTGGAGTACCACCCGCCGTACCATAGGTATGGCCGGGCCGCGGGTTATGCCCCCCCTCAGGTAGGGATGTGCACTCGCCCGCCATATTATCCGGGTCAGTGGCGCGCCCCTGGTTTGGAGAGAGTGGGGAGCCCGTAACTAGCTTGCTCCCTTGTTGGGACAGAGCCGCGGACGGTTCTGCTCCCTACCGCGGTGGTCCGCGTATGGGGTCGTGGGGGGGAAGCCATTAATTTGAGAGCTCTGTTGGACTCAGGGGCTCAAAGCAGTTTGGTTACCACTCGAGTGGCACACCAGTTAGGTTTAGTCGTGGAAGACTCGCCTGTGCCACTTCTTGGAGTTGGTGGCATACAGGTGAAGTGTCTGACGGGCCAGACACTTGTCACCTTTTCTTCGCTGAAGTCCTCCACAATGAGGATCACGACTTCGGCTATGGTAATGGATACCATTGCGGGTTGGCAGCCCTCGACAGACATACCGCCGGGTGTGTTGTCTTTGGTTTCGGGTCTGGATCTGGCCGACCCCTTTGTTTTTCATCCCGGCCCAGTGGACTTGCTCCTGGGCTCGGACGTATTGGGTTGGATTTTGTTGGGTACCCAGAAAGCTCTGGGTTCGTCTTCACTGATGGCAGTGTCTACTATCTTTGGTTTCGCCCTGATGGGCCCTGTGTTTGATAATAGCACCGTGGAGGAGCCACCGGTCGTCGCATCAGCGTCCTTGGCCAAGACCATGCAAAGGTTTTGGGAGGTGGAGGAGCCACCTATGAGTTCCAGGATGGATCCGGAACACGCTGAGTGCGAAGCCCTTTTTCGATCGACCACGGAGAGGTTGCCCTCCGGTCGGTTTGTAACTAGGTTACCCTTTGTTGCCTCTCGTCCTAGCCTAGGGCAAAGTAGGGCGCTTGCGGAGAAACGACTGCTGTCCATGGAGCGACGCATGCAGCGTGACCACGTACTTCGCGATAAATATATTGAATTTATGCGCGAGTACGAGGATTTGGGTCACATGTATTACCCACTTTAGGACAGGCGTGTACACACTGCCTGCCACCGGTGGACAACCGCACAGCCAGCTCAGTGGTGCGTTATGTAGGAGACTCCGGAGTGGGTCGGTGGGTTCTTGCCGCTCTGTGGAGTGTTACACTTGAAGAAAGGGGTGAGAGGGATGCTGTATTTCTTTTCTTACCTAGGGCGCCATCAACTATTAGTTGAAATTAATTAAACAAGTTAATTATTACTTTTCTATGGTATATTCTTAAAAGAAAATATACATTCTTGTTAACTCATTTTCTGTTACAGTTAAATATTCTTATTTCTAGTTCTTTCAAACAAGCTAATTATGACTAATGTCTTAATTATCCTAACCTATGCAAACACATGGCATAGAAGTATGTTCTTATTCTTAAAGTGGATTATAAAACCTACCTTTTAACAAAGATTGAGAGCGTCCTCTCTAGATAATAAAGCTAGAAACAAATCATATTAGACAAAGTCTCTGCGTTGAAATAAATTCTGAAGTTTAAGTTATAGATATAAAATGAATGTTACTTGGTAACTCCCATTTAGGTCCCTTCTTTTCTTCCAGTAAACTGTATCACCTCATCATTCCCCTGGGATGCAGGCAAAGCTGGAGATCCCGGATCGTTGGTTTGAAAACAGCTTGGGCCATGCGGTCTTGCACCAGATGGTGGTCGGCAATCCTCTTTGCTCGCATGAAGTGTTATTGTTTTACTGGGATAAATAGGAGTTATTTATCCAAAGAAGGAGATTACCCTTAGGGTCAGGGTCATTGTAACCAGTATGTACAACGAAAAGAAAGAAAAATATAAATGGGAACTCATTCTGAAGTAGTCATGTCACGACATCGAATTACGTGTCATAGCACGAAGAAAAATAGTTTAAACGAGTAAACTAATAAAGTATAACACGTGGAACGTGGGATATTGAAAGATAAAGCGTAAACTAACAACTTAAAACCTAAGTTTAGCAGCGGCGCCTTCTGAAACAACAGAAAACACCATTAACATCGTGTCGACAATATTCATATGGAAACCAGCAGAACACCAGAGAGATGAACTCACCGGGCCGCTGCATCTTATTCCCCGTTTATGGAGGTTCTAGATTGCGAGGCGTGGAGCCCTGCGGCGAGTTCCATTCCAAAAGAAATCCAAGAAAGATCATCTTGGTCGAGATAAACTCCACGTCAGCCTCGCGTTGACACGAAATCAGAGACAACATAGACTTCGACCAGAGCCAAGACCATAGAAATGTGGTATTCATCTCGAAGAAAAAAATATAGTTAATCTAATAAAATCCTTGTTCAAATCATTATTCTATAAATTTTGACCAATTACCTATATTATTTACAAATGTAAGTAAAATAAAAAACATTCTTGCAACCCGTCCGTCGACGCGGCACAACCTATGCAGGAACCATCTCCAAACGTCATCTCAAACGTCACTGTCAAACGTCTAAAGGTGACAAGTTGACATTACGTAAACAAACAGATCGATGTGTTTGGGAGGACGATTAATTACCACTAAAAAGCATCAAAATAATAGTTAAACAAACAATTATGTGTAATGAATGTGCGAATCAACAGACGTAAGTGCAGTATATGTGAAATTTAACACGGTTGCGTAATATACACGCAACATACCCCCTTGGCAAGAGCGAAGAAGGGTTGAGGTACGAGACACTACTCGCGAAACGAAAACAAAAAATACTCAGAGACAAGGTCGACCAACGAATGACAACGTCCCCATCGGCAAACAATTCTATTCTAATATCTTAATGGGTATAAAAGCATGCAAAATTAAACAATGAGCAACAGAGTTACCAATGACATCTGAGTCTCAGTGGAATTCTATTATATAACTAATGTAGTTTACAATTAAACGTATCTTAGCCTATTCTGTTTTCTTTTCTTTATCCCCCTCTTCAGCCCTATGACCTAAATCTTGGGATCAGCTTAATGCCACTGAAGAGGAGATACAAGGATATTCATCCTTACTACCTACTATGATTCTTCAGTGTTCAATGACCTATAGAATGTGTCATTTATGTGTATGTGAGTGCACTTTATAGTGACAACTCTTCTTATATTCTAGCGTGTGAGTGTATCCTAAAATAACAACTCTTCTTAAATTCTGTGAGTGTACTATAAACAGTAACAACTCATGGTGGCACTTACAGTACCTTCTGCAGTTGCAGAAAATTCTCTTTTTCTTACAGCTTGTACGACACATAACTGTTAATGGGAATACATAACGTGAGAAACGTTTATAACTCATTTGAGTGTTGAAAGGAAATTATCCTAAACTAAATCTTAACTAAGTTTAGGACAGAATACAAAATGACAGCGAGTGCTTTATCTTCTTTCTCAATTACTTACATAAAATAAATATAGCCAAAGCGATATGTTATACCTAGGTTAAACAAAAATTTAGTTCACAGACTTACTACCATTCATATTCTCTTTCAGGCTTATTTATCATACCGTAGTCTAACATTCATCGTCTCACTCACCCTCTCTCACTCTATTACACTCGGTTCTCACTTTCTATTCTATGCCTACCGTATAGCTAGGTACTTATGAACTATGTTTAGGAACTGACATGTATAATGTCTTTTATGTGTGTTAGACCTATCTTTTTACCATTTATGGCACGTAAACGATAAGTAAGATCACCTACTTTCTCCTCTACCACACATTTAATGTTCCTAGGGGCTAACTTACTAGCAAAGTTATCACTTGCCTTGGATAAGACGTAGTCCCTTTTCCAAACTACTTGGCCTACCTTAAGACCTAGATTTCTTTTTCTTTTGTCATAAGACTTCTTGCCTTTCGCATAGGCGTTTCTTAAGTGTTCCTTAACTTTAAGGAAAATAGTTTGCAGCTCTTTCAAAGAGTCAGCATATTCTTTACGTTCTGGAAATATCAGTTCTTGTTAATTCTTAACTCTTCTAGTTTTTCTAAGAAAGCGTGCAAATTTAATTTGCTATCTCTACCTGAGAACTTAACATTCCACTTTGAGACATTACGAGATGGATCAATGGTAACCTGCAGCTCACCTGACCGTATTGCCGATGCAGCCGCTATCACCGCTGGTGAAGAAGTAGAGGGATTGCTAACAACCGGTGGGCTGACTGGAGCCACACCGCTGGATGTACCACTATGCAAATCATTGAAGCAAAATCCCACTTCACCTGTAATATCAACATTCAAAAGTTTAAATGCGTTCTCAAATTCTTGTTTTAAAAGAGAAATTCTGTCTAAAATAGACTGATCTTCTGAGACTAAACGACATACCCTATGCTGTATATGAGTTAATCGTGAAATAATTCTATCATGACCCGTAGGTGTCAATGATTCTGAAGAAATAAGTTGGAGGATGTCACTAATCTTATTCTCACAAATTTCTAATTCTGATTCTATTTCTAATGTAGCAGGATCAATTGTCACTGCTAGACGATTCAATTTAGTCAACGAGGCAAGCTTGGCTCGCATCTCATCAACTGTTCTTATATTCTTGTGTCCTCGGATGAGAAGTTCATGTCTCAGCTCATCGCTGAGGAGATGATAAAAGTTCATCCTTAACGAAGCCATTTCTAAAGGATTATCTCCCTTTACCTTTAAATTAATTCTGAAGTATAGATAACAACAACAACACTAACCTCAAACTTCAAGATACCAAGCGATGAAGTTGACAGAAGAACTGATGTCACATCACTCGGCCTCAACGTTGGGTACGCCAAATCTATTACCCACTTTAGGACAGGCGTGTACACACTGCCTGCCACCGGTGGACAACCGCACAGCCAGCTCAGTGGTGCGTTATGTAGGAGACTCCGGAGTGGGTCGGTGGGTTCTTGCCGCTCTGTGGAGTGTTACACTTGAAGAAAGGGGTGAGAGGGATGCTGTATTTCTTTTCTTACCTAGGGCGCCATCAACTATTAGTTGAAATTAATTAAACAAGTTAATTATTACTTTTCTATGGTATATTCTTAAAAGAAAATATACATTCTTGTTAACTCATTTTCTGTTACAGTTAAATATTCTTATTTCTAGTTCTTTCAAACAAGCTAATTATGACTAATGTCTTAATTATCCTAACCTATGCAAACACATGGCATAGAAGTATGTTCTTATTCTTAAAGTGGATTATAAAACCTACCTTTTAACAAAGATTGAGAGCGTCCTCTCTAGATAATAAAGCTAGAAACAAATCATATTAGACAAAGTCTCTGCGTTGAAATAAATTCTGAAGTTTAAGTTATAGATATAAAATGAATGTTACTTGGTAACTCCCATTTAGGTCCCTTCTTTTCTTCCAGTAAACTGTATCACCTCATCATTCCCCTGGGATGCAGGCAAAGCTGGAGATCCCGGATCGTTGGTTTGAAAACAGCTTGGGCCATGCGGTCTTGCACCAGATGGTGGTCGGCAATCCTCTTTGCTCGCATGAAGTGTTATTGTTTTACTGGGATAAATAGGAGTTATTTATCCAAAGAAGGAGATTACCCTTAGGGTCAGGGTCATTGTAACCAGTATGTACAACGAAAAGAAAGAAAAATATAAATGGGAACTCATTCTGAAGTAGTCATGTCACGACATCGAATTACGTGTCATAGCACGAAGAAAAATAGTTTAAACGAGTAAACTAATAAAGTATAACACGTGGAACGTGGGATATTGAAAGATAAAGCGTAAACTAACAACTTAAAACCTAAGTTTAGCAGCGGCGCCTTCTGAAACAACAGAAAACACCATTAACATCGTGTCGACAATATTCATATGGAAACCAGCAGAACACCAGAGAGATGAACTCACCGGGCCGCTGCATCTTATTCCCCGTTTATGGAGGTTCTAGATTGCGAGGCGTGGAGCCCTGCGGCGAGTTCCATTCCAAAAGAAATCCAAGAAAGATCATCTTGGTCGAGATAAACTCCACGTCAGCCTCGCGTTGACACGAAATCAGAGACAACATAGACTTCGACCAGAGCCAAGACCATAGAAATGTGGTATTCATCTCGAAGAAAAAAATATAGTTAATCTAATAAAATCCTTGTTCAAATCATTATTCTATAAATTTTGACCAATTACCTATATTATTTACAAATGTAAGTAAAATAAAAAACATTCTTGCAACCCGTCCGTCGACGCGGCACAACCTATGCAGGAACCATCTCCAAACGTCATCTCAAACGTCACTGTCAAACGTCTAAAGGTGACAAGTTGACATTACGTAAACAAACAGATCGATGTGTTTGGGAGGACGATTAATTACCACTAAAAAGCATCAAAATAATAGTTAAACAAACAATTATGTGTAATGAATGTGCGAATCAACAGACGTAAGTGCAGTATATGTGAAATTTAACACGGTTGCGTAATATACACGCAACACATGTCTCCGGCTCGAGTTGATTGGAGCTCAACTGAGCATTATTTTTTGCCCCACCACGCGGTGGTGAAGGCCTCAACAGGCAAATTGAGGACCGTCTTCGATGGGTCCGCACCCACTTCGAACGGGGTTTCGTTGAATCTGTGTTTGCATTCGGGTCCCAAATTGCATAGGGACATAATTGACATCATCTTGAACTTTAGAAGACATCAAGTGGTTTTTGGTGCGGACATCCGGATGATGTTCCGCCAGACAGTCATACATCCTGAGGACAGGCGATTCCAGTTGATACTCTGGCGTGAGCGCCCTGAGGATCCTGTGACGGTGTATGAACTCAACACAAACACGTATGGTTTGAAATCTAGTCCCTATATCGCCATCAGATCATTGCTTGAATTGGCAGAGCGGGAACGGATCCGCTTTCCCCGTGGGGCTTCCGTGCTGTCACGTGACTTGTATGTTGATGACGTGTGCACCGGAGCCCAAAGTATTGAGGAGGCCCTCCTACTGCGGGATGAATTGATTGAAATATTGAAGACAGGTGGCTACGAGCTGCGTAAGTGGTTGTCTAATGAGCCTAAAGTTCTAGAAGGGATCCCGGAGGATCACCAACAGAACCCTCACCTGTTTGAGGATGTGGATGATCCCAACAGGATAGCGGTGCTGGGCATGCAGTACCAGCCGCTAACCGATATTTTCACATTCCAAGTGGACTTGGAAATACCAAAAGTCTGGACTAAGAGAACGGTGTTGTCCGTAATAGCTCGTATGTTTGATCCAAGCGGTTGGATCAGTCCAGTGATATTCTCTGCGAAGTGTCTTCTTCAGAGACTTTGGACTTTGGGCGTCTCGTGGGACGAGCCGCTGTTTGGTCCTCCATTGGATGATTGGCTCGAGTTGTTTTCATCGATTAAGGAAGTCAATCGGATTGCCTTGCCTCGTCGAATATTGCCCCCCGGGAAATATCGAGCCAGCCTGCATGGCTTTTGTGACGCGTCGGAGCGAGGCTACGCCGCGTCAGTCTATATACGGACAGTTGACGCCGAGGGCCGGGTCAATGTCTCGCTTTTGTTAGGGAAGAGCAAGGTCGCCCCCATCAGGACTAGGCTGACTATTCCCAAGCTTGAGTTGAGTGGAGCTCACCTTCTCTCTAAATTGTTGCATCACGTTGCCAGTGAGCTGGCGGCCACGGTCGAGATACGAGACATCTTCGCCTGGTCGGATAGCCAGGTCGCGCTTGCATGGTTGCGCGCGGCCCCACATACCTTGGAGGTTTTTGTGGGAAATCGGGTTTCCCAAATCCAGAATATCGGAATTGATATAACATGGAGACATGTGCCGGGAGAGCTTAACCCAGCGGACTGTGCCTCCCGAGGTTGTACGGCACCAGAATTGGTGTCACACCCGCTCTGGTGGGGTCCAGAGTGGCTGATGGGATCAGAAACTTCTTGGCCTGTCTGTCAGACAGATGTTACTTCTTTGAGTTTGACTGGGCTCCGTGTACATGCTGTAGTCGCTGAGACGACGTCGGAGCCGGATTGGCTACTTGCTCGGTATAGCAGCTTGGATAAGCTTCTGGGTGTTACCAGTTGGATTAAGCGTTTCATACATAATTGTAGAAACCCACAGGCAAAGCGGTTGGAGCCGATTGCAGGTGCAGAAGAGCGCCGGAGCGCATTGTTGCATTGGGTCCGTGTCGTGCAGACCGGACGGTTTGAGTCAGAGCTTCGTATCTTGCGCGACGCACGCGCTAAGTTGAAGGGCGCGGTCGCTCGTTTGAACCCGTACATCGACTCGGATGGGCTTCTTCGGGTTGGAGGCAGGCTCCGGAAGGCGGATCTTCCATATGAGACTCGCCATCCTCTGTTGTTGCCCAAGGGCGGACCCTTGGTGCAGCTTTTGGTGTCTGATCGACACATTCGTAACGCCCATGCTGGGTGCAATGCTTTGTTGGCTATTTTGCAACGCGAGTTTTGGATTTTGTCAGCCCGAAGAGCAATCCGTAGTGTCCTGTTTCGATGTATTGCATGTTATAGGTTGAAGGCATCCACGATGCAACCACAGATGGGTGATTTGCCCGCTGATCGAATCCGACCTTCGAGACCGTTTGACGGCGTTGGAACCGATTTTGCCGGTCCCTTTTCGATCAAGGCTTCTCCCTTTCGTAATGCCCGTATTGTGAAGGGCTATTTGTGTGTATTTGTTTGTTTAGCCACCAAGGCTGTCCATTTGGAGGTGGTATCGGCTCTGACTACGGAGGCCTTCGTCGCCGCGTTGGATCGTTTTGTTTCGCGTCGAGGTCTACCTTCCCTTATTAGGTCTGATAATGGCACAAACTATAAGGGAACTGTAAATTATCTTAAGGATGTTTCCGTGTTTATTGATAAAAATTGTACTAGTTTAAGTCAAATTGCTGCCCAAAGGGGAATAACCTGGAAGTTTAGTCCCCCAAGTTGCCCCCATTGGGGAGGGATTTTTGAAGCGGCTGTGAAATCCGCAAAGACCCACCTCCGCCGCATTATCGGAGAAACGGCTCTAACTTTTGAAGAGCTGGCCACAGTGTTTTGTAAAGTTGAGGCGGTCCTCAACTCTCGTCCTCTCTGTCCGCTATCTCCAGATCCAAATGACTTGGAAGCTCTCACCCCTGGTCATTTTTTGGTGGGAGGGCCGTTGAATGCCCTGCCCGAATACCCGTGGAAGGATGAACGCGTATATCGGTTGTCGCGTTTTCAAATGTTGCAGCAAATGAGCCAGGACTTTTGGCGTCGCTGGTCGCTTGAATATTTGCATTTGCTGCAGCAAAGAGTGAAGTGGACAGACAGGACTGAGCCTCCCAGGGAGGGTGATTTAGTATTGTTAAAAGAGGCAAATTTGCCCTCATTGCTTTGGCGACGAGCTCGCATATTACGTTTGATTCTTGGCGGAGATGGCACTCCGCGTGTGGCTGAGGTGTTGGTCGACGGTTCGATTTTAAGGAGAGGTGTGACCTCTCTCGCCCGCCTTCCCGTAGAGTAAGCTAGCGGTCTGCTTCTCAGACCGGGACGGGGGGATGTTTGTAATATATTGGGTAAAACTAAACGCAGGCGTTTCGCATTGCTGCCGCCAGAGGGCGTTCGGGGTTTTCACACTGCTAGCGTGGAATGCGTCGCGTGTAGTCGCCATTGCATTGCCCTATGCGATATCGGTTTGATTTTTTAATACGCGAGAGGTTCCGCGTTCTTTGATTGCTAATTAGCTTGAGTTGTGTTTGTGAATTTCCTGTTTGTTAAATAACTATTGAACTTTGTGTTTGTGTACCCGTCATGGTGACTTTTTTCTTGTGAGAGGTGAAACGTGGCTGGCGGTTCACATCTGGCTGTTCCCGAGTGAAACTACGGGAAGAAATCTATTTATTTGTCCTGGGGAATTGAGATCTCAAGGGTTAGGTAGGGTGATTAGGAATTCCCCCTTCCCGAAGATACTCAAGTTTGGATCCGAAGAGAAAGAAGATTTAGCTTGGTAAGTGTTTTTTAAGTGTAATTAATTTATAGGTTAGGTTATCATATAGGGCCCTGTAGCTCCCTTCATAAGCTACGGTGGTAGCAGACTGCGTTAAGTTATTTAGGTTTTAGTCGGGCAAACGTGGTGCCGCGTGGAGATTTCTTCCCGGTACTTATTTTTTACCGGTGGTTTTTTCCCGGTGAAGTTCCGGTACAGAATTCTTCCCGCCGCTTCGTTTGTCCGGATTCGCTCTGCGCACATTTTCTGGCAGCAGAGCGTAGTTGCTCTGCACACCCACTGAGATCAGCGCCCGCGTGGCCGCGTGGTGCTCGGACCGCGCGCCCGACGAGCAGCTGCGGCGCGCCGTAGCCGCCGCCGCGGACACCGCGCAGCGGGCGCAGAGGAAGTACGACAAGGTACGGGGGTGGTACAGCTGGTGCCATGGAGGGGGATGGGGCAGCCCCACTGAGATCAGCGCCCGCGTGGCCGCGTGGTGCTCGGACCGCGCGCCCGACGAGCAGCTGCGGCGCGCCGTAGCCGCCGCCGCGGACACCGCGCAGCGGGCGCAGAGGAAGTACGACAAGGTACGGGGGTGGTACAGCTGGTGCCATGGAGGGGGATGGGGCAGCCCCACTGAGATCAGCGCCCGCGTGGCCGCGTGGTGCTCGGACCGCGCGCCCGACGAGCAGCTGCGGCGCGCCGTAGCCGCCGCCGCGGACACCGCGCAG
Source organism: Ephestia elutella (assembly GCA_018467065.1). Classification (NCBI taxonomy): domain Eukaryota; kingdom Metazoa; phylum Arthropoda; class Insecta; order Lepidoptera; family Pyralidae; genus Ephestia; species Ephestia elutella. Next base: position 12,442,628 of record CM031592.1, on the reverse strand, counting down.
CGGGCGCAGAGGAAGTACGACAAGGTACGGGGGTGGTACAGCTGGTGCCATGGAGGGGGATGGGGCAGCCCCACTGAGATCAGCGCCCGCGTGGCCGCGTGGTGCTCGGACCGCGCGCCCGACGAGCAGCTGCGGCGCGCCGTAGCCGCCGCCGCGGACACCGCGCAGCGGGCGCAGAGGAAGTACGACAAGGTACGGGGGTGGTACAGCTGGTGCCATGGAGGGGGGATGGGGCAGCCCCACTGAGATCAGCGCCCGCGTGGCCGCGTGGTGCTCGGACCGCGCGCCCGACGAGCAGCTGCGGCGCGCCGTAGCCGCCGCCGCGGACACCGCGCAGCGGGCGCAGAGGAAGTACGACAAGGTACGGGGGTGGTACAGCTGGTGCCATGGAGGGGGATGGGGCAGCCCCACTGAGATCAGCGCCCGCGTGGCCGCGTGGTGCTCGGACCGCGCGCCCGACGAGCAGCTGCGGCGCGCCGTAGCCGCCGCCGCGGACACCGCGCAGCGGGCGCAGAGGAAGTACGACAAGGTACGGGGGTGGTACAGCTGGTGCCATGGAGGGGGATGGGGCAGCCCCACTGAGATCAGCGCCCGCGTGGCCGCGTGGTGCTCGGACCGCGCGCCCGACGAGCAGCTGCGGCGCGCCGTAGCCGCCGCCGCGGACACCGCGCAACGGGCGCAGAGGAAGTACGACAAGGTACGGGGGTGGTACAGCTGGTGCCATGGAGGGGGATGGGGCAGCCCCACTGAGATCAGCGCCCGCGTGGCCGCGTGGTGCTCGGACCGCGCGCCTGATGAGCAGCTGCGGCGCGCCGTGGCCGCCGCAGCGGACACCGCGCAGCGGGCGCAGAGGAAGTACGACAAGGTACGGGGGGTGGTACAGCTGGTGGCATGGAGGGGGGCGGGGGCAGCCCCACTGAGATCAGCGGCCGCATGGTGCTCGGACCGTGCGCCCGACGAGCAGCTGCGGCGCGCCGTGGCCGCCGCCGCGGACACCGCGCAGCGGGCGCAGAGGAAGTACGACAAGGTACGGGGGGTGGTACAGCTGGTGGGATGAAGGGGGCGGGGGCAGCCCCACTGAGATCAGCGCTCGCGTGGCCGCGTGGTGCTCCGAGGTGACACCTCGCAGGGGGGCAGAGGAAGTACGACAAGGTACGGGGGGTGGTACAGCTGGTGGCATGGAGGGGGGGGGGGGGTTCGGTGCAAGATGAAGCTGCTGATACTCGCAGCTGGTAGCATGGGGGGTGCTCGGGGCAAGGTACGGGGCTGCTGATACTCACCTGGTAGCATGGGGGGGGTCGGATCAAGGTACAGTCAGATGCAGGGAAACCTGATCCCCTGAGATTAGGATTCGGTGAGATAGGAGGTCAGGTTTCAATGCATCTGACTGTACTTACTAAGACTGCTGATACTCACAGCTGGCTGGAAGTTTAAACACAAGTTCGAGTTTAAAAAATATACCTATATCCCCAAAAAAATTAATTTGTATTTGCGAATCGTAAATAAACTATTTGTATTCCAGGCGCGCCGAGCTCTGCGTTCGTGGCGCCGCACGCGTGCGCTAGTGAGAGCCCGTGAGGAGTGGTGGAGCTCCACCCTGAAAGACGCCCACCGCGAGTACGCGAGCGCACTGTCCGCCTTGCACGACCGCGTGGCCAGGCTGGAGGTCTTGTTGCTGGTATGTCTGCTCCCTTCTATATAGCTGGGGTCCTATTGGGAAAAGTGCTACAATTTTAGGTAATGAGATACCACATAGCTTGGGATGTTATTTGACCTAAACTGACTTAATTGAGCTCGTTAGCCACTCGCGATCCCGCGTCAGGGGGGCGGGGGAGGGGGTCAAAGTTCCAAGCACTCTACGCTCGAAAAAAAAATCTAGTGGCTACATTTGAGATACAAAGCAAAGTTTGGTGTCGTTTTCGGATAAATCAATGACGGCCAATTCATTAGGCATAATATTTTTGTAGGTATTCATAGAAAAAATTGACGTAACGCTTAAACTTATGTAGAACCAGTGTTACAAAATTACAAACAAGCCCGTATTTTTTAAGATTTTTATATAGAAGATGAATTAAAAAAAATAGCACCAAAAATCCCAACTAATGTAGATTATAAAAATATAAATATCATTAAACTTTTTTACTAAAATGAATGTAAAAAAAATCGAACGTACGCGTGGTCTATGCTGTTTCGCGTCGAACGAGATATAGCGAGGGCTTAATTGTCGACTCAGTGGAGTTTTTTCTTCATAAAACTCTCAGTAACAACCTCCAATTTTGGTGATTCCATATTATAACTAGCATTTGCCTTCGGTTTCGCCTGTATAAATTTCGTTTTTTACTCATTTTATCACCTTAGGGGTGGATTTTCTGAAATTATTTTTGAGCATTCATTTTGATGAATTTTAGTAAAGTAAAATAATGATAGAATATGTTTGCACCTTAATTCCAACAGGAACTAACTGGACAGGTGGTGCCCCGTTTTACAAATGCGGAAGTAAGTCACAAAATTTCAGTTGGATGTTTGCTACTCCCTCACCTGAAATCTACGACGAAAAGTCTGTTTGTCTGTTCGCTTTCACGGCTAAACCGCTGGACCCTTTTTTATGAAATTTGGTAAAAATATAGTTAAAGACCCAAGCTTAAATATAGGCTACTCTTTTTGCAATAATCAACCCCCAAGCGAGTGCAATAGTGGGTGAATTTTTTAATCGAAAAACACTTTTACGGCTAAACCGCTAGTTGAAGAGACGAGATCAAACATAAGGTACATTTTTTCAAAAATCAACCTTCAAAGAGTAGTATCAAAAACACATCAGCACCCCAATTCTGCTATTTTATTTTAAGCCGAAACTGATCTGAAACGCATTGGAAACAACTTTTTGGTATTCTACTAACAATTTGTCAAAACGAAGCCGTAACGCATTGGTTACGCAGCCGAAACGGTTTGGTTGTCGTATTCTGGTAAAGGACACGTAACGTTTCGTTACCGGATCAGCTATTATTTCGTATTCTGATAAGTTTTTGACAGTTAGTACGGCCGAAACGCTACGGTTCTGCGTTGGTTGAATTGTCAAAATATGCGGTTTTGCATCGGCAGCAAATTAGTAGCTTTTGGCCTTTTGCTTACGAATTTTGTGAAAATTTGGTTTTACAACTGTTAACATTTCAGTTTCTTTTATAACCTAGCAGTCATATTTGTACTCTTGCAGAAATAATGAGCTCATATTTAGCTTGGGATATGATGTTGAGAGCGTAGCTTCAGGACATTGCCCGGACTAGAAAACTGCCGAATAGAAGTTATCCTTCTGCTACTTAGACAATAGTTCTCTATTGTCTAAGTTCTGCTACCGTTAGCTTGTGCGGAAGAGTTTTGAGACATTTTTATCTATGATAGAAAATTTATACTATTAAGATGAATAAAAGAAAATATTACAAGATAAAATTCAAAGTTGATAAATTTTAATGTACTTACCTATAAGTACTAAGTAGGTGGTGGCGGCCTAACCTCTTCGAATGAACACAGATCCGTCTCAGTAGTAGGACATACATCGTATTTATGTTGTGTTTGGTTGTGTTGAAACTAACAATAATTTATAATAATAAAACATAAAACTTACTCTGTGAAAACTTTAACTTGGCGCTTCGTCGCGAAATCAAAACAAAACAAACCTGTCTTGTCAATGTCAAATCGAACTAAACGTACACTTTTTTGACACTAAGCAAAGATACTCATGTCATACAGCCAAAAATCTTGGAATCTTGCCTTACAAAAGCAGCAATGTACGCACAACTAAAAATTTTTTGAGTTGCCACACCATAAGCCCTCCACAACCGGCTCTCTAACCAACCGTTTGTGTTTCGTTTGGGTTTCAGCTGCCAACGTAAAGTTACTGGAATACCGTTTGCTTTTACATACGCAACTGTAACGAAGGCGAACCGCAGCCGATCCGTTTCGGTTAATAAATAGCAGAATTGAGGTGCAGTTACGCTGTTACTACTAAACCGCTGAATCAATTTTGATGAAATTTAGTAGGGATATAGTTAAGGACTCGAGGCCAAAAATAACATAATTTTTTTTCAAAATTTAACCCCTGATGGTCAGCAGTGGGGAAAGAAAGTTCGTGTCAAACACACATTTGTTACACTGTCACGACTAAATCGCTAAACCAATTTTGATGAAATTTAGTACGGATATAGTTGAAGATCCAAAGTCAAACACAGGTAACTTTTTTTTTCAAAAATCAAACCTCTATGGGCCGAAGTGGGGAGAGAAGTTAGTATCGACAACACACCCTGTTACGCTTTCACGGTTAAACCGCTGAACCAATTTTGATTAAATTTGGTGTGGATATAATTGAAAACACGAGGTCAAACATAGGGCACTTTTTCCAAAAATCGACTCCCAATTGAATGCAATGATCTGTCTGACCGAATATACCGCTTGGTTGATTTTCATTAAATTTGATATAGGTAGAAATAGTTATAGGACTCGAGGTCAATCAAATCAATAATCAACCCGCAAAAGGCCGCAATGGGGGTAAAAGTCTGCATAAAAAACATAATGATACTTTTTGCTGCGGGCAAGTAATCATTTATCTCAACATCGTCATTCTTGCAAATTTTATTCATTGTTTTGTGATTTTTATATAATTCTATATACCCGTAATCTATGTACAGTACATTTGTAAAATTGGACGGTGGTTAAGTGAATGACTGGTATATCAGCTCAGAGATGAAACCGCAACCACTGAATGTAGACATTTCAAATATTGTAGACAGATTCTTTATACGTACCGGTAAATGAAAATATTTTTAGAAATACCACCCCTAAGGTGGTAAAATGAGTAAAAAACGAAATTCAAGCAGGCAAAACCGAAGGCAAAAGCTAGTTATAATATGGAATCACCGAAATCGAAGTTATTTCTGAGAATTTTATGAAGAAAAAACTCTACTGACTCGACAATAGAGCCCGCGCTCGTATCTCGTTCGGCGCGGAACAGCATAGACCGCGCGTACGTAAAATTTTTTTTTACATTTATATTAGTAAAAAAGTTTAATGATATTTATGTTTTTATAATCTACATTAGTTGGGCTTTTTGGTGCTATTTTTTTAAAATTCATCTTTTATATAAAAATCTTAAGAAATACGGGCTTGTTTGTAATTTTGTAACACTGGTTCTACATAAGTTTAGGCTTTACGTCATTTTTTTCTATGGATACCTACAAAAATATTATGCCCAATGAATAGGCCATCATCGATTTATTCGAAAATGACACCAAACTCGACTTCGTATCTCAAATGTAGCCACTAGATTTTTTTTTCGAGCGCAGGGTGTTTGGATCTTTGACACCTTCCTCCCCCCCCCTGACGTGAGGTCGCGAGTGGCTAACGAGCTTGATGAACTCAGTTTGACCCATATAACATCCCAAACTATGTGGCATTCCATTACCCAAAATTGTATTCGTCCCCATACATTGCTGCCCAATAGGACCCCAGCTAATAGTCGTATCTCTAAGCTAGTGTCCCGGGAAGAGTGGTGGAGCTCCACCCTGACAGCCGCCCACAGAGAGTACGCGAGCGCATTGTCTGAAAATAGTAGATTTTACAACAAGTGCACAAAACGAATCATTTTTATCCGAGACTTTTAGCAGCCCGAGCCGAAGGCGAGGGCTGATAGTAATGTCGAGGATAAAAATCGTTTTGTGGACGAGTTATAAACTCTGCTTTTCACTTCGATTGCGAGGAAATAAATCAAATTGAAGAAATTAATAAACGCACGAAAAAACAAGAGCTGCTTCCCGCTGCTTTATTTTTTTTAAATCTTACGACATTGATAGGCTTGGATTGCAGACCTATACAGCCTACTATTAAATTAATTTTGTAATATATATTTTTTCATTAATTAAATAACCTACTGTATACCTACTTGAATTTATTTTTATATCTTTTATGTCTTAAAAAACACATAAGGCAAATAAATTAAAAGTAAATATTTTAAAATAATAAATTCTATCTATGAACTTTTTATCGTGTTTGGCTGTATGGCTCATTTTCTTTGCCTTAATATAGATACATTTATGAGTAGATACGTTAATGCCCTTGTGCACAAAATTCGACTTTGTGCAGCCTATATCCTGCACAAATAAGCACTTTCAGAGCATGAGAAGTGAAAACATATTTTTAGTTTCCTGTCAACGAATAAATGTGAATTTTTATGCGAGCAATACTTTTTAGTGCAGAAATGTCATTGAATGATGTCGAGGTTATGCAAAATGTGATGTTTGTGACAGGAGACGCAGAAGAAGGCCGGGCTGCCGGTGATGTTGCCGCACGAGCCGTCGGCGCGGCGCGAGACTCCGCCGCTGCCGCGCCGCCCCGACCCCGACCCCTTGCTCATCAACGGTTGGTTCAATTAATCAATCAATCAATCATTTGTTTATTTCGTCAGACATAGGTTGTACAAGGTGTATGGGATATAAGAATTGCTCTATGCTATGGTTGCTACTGATATGTTTATACCTTACGGGATTAGGCCCAGCGCACACCACAGACGCGCGGCGAAGATACTGAGAAGTTAACAATTTCAATTAATACCTACATCATAAGATCGCAGTCGCACGCCGCCTCTTGATACAGTCTTATATCATTTTCAATCTTATGTTATAGAAGTTCGGGTTTAATTTAAATTATTAAAGTCTCAGTATCAGTAGAGCGCAAATGTCTATGCAAAAAAGTCTGCCTCGTTCGGTGGGGGGATAACGCACTTACTAACGCAATGCGCCATGTTAGGCAACTTAATTTATACATAGATAATGCCGACCACTAGCTTAAAAAAACTACGCACACAATCACAAATAGTATGAGCAAATCATATGAAATTTGGCAGGGGGTGCCTGTAGGTGGCCTGTCCCGTTGGTTGATTGCTTTAAGCTTAGGGGTTAGACAGACCCAGGAGTCGTAAGACTCAAAGGCCATGCTTAGCTTAGTATATTACAGTAGTATTAATTATTATATTACTATGATAAACTTTGTTTTTAAGACTTCACTATCGCATTAGATTTTCTGCAATGTACGTGGTATGAAATAAATAAATAAAAAATAAATTTATTTTGTTTGTAGACCCGTGGAGCTCCGACAGCGATCTCTCAGATTTATCGCCCGTGGAGGACGAGTACGCGATGGTTGATAAATCTGATCGCCGTCGAGAGGCGCCCGACATCGGTGACGTCACCGTCACCACTGACGTCAAGCCGGCCAATGTCACCACTACTGTCGTCAATAGCGTCAAGGTATTTATTTATCAATTATCAATATATAAAATTCTTCCGTTATTGACTGAGTGGCGAGTCCGTTATTGAGTGGAGAGACATTTAGGTTTCTTAGAAGACTAATAAGAGTAATGAGCCTTGTAGAGGAGTAATAAGAGTTAATTTCCCGAAATTCCCGCGGGATCAAAGTCCCGGATCCATGCTAGTATATGATTCGTTTATGTGCTATTTCTATGCAATGAATCATTTTAGATTTAACTCGTCGTCTTCAGCCATTTCAATGGCCCTACTGCTGGAGTAATGGCCTTCCTTATGGATAGATAAGGAGGATTGGGCCATGACCCACCACGCGGGCCCAATGCGGGTTTTAACGACGACTGCAAATACAGCCGGGACCAACCGCTTAACGTGCCTTCCGAAGCACGGAGGAGCGCGAGATAATATATTTTGGTCACCCCTCCCGTTACCGACCATTACGAAAGTTGCTTAACCGCCATTATCGATGGCGTGAGAACAAAGTCAGGTCGGGGTACTCGTCTGACAGCCTTTGTGACTGTGGAGCCGTCCAATTCATGGCTCATCTTTTAACCTGCGCCAACTGCCCTTCCTCCTGTACCTTGGAGGACCTGAATGAAGCCAGCGATAGGGCGTTGGAAGTGGCCAAATACTGGTCGAAAAAAATCTAATCTGTGCCATTTCGACTCGAGATGATGATGATCGCAGGCGGACCGCGTGAACCACTGCGCTACCGAGTCCTCAATTTAACCCACATTTCATTCATCTAATATTAAATACAGACGATTGAATTTAATATTTCAGCAGCAGCCAGTAGTGAGCGCGAGCAATGCCCATGTGACGTACGCGGTGCCAACACCCGCACATCACTCGCCGGTCGTGACGTCATCGCCAGCGGTGACGACTTCGCCGCTGGTGACGTCAGCGCCTATTGTGACGTCACAAGTGACTGCTGCGCCGCCCGTCACCACGCCCGCTGAGAGACTGTGAGTACATTGTCGAGTAATTCAGTTGCATTTTGTTGGACGATTTTCTCTGCCTGATTTGTCAGTAACCTGATTTGTCAGTAATATTACATTTTAATATGATATACAGTTGTCCAATGACTTTGATATTGACGTAAAGCGTTGTACTAACTTGTAGTATAACCAACCAATCGGTAGCTCGCTCCCTGTCCCTCACCATTTATACTCTTCACGATTGACCTGCGTAGACGTGTTCGTTAAATGACTGTACGAACAATAAGGCCTTCTGCACATGTTGCTATTTGCATGCAATTGACTTAGGGTTTGATACACGTTTGCTGTCGGTCGCCACCATACAATTTCCGATCGAACCGCCCTCCGGTGTGGCAGTCTGCCGTGATGACCATTGGGGCCACGAAGGTCTCCATACTAAGGCTATGGTAATTTGGTTTCAACTGGTACATTGACCGCACACAGTAATGAAGTACAGTCAAGCGTCATAAGTGCAGTCATACCTCGAAGACCTTATCCCCTAGCCTTAATGATCATAATGCCTTGTAGATTCTGAATGCACTTTTGACTCTTGACTGTACATTCCCTTTCAGCTCGTCATCAATGACGTCAGAGCCCCGTGCGCCCTCGCAGCCGCAGCCGCAGCCGCTGGCGGCGTCGCGCGAGTCAGTCTCGACCGTGGCGTCGCGCGAGCTGGACGCGGCCGTGCCGCGCGGCGCGCTGCTGGACACCTCGCTGCACCGCGCCCGCACCGACCTCGCCCGGCATCGCCACCACGCGCCGCACTCCTCCCCGCACTCGCCGCACTCCCTCAGCAACGCTAGCTCGGTCAGTATATACAGCCGCAGCCCTCGCAGCGTCGCGCGAGTCAGTCTCGACCGTGGCGTCGCGCGAGCTGGACGCGGCCGTGCCGCGCGGCGCGCTGCTGGACACCTCGCTGCACCGCGCCCGCACCGACCTCGCCCGGCATCGCCACCACGCGCCGCACTCCTCCCCGCACTCGCCGCACTCCCTCAGCAACGCTAGCTCGGTCAGTATATACAGCCGCAGCCCTCGCAGCGTCGCGCGAGTCAGTCTCGACCGTGGCGTCGCGCGAGCTGGACGCGGCCGTGCCGCGCGGCGCGCTGCTGGACACCTCGCTGCACCGCGCCCGCACCGACCTCGCCCGGCATCGCCACCACGCGCCGCACTCCTCCCCGCACTCGCCGCACTCCCTCAGCAACGCTAGCTCGGTCAGTATATACAGCCGCAGCCCTCGCAGCGTCGCGCGAGTCAGTCTCGACCGTGGCGTCGCGCGAGCTGGACGCGGCCGTGCCGCGCGGCGCGCTGCTGGACACCTCGCTGCACCGCGCCCGCACCGACCTCGCCCGGCATCGCCACCACGCGCCGCACTCCTCCCCGCACTCGCCGCACTCCCCTCAGCAACGCTAGCTCGGTCAGTATATACAGCCGCAGCCCTCGCAGCGTCGCGCGAGTCAGTCTCGACCGTGGCGTCGCGCGAGCTGGACGCGGCCGTGCCGCGCGGCGCGCTGCTGGACACCTCGCTGCACCGCGCCCGCACCGACCTCGCCCGGCATCGCCACCACGCGCCGCACTCCTCCCCGCACTCGCCGCACTCCCTCAGCAACGCTAGCTCGGTCAGTATATACAGCCGCAGCCCTCGCAGCGTCGCGCGAGTCAGTCTCGACCGTGGCGTCGCGCGAGCTGGACGCGGCCGTGCCGCGCGGCGCGCTGCTGGACACCTCGCTGCACCGCGCCCGCACCGACCTCGCCCGGCATCGCCACCACGCGCCGCACTCCTCCCCGCACTCGCCGCACTCCCTCAGCAACGCTAGCTCGGTCAGTATATACAGCCGCAGCCCTCGCAGCGTCGCGCGAGTCAGTCTCGACCGTGGCGTCGCGCGAGCTGGACGCGGCCGTGCCGCGCGGCGCGCTGCTGGACACCTCGCTGCACCGCGCCCGCACCGACCTCGCCCGGCATCGCCACCACGCGCCGCACTCCTCCCCGCACTCGCCGCACTCCCTCAGCAACGCTAGCTCGGTCAGTATATACAGCCGCAGCCCTCGCAGCGTCGCGCGAGTCAGTCTCGACCGTGGCGTCGCGCGAGCTGGACGCGGCCGTGCCGCGCGGCGCGCTGCTGGACACCTCGCTGCACCGCGCCCGCACCGACCTCGCCCGGCATCGCCACCACGCGCCGCACTCCTCCCCGCACTCGCCGCACTCCCTCAGCAACGCTAGCTCGGTCAGTATATACAGCCGCAGCCCTCGCAGCGTCGCGCGAGTCAGTCTCGACCGTGGCGTCGCGCGAGCTGGACGCGGCCGTGCCGCGCGGCGCGCTGCTGGACACCTCGCTGCACCGCGCCCGCACCGACCTCGCCCGGCATCGCCACCACGCGCCGCACTCCCTCAGCAACGCTAGCTCGGTCAGTATTGTTGTACACTGCGTGGGTCTCTCTGTATACTGGATATACGCGTCGGAGCCCAAGGTCCGCTTTCCTACTTTTTTTTCATTTCGCACGGTTTTCGGTATCTTCGGTTGTGAGTTGGCACGCATGCAATCCTTTAAAGACATCAAGCCAGCTCTTCTTGGGTTTTCCCCTTCTGCAAGGACCGCGCAGGCGTAGGCTAGACACACGAAGTATGTATGGAGAGGAGGTGCGCATAGGCATTTTACATATGAAAGACAGTGTCCGCATTGGGAGGGGAGCGGGGGACGTATACTTACCGTAGACAGAAATTAAAAAATGAACTCTTAATGGATAGACATACGACTTATTTTATCTAATTTTACAAACTGTATAGCCACCTATTGGCCAGTAGCAGAATTATTTTCGCAAACTGTTTTATTAATTCTCTTAAGTTCTGCTATTACTCACTAGATGGCTGTACTGACGGGCGCGTATCCACCGCTGTGGGAATAATTACGTAAAAATACTTACGAGTGAAAATATATACTTTTATCGCGTGATTCCTTGTTGTGTGTGTTACTTTTACACCCCACAATACAGCACTTCATTGTTAATGAGCACAATCTAAAATTTCGCGTAACTTCGACACATCTGCGGCACGTGTTGACACTGTGAAGTGAACTCCGCGAATGCGACAATAGTGACGTCTGGTGGCAAATAGTTAGAAGCCTCAAGTTGGTCGACTGGGGACAGGTCTACTAGCTTATGAACAGCTCTTCTTCATATGTGCTCTGTGGCTAGACATTTGTTCTCTATGTGGCTTGCCAGTTTAAGCAATACGTGGCCGGACCAGCGAAGGCAGCACTCTTGGAATTTGTCTGTTATGTCACAGACATGAAGGCTGCCCGGCAGTTTCTTCAAACCGCACATCAACGCAGCATTTTCATCTCCGCAAGTCTCTCTTGTGTCGCTCAAGCCCAGGCGTGGCCTTCGCTGTCATATAAAGATTTATAGACCTGCCTGTCCGCTTAACTGGCACAAATGACACTGCGTGTGACGTAGTTACATGTTTTGCAATAATCTTAGCATCCTTTGAGACAATTTTGAAATTTGAAGCATGCGTAAGGCTTAAGATGAAAAATTAACAATAAACCATGTCCACTTCCAGTACGACGGGCTCGACGATTCCTACAATGATTCAGCGGACGAATCACTTAGCGAGTCTACGTCGGGCGCGCCGCCCCACACTGGACATGGCACAGTAAGTATACAAATTTAAATTTTTGATAAACAGCTGTTTTCTAACGTCTCATATAGTTAACTTGTTGTGAATCTAAGTCAAGATCCTTAACGTATTTCTTAAAATCATTCTCAATGACAATAGAAATTATAGGGAATAGAAAAGATAAAAATTGCACTACTTGTCACTTACGTATTTCTAAACTGGTCTGTCTTATACCTAACCAAATTTCAGGCATATAATGCTCACTCGAATCATATGATTTTTGACACTTAAGCTGATGGAATTTTTTGTGCTTTTCCACATATCATATGATTCGAGCAGCCTCTATTACGTATAACTCGATTAAAACAAGTGTCATAAATTTCAACTGCGTACTAAGTGCATGATCAGTGTTGTAATGTAACTCGGCGCCGGTTTATAGCGGGACACGCGGCAGAGTTGCGGCAGCTCGGTCGGCAGCGGCACCGACGACGGGTACTCGCGCGACCACCGCCACCACCCGCTCTCAGGTAACAAATAACAATAACAGTTTATTACCTACACTGCCCATAACACTGCCACACGAGTAGGCAATCCCTTTAGGTATCAATTTACACGTGTTCTTGCAAATATACCATTTGACTTTGACGTAGTACAGGAAGCTCTGTCGATTGTCTTCTAACTGGGCTGAGTAAGCAATCCCTATACATAAAGGACGTCACGTAAACTCTGGCGTTTGTACTCTGGCGACGCGTACGTGAACCGTCGGTAAGAGGACACGCACACATCGCCGCGCGCCGTGTGAGTGTAGCTTCCTCTCCACAGAGCAGAAAAAAAGCCCCCACGCTAATTAGAGATGGCAGTAATAATAATAGCCGTATTCACGCAGTGGCGTTAAATGCAACACTTTTTAAGCGGACGACAATTTAGGAATAAAAACCTCGACTAAACCCATACTAAATGGGGAAACGACCGATGACACCCTTGCTTTATATCAGGGATGTAACGGAGCTTCGGTTTCGATTCCGATACGTCGGAACTTCCGATTGCTTTTGCATCCTCGGTTCCGACTTCGGTTCCGATAAATTTTAAACCGAAGTCAGAAGTCATATCGGAGGTCGGCGGCCGGTGTAGACGGGCCGGGCAGCGCGAAGCCGCGGCGGAGTCGCGATCTGTGCGTACAAAAACAAACACGTTTATACTCGTCGTGCGGGCAACGCCGTGCTTTCCCGCTCGTCGCGATTGTTCTTTCACTCACTTGAATTCACTTGTTGTTTTGTTTTCCATACTGCGTGTTGTGTTCGCACTTAATTTGTGTAGCTATTTGATTAGTTCAAGGGTTTAGGCGCAGAACTTAATTAGTGTTTAATTTTTAATGTGATAAATTGTTTTGAATTGAATAATGAAGCCAAAATCAAGTATTATTTGGAACTATTTTAATGAATTTTTTTTATTCCGATTCCGGTTCCGATTCCGGTTTCGACTCCGATAAACCAAATTCAAAAATTCCGATTCCGGTTCCGGTTCCGATATAACCACATCCGTTACATCCCTGCTTTATATAGAAAGTGTCAAGCGTGCAGTCTCTATTATACGCGGGCGCAGCCTTTTTTCTGCTATGTGTACCTATCTTTTGGGGGATTATCTACTCGTGTGCCACCACCATGTATTGTGATAACACGTCCGCAACCTCACTACACTTAGCTTACCCACTTGACGGTCTGCCACGTCAAGCGACAACCCTAGCACACTACGTTACAGCGCGTTAGTTACATCCCTAAAACGAATTTCCGTTTCGAAACCAAATAGTTTCTTTTCCGTTTTGAGATCGCGGATCGATTATTCTTATTTACATTGTCACATGTTAGGTACACGATCAATTGAACATTGTGTACAACAGTAACAGTAGCTAATAAGGAAATTAGCAAGACGTGGAAAATGAACTCATCTACATAATACGGTCTATGCTGTTTTATAACAGTGACGCTTGATTGATGATGTGTTAAATGCAACGCAAACATAAAAAATTCTTTAGTAAAATCTAAAAATTATCTGCAAAAACAGAACTAACCCCTCCGACCGCTTTGGCAATTATCAACATATCGCATTTTAAAACAACCGCCATTCATGATAAACACCACAGAAATAGATCAAGATCAATCACACGCCACACTTCTGAACAGCATAGCTTCTAACCATTAACATCTTGTGATTAATTCATGTCCCCAAGTGATATTTACACTCATAGTTTTGTGACGTCGGTGAAAGTGGGAGATTTGTAGTGACACATTCCGAATTAAATCCATATAACCCTCAATGAGAGAGCCTGAACATTTATTTCTGAAGATAATAATTTTTCGTTAGACTCAAGTATTTTGGTAATAAATTACCTACAATTAATCATTCAGAAGTATAAATAGATATTCAGTAACTTTTTAATTGTTCGCGTTATGTAAAGCATGTCCTAAGTAAGCGATAAATACGTAACCGCAATGTAATGTTAAATATTTATTTGAAAATTTGTTTGTTTACACAAAACGTATTAGTTAACGAAGTTTGTATCATAATTCAAAGTCAGGTCGCTGAAGTTGAACAAACGTTTTCCAGACTATTACGATATAGTAGGTATATAGCGTCCTTCCATTACTATCCGCTATGATACAAAAGTGAGGGTCTACACCCAATAGGGTAACACCCACAATCAGTAAATATGACAATTTATTTTATACACTTGAAAGTCGTACAAACTTTTTTCTTTAATGGGTCAACGACTGGCCGGTAGTAAACAGCGGTTGCGTATAGCTCGCTTAGTTAGTGATGTAACGGTCGTGGCGTGGGCCAGGTCCGCCGGCGTCGCTGGCGGAGCAGCTGAAGCTGGTGCTGGCGGAGCGCGAGCGGCGGCTGGCGGCGCCCGACCCCGTGCAGCTCACCAACGACCTCGTGGACGAGATCCGGCTGGCCGTCAGCGAGGCCAACGCCAGAGGTCGGTCTGACCGCCAGGAAAGATATGGCTGACAGGCTCGTCACAAGAGATAATCCCTCCGTGCAGAGAGGAAGTTCTCTGTCTATTAGGAGTTATCGTTTTTTCTTCTTGCGTTTAATTTACGCCGGAAGACAATGAGGGCTAACGCGTTGAAATATTCCACCAGATATCAGCCTACCAGCGAGGATAGGCATCTGTCAGTTGGTACAACGCTGTCAATGTCAAAATCAAATGACAACATTAAACCATTGACATGACCATACTCGCCAATAGCGCCAACTAATGAGCGTAGAAACGATCGTTTCTTGCCCGTAGTACAGTTGGGATTGTTCAGTTGACTGGACCATCGCTAAACTTTCATTCGGTAGTACAGTTAACTGTACCAGGGAAAGCTTATTTTTTCGGTGGTACAGCCAACTGGACCTGGGAAAAATAATTTATTCCGTTGTACAGTTAACTGAACTACCGAATGAAAGTTTAGCGATGGTCCAATCGACTGGATAATCCCAACTGTACTACGGGCAAGAAGCGATCGTTTTTACGCTCACTAGGCCTTACTGGCGAGTATGGTCATGTCAATGGTTCAATGTTGTCATTTGACATTGACAGCGTTGTACCATCTGACAAATGCCTGCACTCGCTGGTAGGCTGACATCTAGTGGAATATTTGATCGCGATAGCCTCCGGCGCAAACTAAACGCAATTTGTACTCTGGCGATGCGTACGTAAACCACCGGTCAGTGAGAGGTAACACACAGATCGCCGCTTGTTTGGAGGGATTATATACTCGTGTGCTATTATAATTTATTTGTACAATATACAAGATTACTTGGAAAACCTAAGCCCGTGATACTGAACAATAGTGTATCATAAAAATTTGATTCTGGGCGATCATAATAAAAGATTTAAAAATTGTTTATTGGAGCACTATTTTTGGGAGGATACAACTCATGACTGGTTTCCAAAAAAAAAATATCTTAACTAAAATAATGTTACTTCGGATCATAATCTATCACCATATCTTTCCTTCCGTCAAAACTCGACAACGCTTTTATAATGTTGGAAGTACACTGGCCGGCAAGACTGGAGACTCTTGATGCTTACTACACCACCCAAACCTAGATATTCCCGCATTACCTTGCATGGATTTATGCATGTGTTTTTGCATGTACTTACTCTAGAATATTTAATTCATGATATGATTTAATTTCATTTATAAATTTGAGAGAACTTGCGTGCGACAGAATCTCAAAAAGTTAAGCTTCAGTAGAAAGGTTTTATTAATTTCGTTTATTATGGTATGATATTTTTAGTTATTGTCATATTACTAGTCTCTTGCTGTCTCACCGGTCTTATTTTGAAATTTAGGGGTAATAGTTTGATTAAAAAAAATGTTGCTTATGTGTTAACATACTAATACAATACATTTGAGCTTTATGTGCTAATGGTGGCGGGTTGTTTTTCATATTTTCCTGTATTGTACAAACGTTGTCTTTTTTTCATAAAAAAAAAGAATGTAGCCTTATTTCCTTCTCTATTTTTTCTACAAAGACATTTTTTTGGCGTCTGGATCTAAGACGATATTGCGATAATTTTACATTGAAGTATTTACATTGAACTACATCGTTTTTTTTAGATTTTTCTCTGTAAAATAATTCAATATGAAGCATGAAACTATTTACAACTTTATAGAAATATAAATATTTTCTGTCAAACCGCGATTTATTAAGATTTCTTCTCGTTTTGCCTGAAAAATATACACGCTCTATTAGAATTTGATTATGCTGCTAAAGTCGTGTGCGATTCGTCCAAGGCGAACGGTTCCACGGTCATATTATCTTTTTGAATGTGCGTAGGTATTCTATTGACAGTTCGTGATTATAATGGTTTGCAATTTTGACCGTTTGCTATTATTATTATGAAACGACTTGGACGAATCGTGCCAACGAGCTCTTTCTTTCTCTTGTAATCGCGGCTATGCTGAGTCGCCTATGGTTGTGTGGTTACGTTTGTTCCCGATGAGTCATACCAAGATTAGTAACACTGAGTCTCAAAGGGAAAAAAGTATCGGTGAGTCACAGTATTACTCATTGCAAGTGATTATAGTGAAGAAGGCCCCGGCGTGCGCGGTGGGCGGCGAGGTGCCGTGGCAGCCGCTGTCGGCGGCCGCGAGCGAGGCCAGCCTGTCGCCGCCGCAGCCCGACCAGCGCGTCAACCAGTGGACTAAGCAACAGGTTACTATTGTGCCTCATTGTTTATTGGACAAGTAGTTTTTTTTTTTTTTTTTTACGTGGCTTTTACTCAGTGAGTATTTAGCCAGAAACAAGTTCGGTAGATAAAACTGAGGATAAAACGTAGGAAACTATAGATATATCGCGAAAAGTGAATAAATTTGAGAAGGTACAAAATCAGGAGAGTGGACGCGTAGTTGGATATCATCATCGTCAGCCTTCCATGACCCACTGCCTAAGCCTCTTTTTACACGACTGACCAAAAAAGGAGTGTTATGTTTTCAGGGTTCATGTATGTATGTAAGTTTCTTTATTCCACCATTAGTCCTGAAAGGCTTAACAGATTTTGATGTGAGAGGTATTTTTATATTCCCTGCATTTCTCCGAGTGACATAGGCTATGTGAGTTATCAGTCGTGTTTTTTATTTTTTAATAATTAGCTTGTAGTCTATGTCAACGATATACGTGTTTTGAAATTTAATGTGATAGCGTCATGCTGTCAGTGTAATATAAAATTTGTGCAACTACTATGTGCGAGGTAAATTAACGATTTTAAAAACATGTTCCTATTTCTCTTGTGGAGAATTTAATTCTTTAATTCTACTATTTTACCTCTTATTCTATATTTATTTGGAAACTAGTTTCGGTTAAAGGAATATTATTCGTTATTCGAAATTGGTTTCGAAAGTGGTCGAAGGGATGTGTTTTTATTTAATTAAAAAAATCACAATATCTGATTCGCATTTCTCACAAATATATTGAATTAGATTTTGCCCGCGACTTCGCCCGCGTGCATTTCCCACGGGAACAGTGCTTTTTCCCAGGATAAAAGGTATCCTATGTCTTTCTCCGTACTTCGAACTATGTGTATGCGAAATTTCAAGAAGTTTGGGTCAGAAGATAAAGCGTCCGTATTTATAATATAAGCACAGAATTAATATTAGTACTACGTACAGAAAGGAAAGTCCCTGCCCCTCCCGCAATATGGCACCCGCCCGCTCCTTCCGCACTTCTCCCCCGTTCTTGTGTAACTGTGGGACGTTCGACTATGAAAACGCACACATTGACGTGTTACTGACGTGTTCACGGATATACAGTTTCATTTGTAGTAGTAGTAGGCATATTTGACGCGCCTTTTCTATGAAGCGCCCGCCCTGTGATATTAGGATAAATTCCGTAGAGAAATCCTCCCATAAAATCAAATACTATATAAATGCTAGCTAGAGTTTACATAATATTTGATAAAATTAATTAAGTACCTGAGACGAACTATCAAAATATAACACATGTCGTCTATCTGACAGGTGTGGCAATGGGTGTCCAGCCTAGGCGAAGGCCTGGAGCGTCACGCGGGCGCGTTCGCAGCTCGCGGCGTGGACGGTGCGCTGCTGCTGGTGCTGAGCTCGGCCGACCTCAAGCTGCTGGGGCTGGGCGGCGACGAGCGGCGCCGCATGAAGCGGCGGCTCAAGGAACTGCGCGCGAACCACGAGAAACACCTCAAGGCACTCAAGAAAGCCGAGAAGAAAGCCAAGAAGAAGTAATACTCCTTCCTCAGATAAGCGGATCCCTGAAGTAAAAGTGAGAGTTGCGAACTTTTCAAACAACGACGTGTGTTTTGAGGTCATTATAAATCTCTAGTTCTAGTTTGCTAGTGAAATTAATTAGAAAAATCGTAACTCCAATGGTTGGTGGATCCGCTCGGGTCGAATTCTTAGAGCTTGACGACGTCGGTTTTGGAATACTGTATCCAGTGATAGTTTTTTAAACATCGACGCCTGCTTGTAACTACGTTGTACATCTATTTTTAAATATTCTTATTTGTGCATGAGATCCTCTCATTACATTTCTTTTCTAGAAATAACACTTAAGACTGATATCTATGGTTTCTGTCCCTTTCTTAATTTCTATACTTATCGGTTTATACAATGTAGTTACGTTCTAAGATAATACTGATGCTGCGACCCTAGAGTGAAGGACTGGCGTTGGCAGCGCCGAGCTGTGTCCGATAGCGTCATAGTGCCATCTGACTATAGCTTAGAGAATAGTGTCGTTAGTGCTGCTTCGAACGAAGAAACGAATAATGTTAATCGAAAATTAGACTTAAGTGAATATGGAACAGGTCAAGTAGAACTCATTTATCTAGACTGTCTATTCTAATCCTATTTATTCCGTATGTAATTCTTAACTGATATTTCGTTAAATTCGTAATTTCTTGATTGTTCCTACATTTGTATTAATTGTGTCAGTTTTTCTTCAAGTTCTATTTGAAGCGATGGACTGTAGGAAAAACACTGGCTCAATCTAGTCATAAGATGAATTGTACGCTGTTTGGGGGTCGTGAACACCTAACATTTTTCTTAGAAAATTTCGTATACTTGGTAAGTTAGGATATAACTTTCATGTAACTATTGTCAGCTATGTATTAAATGACAAGATTGTAACGCGATAATTTATTTTAGATTGATAATCATGATACAATGCAAATTGATTTTGGTTACTTTGGCATTTATTTATGTGGTTTAATAATGCACAAAATGTACTTAGTGTAATATGTGGCCGATTGTGCATCGCCAGTCAGTTAGTACTTTAAAATAGCTATTAAAGTTCGATGAAGCATGTGATCTCATTTCACGTATGAGTATAGAACGTATCTTATCACCGCGTCTCAGTATTTACCCCGTAACTGTCGCAGCTGTTGTCTTATGAAATGCAATTTACATTATCAGCACTATTCAATATTATACATTCCAGTAACTCGATTCTTGATTGTTTCAGTGTGTGGTTTTTCTATGATTTAGAGATGCTTTGTAGTTTTCCTTAGGCAACACGTAAATATGGTTTATCTTAGTGTTATTCTGTGTTTCTAATGCGCATGTGAATGGAATATCTGGTTCTTGGTTGCCCTGTACCATGTAAATATAGTCTCAATTGAGTGGATGGAACTAGGGAAATGCTCGAAATCAATGTATGACTGGTGTACTACGCTGTACATTTACGATATTTATTTCGATTAAGAATAACATTTAATGTAAGTAGAATCCATTAACCATTGCCAAAATTGAACAGTACTTTTTATTTAATATTGTTGATTTTTGTTTAATTTACATTTCCTTAAATTATTTTATATTTATTTTGGGACCAAATTAATTTGTTATGAACTTACTTATTTTTATGTATTTGGGTGAGCGTTTAAGAAAGATTTTTTATTTATATTTTAATAAACAAACCAAAGTCAAGCATCACATTGTTTTTTACTGTTATTTTCTGTGTGGTATCTTGTATATGATGTGAGATAATGATAAAATATAATCTGCCGTGTAGATTCGAGTTTTCTTATTGAAAATGTTAGCTGAGCAAATAGTGCTCTGTGGCTCTGTCTATCCATATACATACTGTTTTTATGTGAAGATTAAATCCCTACGAAAATCATTCACATAATTTTTACAATGTTCGAGTTTATAAGATTTAGAAGGTCGCGCATTGCACGGGGGTATATCGATATGATTAACAGTAGTAACAACATATTTTGTCTTGAGAAGCTGCGGGCAAGAGCTGGTATAACATAATTATATACTTGTTGTTGTTTGTTTGTTTGTTTGAATGAATTCAGTATTATCACATTCAATTGGCGATGTGCCGCCGAGAAATATCCTTTTTCCGAAAATTTTTTCCTTCGAAAATCGAAAATTCTCAGAAATTTCTCGGGTTTTTAAGAAAATTCTCCGTTCTCGAGAATATTTCCAGAAAGGTTTCCGCTTGTCCTTTGAAAATTTCGAGAACAGCACATCACTACGTTCAATCAACTATTGGAAGATTATCAACAGCTTACCCCGGTGGTCTACTAACTTCATTGTTTGCTGACTGCGGACTTTAGATAGTGATGCGATATGCGGCGGCGACGACACCTTCCTTCACCTCACGAGAAGAAATATACTTTGTAGCAGTAGGAATGATAGGACTGTGAAAATTACAAATGAATTGATAGTTTAATCATTTTAGTATTTATCTCGATTTTGCGTCGCCCTTTTAAGGGTCAGAAAGCGTGAATAAGAAAGTTAGATTTCACCTCCGACCCCCCTGTAAACTACAAGGGCGCCCCTCAGAGGAACTAAATAGTAAAATTTAGCTCCATCTATCTCATAATCTCTAAACCATCTAACAAACTGTTTTTTATTTCAACCTTGTTCAACAAATTTGTTCTTGAAATACTTATTTAAAAATGAAAATCAAGAAAACTCAAATTAATGAATGCAAAATTAAGGAAAAGTATACAAAAAATGTGTTTTAGTCAGTGTTTTCGTAAAGCCACTTACGTAGTAAGTAATACATGTACGTTGAAATATGTAATGTAACATTTCGACAGTGATGTCATATTAGCGTTTGGCCAAACGGTTAAGTTGATGAAGTTAGATTTCAAATCCTTGCTGTTATATTTGGGAATTCGGTTTTCTTTTTTAAACATAATTTTATGGTGAAAGTGATTTTGTTTTTTTTGTTAGGTACCTCTTCACGTTTTATGTACCTACTAAACCAATCTTCCTGAAATTTCAAATACACATACCTAGTTAGAAGGACGGAGAAGGAACCTTTCATCCCGGGAAAAAGCACTGTTCCCGATGAAAATTCACGCGGGTGAAGCCGCGGGCAAAAACTAGTGTTATATAACATGAGAAATTTCACATGCATTTCGAACAGGTTGTTAGAATAATGGTTACGTACTAGAGGTGAAAACTTCGGAATGTTTCCGAAACTTTGGAAGTTTTCAGGAATACTTCCGGAAGTATTCTTAATAACTTCCAAAATTACCAGCAACTTTGGAAGTTTTCAAAATAGATTATTGACTCAGAAAAACTGGGAATACTTTGAACATTACTTACTGTGTTACTATTATTACATATAGGTACTGAATATCATAAAGAAACAGTGTTTGATGGCTAAAATCTTTTATAAGTAATGTACTAGCCTTAGCCTATAACACATTTCAGATATGATGCGCGATATTCTTAGGTAGAATTTACGTGTTATAAGCCTGGGATTTTTTATTTTCATTTTTACCATATATAAAACCTAAACGAATACGTGCATCTGACGCGGTGCGCGGTTACCACGTTGCCAGCCGCGCCCCGTACCGCATGCGATCATGCGGCGTGCGTGCAAGTGCGACGCGACGTTGTCTTGTCGCTTCGTAAGAACAAGAGATAAGACGTAGGTAGTGGTATCCTGCCTGGAGCCGATTTCTAACGCCCGCCGCGCACGGTGCAATGCGTTGATGGCTATTTTGCAACGCGAATTTTGGATTTTGTCAGCCCGAAGAGTAATCCTTCGTCTTGTTTCGATGCATCTCATGTTATAAAGTAAAGGCATCTACGATGCAGCCGCAGATGGGTGATTTGCCCGCTGATCGAATCCGACCTTCGAGGCCGTTTGACGGCGTTAGAACCGACTTTGCTGGCCCCCTTTCGATCAAGGCTTCTCCCTTTCGTAATGCCCGTATTGTAAAGGGCTATGTGTGTGTGTTTGCTTGTTTGGCCACCAAGGCTGTCCACTTGGAGGTGGTGTCGGCTATGACTACAGAGGCCTTCGTTGTATAGCTTTGTTTCGCGTAGAAGGCTACCTTCCCTTATTCGGTCCGACAACGGCACAAATTACAAGAGAACTGTACATTATATTAAGGATGTTTGTGAATTTATTGATAAGAATTGTAATAGTTTAAGTCAAATTGCTGCCCAAAGGGGAATAACTTGGAGGTTTAGTCCCCCAAGTTGTCCCCATTGGGGAGGGATTTATGAAGCGGCTGTGAAGTCCGCAAAGACCCACCTCCGCCGCATTATCGGAGAAACGGCTCTAACGTTTGAAGAGCTGGCCACGGTATTTTGTAAAGTTGAGGCGGTCCTCAACTATCGTCATCTCTGTCCACTATCTCGGGATCCAAATGACTTGGAAGTTCTTCTCTCTCTCAGCCAGAAGACGTCCACTGCTGGACAAAGGCCTCCCCCAAAGATTGCCACAACGGCCGGTTCTGCGCTGCCCGCATCCATGCGCATCCCGCGACCTTCACCAGGTCGTCGGTCCACCGAGTGGGAGGCCTGCCAACACTACGTTTTCCGGTTCGTGGTCGCCACTCGAGAACTTTTCGGCCTTAACGGCTATCTGTTCTACGAGCTATGTGCCCCGCCCACTGCCACTTAAGTTTGGCGATTCTGCGGGCTATGTCGGTTACTTTAGTTCTCCTACGGATCTCCTCATTTCTGATTCGATCATGCAGGGAAACTCCGAGCATAGCGCCCTCCATCGCCCTTTGGGTGACCTTGAGAATTCTTATGAGGCCCATAGTAAGCGACCACGTCTCTGTTCCGTATGTCATTACTGGCAACACACACTGATCAAAGACCTTAGTCTAGAGACACTGCGGTATTTTGGACGAGAAGATATCGCGAAGCTACCCGAACGCTGCCCAGCCGAGTTGGATTCGACGATTGACCTCTTTCTCAAAGTTGGACTTACCTAACTGAACTGTTTGTCCCAGGTAAACATAATTATCAACAACTTCGAGTGTAGAGTCTCCAACCTTCAGAGGAGTGGGTGCGACACGGATATTAAACATAATTTTTGTCTTGTCCATGTTCATTTTTAGACCCACTTGTTGAGAGGCTCTACAGAGGCCATCGAGAATTGTGCCTAGGTATTCCAAAGTCGCAGCCATGACTACGATATCATCAGCGAATCGAAGGTGAGTGATGTACTCGCCGTTGATATTGATACCGAATCCGCTCCAGTCCAGAAGCTTGAAAACATCTTCCAGGGCGGCGGTGAACAGTTTCGGAGATATCACGTCTCCCTGTCTCACACCTCGCTGCAACTGGATAGGTTTCGAGCCTTGATCCTGGAGACGGACCGACATGGTGGCGTTTTCGTACAAACACTTCAGCGCTTTGATATATCGATAGTCAATTTGGCACCGTTGGAGAGACTGTAGCACAGCCCAGGTCTCGATCGAATCGAAGGCTTTCTCGTAGTCCACAAACCCAAGCCAAGCATTAGCCAGGCATAATGGCTGATTATACTCCTCGGTCTTCTGTATAATCTGCCGCAGCGTATGTAAGTGGTCTACGGTACTAAAGCCTTTTCGGAAACCGGCTTGTTCGGGAGGCTGGAAGTCGTCAAACCTGCGAGCGAGACGATTCGTCATGACTCTCGAAAACAGTTTGTAGACATGGCTCAGAAGTGAGATAGGCCTATAATTCTTCAATAAGGTTTCAGTCAGTCGAACCCGAGCGCGTGGGTTAGTTAGTGGGTTGGCTATATGCGGGCTATTAGCAGTGATCTAGGATCGCTGCTAGTTTTATAGAAAAAGATATCCATATACAAATACTCCACGACTATTCACTGTTACTGCGTGCACGCAACTATGATAAAATCGGTTCGGTGAGACAAGCGCGGTGTGGGTGGTGCGGGGGGCAGCGCCGGCCAAACGCGCGAGCGGCGTCAATCCGTCAAACAAAAGCCGCTTCATATAAATCGCCGTGTTTTGCAAGTGCCTACCTATCCATACTAATATTATAAATGTGAAAGTGTGTGTGTTGGTCTGTCTGTTTGTTTTTCCGTCTTTCACGGCAAAACGGAGCGACGAATTCACGTAATTTTTTTAAGTGGAGATAGATGGAGGGATGGAGAATGACATAGGCAACTTTTTTAATGCGAGCGAAGCCGCGGGCAAGAGCTCGTATACTATATAAGTATGTTATTATTTAATCAACAAATATTTTTGAAAACTTCCAAAACTGCCGGAAGTATTGGAAGTTTTCAGGAATACTTCCATAGAAATGGAATCTTTCCTGGAAGTTTTCACCTCTATTACGTACAGACAGCCCGATCAAAACGAGAAAGATTGTTCAAATCTCCTCCGTGATATTTTTTTTTGATTTTTTTAAATTCTAATACATTATTTTATATTTTATTTTACATACAACATTTAATTATATACCGACTACGTCGGCACGTGGGAGATATATAAGAAGAAAAAATATAAACACAGTCTGTCAAGAAAGTCGTGTCGTGGGTAAAAAGTGAACAAACATTATCCGATACATAAACGGTACAAATTAGAAAAAGAGGCGCCCTCTTGTCTGTCGGCTTTCTTATTGCAGTATAATTTTATTAGAACTTCAGAGAAAAATTCGCAGTTTCGATTCCCAGTACAATTTTTTTTACTTTGTTTTTTATTTTTTATTTGGTAATTATTTTTATTAATAATATTGTTGACCATTAATGAGTGTATTAAAAATGCATTTATTCAAGAATAAGCAAGTCTGATTTTCGTGATTCACGTCGCAAAGCAGCATCGTGCTGTTTTGACGACTTTTTGAGAGCGCCATCTAGTTCTTGATTTGTATAACAACCCCCATGTTAATATATTTTACGTAAGTAAATTTGCGGAGCAATTTGACATGCGTCTGCCTTGTCTAAATGCCACCGGCAGTCTGAGAGGGTAAGACGAGTTGCCATATGAACGACAAGGAAGGTATGATGTTTCCATTAAAAATTGCGATGGACGTAGGTGAATAATGTTATAATTTAAGATTGTGTAGAAATAAATAACTTGTTTTAATAAATTCTTTAATTAAAAATTCAGTAATCATATGAACTACATTAATGTGAAATATTTTTTTTAAAATATCATTGTACTACAGAGTTTTTTGGTAATTTAGGGAAAATGTTTAGGATTATTTTTTATCGAGCAAACTTAGTCAAATCATGTTTTCGGTTCTTGCACTGTGTTGCTAATTTCCTAATCTATTATTAGCAAAAATTTCAGAACTGTACAGTAAGTGCAAGCAAAGTAATTTGGTAGGCAAAACGCGAAATTCTGAGCCTTAAAATATACTTCTAGCAGGCACTACGAACAATGAGAAGGATGAGCTTAGTGATCAAATTTGGCTACGAGGAAACGGGGTTTTTGTAAGTATTCGAAATCTGCCCTAAATGATATACTTACTCTGATATGAGTAGGTACTAGTAGCGATATTACGCTGTTGAAACCTTGGCATTCTTTTATTATAATTCACGGGAGTGGAGCCTGAGGCGCAGCTAGTTTAGGTACCTACTTATACTTTAGTTTGTAATAACCGTGGAACAATAACAAAGGAAGTTCTTATTTTTTCCAGGGTATTTAACCACTGTCAAATATAAATTAGAAAAAGCAAAAATTGTCCCCTTAGGGGTGGAATTTCTAGTGTGTGGATGTCAATCCAATTTGGGATTCTTAGGCTAAAGCTGGTGTGGACTACTATCATTTCCAAGTCCATGTCATGGGAGAAAAGAAAAAAAAAGAATTAATCATTCATTGGTTTTATTCTTGTTTTTAGGCTTTTTGTTCCTTTTCCTTTTTTTGAATTTCTTCTTTGGAGGAGATGTTTCCTCCTTATTGTCTTCCTCATCACTACCATAGCTTATCTTTACAAAAGCACCAGGCTGTCTCTTCTGTGGTGCCTTTACTTTTTCAGCTGGCTCATCATCTGAATCGTCACTATTGCTTTTTGCAATGTCATCTTCTTGGCCTGCTTCTGAATCAGACTTTTTCTTTTTTAATTAAATGATTTTGTCTGTTCAGTGTGACACAAGTGAGCCTACAGCCAGCATTGTTTGAACATATTTCTGTAATAGTGTTATCAGCATCTGCCCAGACTTTCAATTCTCCTGCACTAGAAGCTGAATATAGCATTTCATTTTCATAGTGGAGACATTTTACTCTATGTTTGTGGCCTTGGAAAGTTTGGGCTTTGGTATCGGAAACAGTCAATGAAATTATATTTCCATTCTCTAGTCCAACAAACATTTTGTCATCAGTTACCCATTGAACAGAAGTTGGCTTAGAATTACAGGTGATGTGTTTTTCTACTCCTGCTTTGCTAATTGTCCATACATCTACACATTGCTGGTAGACTAGTGAAAACCGGTCACCTTCTGGTGAGAATTTGATTTCAGTGGGCATAGTTATTCCTTTGCTGGATAAATTGATAGTGAATGCAGGTCTTCCCTTGATCAAATTCCATGTCCTTAAAGTTTTGTCACCGCCAATGCTTAGGACAAGCTTGTCTGATGGATGAACAGCTATTGCAGTTACAGGCTGACCTGAATAAAAAGAACATTAAATAAAATCAACCACAATTATATTACTGAAATATTTAGCAGATTGAGCTTATTTTGGTTCGGATAAAAATTATATTTGAAAAGCTCCACTCAGAATGGGAAGATGTTCTAAAATAGGTATGAGTATATTTTGGTTTTGGATTTTTATTTTTATGTATTTGGGTGAGCGTAAGATTTTTTATTTATATTTTAATAAACAAACCAAAGTCAAGCATCACATTGTTTTTTACTGTTATTTTCTGTGTGGTATCTTGTATATGATGTGAGATAATGATAAAATATAATCTGCCGTGTAGATTCGAGTTTTCTTATTGAAAATGTTAGCTGAGCAAATAGTGCTCTGTGGCTCTGTCTATCCATATACCTACTGTTTTTATGTGAAGATTAAATCCCTACGAAAATCATTCACATAATTTTTACAATGTTCGAGTTTATAAGATTTAGAAGGTCGCGCATTGCACGGGGTATATCGATATGATTAACAGTAGTAACAACATATTTTGTCTTGAGAAGCTGCGGGCAAGAGCTAGTATAACATAATTATATACTTGTTGTTTGTTTGAATGAATTCAGTATTATCACATTCAATTGGCGATGTGCCGCCGAGAAATATCCTTTTTCCGAAAATTTTTTCCTTCGAAAATTCTCAGAAATTTCTCGGGTTTTTAAGAAAATTCTCCGTTCTCGAGAATATTTCCAGAAAGGTTTCCGCTTGTCCTTTAAAAATTTCGAGAACGGCACATTACTACGTTCAACTATTGGAAGATTATCAACAGCTTACCCCGGTGGTCTACTAACTTCATTGTTTGCTGACTGCGGACTTTAGATAGTGATGCGATATGCGGCGGCGACGACACCTTCCTTCACCTCACGAGAAGAAATATACTTTGTAGCAGTAGGAATGATAGGACTGTGAAAATTACAAATGAATTGATAGTTTAATCATTTAGTATTTTAATATTTATCTCGATTTTGCGTCGCCCTTTTAAAATATACTTCTAGCAGGCACTACGAACAATGCGAAGGATGAGCTTAGTGATCAAATTTGGCTACGAGGAAACTGGGTTTTTGTAAGTATTCGAAATCTGCCCTAAATGATATACTTACTCTGATATGAGTAGGTACTAGTAGCGATATTACGCTGTTGAAACCTTGGAATTCTTTTATTATAATTCACGGGAGTGGAGCCTGAGGCGCAGCTAGTTTAGGTACCTACTTATACTTTAGTTTGTATGTAATAACCGTGGAACAATAACAAAGGAAGTTCTTATTTTTTCCAGGGTATTTAACCACTTAAGTTTTGGAGTCTAAAACGGGCCGCTAATGACCGGGAGAGATACCGCATGCTGGCCTCCAAACTTCATCTTGAAGATGGCACCCCCTGATGATGATGATTTAACCACTGTGAAATATAAATTAGAATAGAAAAAGCAAAAATTGACCCACCCCTTAGGGGTGGAATTTCTAACGTGTGGATATGTCAATCCAATTTGGGATTCTTAGGCTAAAGCTGGTGTGGACTACTATCATTTCCAAGTCCATGTCATGGGAGAAAAGAAAAAAAAAGAATTAATCATTCATTGGTTTTATTCTTGTTTTTAGGCTTTTTGTTCCTTTTCCTTTTTTTGAATTTCTTCTTTGGAGGAGATGTTTCCTCCTTATTGTCTTCCTCATCACTACCATAGCTTATCTTTACAAAAGCACCAGGCTGTCTCTTCTGTGGTGCCTTTACTTTTTCAGCTGGCTCATCATCTGAATCGTCACTATTGCTTTTTGCAATATTATCTTCTTTGCCTGCTTTTGAATCTGACTTTTCTTCTTTCTTAATTAAATGATTTTGTCTGTTCAGTGTGACACAAGTGAGCCTACAGCCAGCATTGTTTGAACATATTTCTGTAATAGTGTCATCAGCATCTGCCCAGACTTTTAATTCTCCTGCACTAGAAGCCGAATATAGCATTTCATTTTCATAGTGGAGACATTTCACTCTATGTTTGTGGCCTTGGAAAGTTTGGGCTTTGGTATCGGAAACAGTCAATGAAATTATATTTCCATTCTCTAGTCCAACAAACATTTTGTCATCAGTAACCCATTGAACAGAAGTTGGCTTAGAATTACAGGTGATGTGTTTTTCTACTCCTGCTTTGCTAATTGTCCATACATCTACACATTGCTGGTAGACTAGTGAAAACCGGTCACCTTCTGGTGAGAATTTGATTTCAGTGGGCATAGTTATTCCTTTGCTGGATAAATTGATAGTGAATGCAGGTCTTCCCTTGATCAAATTCCATGTCCTTAAAGTTTTGTCGCCGCCAATGCTCAGGGCAAGCTTGTCTGATGGATGAACAGCTATTGCAGTTACAGGCTGACCTGCATAAAAAGAACATTAAATAAAATTAACCACAATTATATTACTAAAATATTTAGCAGATGGAGCTTATTTTGGTTCGGATAAAAATTATATTTGAAAAGCTCCACACAAACTCGGAATGGGAAGATGTTCTAAAATAGGTATATAAAATAGGTATGAGTAAATTTTGGTTTTGGAATTAAAAAGAATGGCTGTGTGCATTGGCTTGATTTTCATTAGCACAAGTTATGTTTACATTTCCTTTCTTTCCCACCCATCTTTTAGGTCCTACAACACTCACTAAGTGTCCTCATGCATCTACCAGTAGGAGAGCTTAGTGGAGCTGTAGGAAATGGGGAATAAAGTATCCTACTTCCTGATTATTATACATGTGAAAGTTAGGATTTGAGTTTATGAGGATGTTTGTTACTCAATCATGCAAAATCTACTGGACAGATTTTAATTAAAGGGTTTGGGTAAAGTTGGCGTCATTTTAAATTTTCGCAGCCACTCACCAAACTTGGTTATATTGAAAGAACATGTCAGGGGGATCATACTTTTTTTATGGAGTACATATAGCTAAACTATATCGGAGCTGAGATATAAGGCATTTTTTTCATATTTTTGACTAACAATTCAATTTGATTTTAACAATAATGCTAATAAAATGTAAAAACCGGCTTTGATTATGCTAGTTCTAAACATGAGGCACGATTAGAATGAAACAAGTCTAGTTTCGAACGATATTTAGATGTTTTTACACCTGCCGGGTATCCCATAACGGCATACTGTTTTGAATCTACAATTTTTTAATTCGTTACACTTTTTACGTTACAGCCATGATTCATAACCTGTGCCCAAAATGAGACGTATAGAGACCTTCAAGGGCGGATCCAGCATTCGCGTCAGGGGAGGGTCACATGGTCGAGTGCGTGGTGTTAGCCCGGCACTGTTCTCAAGGTTTATTTATAGTATAGAAAAAATATGTATACATCCAATTGGAATTTATGGGCATGCCCCCCCCCCTAAATACGAATGCAATAATAAATCACTAAATTGAATTAAATGATACCAGTATGTGGCCAGGCACGGCTGGATTCCGCTCCAAAAGCTCTTGCGTGGACCAAATACATTCACTCCGACTCATACTCGAAGAAGCAACCGAATGGAAGCGTGAAATCAATTTACGTTTGTCGTCTTCGAGAAAGCTTTCAGTAGGCACCGGCTTGACGAAATCGGAGTCTCATCCAAGATTAGAGACCTGCTAAAAGCCATATATTTAAAAACTCCTGCAAATTGCTTACAAAGGACTGATCTTTCAAGATATTGCAGTTCACGCCGCAGTCAGACAAGGGTGTCTTCTCTTATCTCTTTTATTTCTTATCGCCCTGGGTACATAATGATCATAGTGAACGACGGCAAGCGACGCAGTATAGAGTGGGGGTTGTCCGATCAATTGGATGACCTAGACAACTCTGAAGACCTGTGTCTGCTCAGTCACAAGCACGTCGACATGCAAGCTAAACTGGACGAGCTACAGCCAGAGGCTGCAAAAGCTGGACGTAAAATCAACTTGATGAAGATGCAATATGTTCTCCTATCTCGGAAGTGTAGTCTCGAAGTCTGGCGGAGCGGAAAAGGATACTGCTAGAATATATAAAGCTCGGGCCGCCTTTGAACAACTCCGGCCCATGTGGCATTCTAAAAAGTAAAGTCCCTCAGAGTAAAACTCAAAATGTTTTGGTCAAACGTCAGTCAGTCAATCAACAGTCCTGATAAATGGATGTAAAAATGGTCTTGGTCGCTAAAAAGATCACCGTGCCGATCCAGCGTCTTTGTGAACCGCTGCCTGCATCAAGTACTTGGCATTTTCTGACCTTTCGTCGATTCCAAATTAGGAGCCTCAACTGGTCATGGATTGGTCATACACTGAGAAGGGATCCCTCACATATCTCGAAGCAAACTCTGGAGTGGAACCCCTAGGGCAAGCGCAAAGTTGGCCGTTCCAAGCAAACCTGGCGATGCACTATTGTAGCGGAGCTCAAGACAATCGGGCTGACGTGGCCCGAAGTGGAGAGCGTAGCCCAAGACCGAGGAAACTGGCTAAACACCGTCGACGCCCTCTGTGGCCACGGTAAATGCATTATCGTTGGCCTCGTTAAGGTCCTCCATAGTGAAGGAAGTGTGGCAGAGTTGGGACATGCCAGAAGGTGGTCCATTGATTGAATCGCACCACAGTTTCACGGGTTATGATTAGAAAAGCTTTTATTTTGGCGGTTTTCATGTTATTTCCTAACACCAGCCCGGAGTCTGTTTAAGAACTTCCAATCCAAACTGCCGGGGAGATCGCCACCCGGTGGGAGCTTTTCATCAGGGGTAGGAAATCCTTTCACTGCGCAAGCCAAAAGTGAAAAAGTCTAACAATATGCGCAACGTCCTGTACTGCAGCTCCACTTTCGCACGCCGATGACTCTCGGCAACCACACTTAGCCATGAAATCGTTGCTCCGTCCGCATCCAGTTCGTGCTCTATTAAGCTGACACCATACACTCCAAGGTAATGAGGGTCCGTTGCAACCAGTTTTTTCTTGGTCAGTCAGATTTAAGTTGACCTCCATGTTTTTTTTATATTAGCATTTCACTCCTACGTAGTAGCTGTGTTCAGCTCGGTATTGTGGAGTTCGCTTACGGTATGGTGTGGTAGGGGCTATGATTTCAGACGGTGTGGTGGCGGGTTGGCAAACTTATAATGTACCAGCAGGTTGGGGTTTCTGGGGGAGCAGTGTTTGTTCTCGTCATCTGATTTAGCTGAGTGTCTACAGCCAGTTTGTGCAAGATATTCTTCCTCATTAGGAGCTTATTAAATAGTTTGTTTATGTGTGTCGGGCGTAAATGTGACTGCGGCCAAAGGTAACTCCTAAATACTTTGGTGCTGGGTTATACTGAAGATTTCAGCAAACTCGACTGCGGGTTCGTATTTCGTCATTTGGTTGGAAAGGTGGAAAGGCGTAACTTCTGTTTTGGTGGCGTTTAGCACTAGTGTCCACTTATAACAGTTTAATATAGAAGACAAAATATGCAGGCTATCTCAGCGTTATGATCGAGAAGTTACCGTGCAAGCTACTGGAGATCCACCTGTGGAAGTTTCCGCTGATCATGATAATTACGAATACCTTCGTGACCAATCACGTGAGCACAACGACGTGGTTACACGAAGAACTTGTCAACTTAGCCGCTAGCCACAACGCGAATGGTCGCGCGGCCTCGACGATTAATGCGCGGGGAGATATCTAGCTTGATGTATTGTTAGATCATTATACATCAATAGCTCTGATGTAGAAAAATGTATCCAATAGGTTTACGTTAATATACACAAGGTGAAGTGAAAAGGGCTGATGCAAGGGAGGGAGGGTTGGGGAAGCGTCGACCTGGGTCAGCGTGGGTCATAGGCCTCCTTGGAATGCCCGCGAATGTTCTCGGGATTATTTTGAGTATCAACCACGCATTCGACCATGTGACCCCTGACGCAAAAGCTGGATCCGCCCTTGATTAAAGGAAGGTTTACTTACCTCCTTTTTCTATTTCTGTGTTTTTCTACAGCTTTTAGGTAAGATTAGAGCCATAGTGTAACGATTTATGTGTATTATTCTTGTGAACTCCAGGCAAAAAATAAATATTTAAAAAAAAATCATAGCTCAGCTCCGATATTACTTAGGACAATGATTACCACTACGATATGTTTCTGAATGAGGGTGCTATCAAATAGTAATAAAATTATCCCTGGCCGCGAAAATAAAAATGACGCCACTGGTCCATACAAAATTACCCAAACCCCTTTGGTATACAGTAGACAAATACAGAGAATAGCACATAGGGTACTTTTTATCCTGAAATTCCCATAGGAGCGAAGCCCCAGGGTTTGGCTAGTTTTATATATATGAGTACCTTCATTCCCTTCTGCACAATAACTACAATATACTTATTGAAGATTTAAATTACCTCCATGAGCTTTCTTCCATATTTTCTCAATTTGCCAGTTTCCTGTTCTAGTAACAATGATGCATCCGTCGTCAGCACCCGTCAATAGGTGAGTACCGTTATGTGTAAATGCAGCAGTATTAACAGTTCCATCGTGGTTCATTAAGACTGTGTGTTCCTTGCGCGTCTTTAGATCTATTACCACGAGTTTATCGTCAGTGCCTCCCGATGCTAAAACTTTCCTCCAGTAGTCACACATCGCACAGATGCCGTGTGAGATTGTGTGGCAAAGGATTGCCTTAATTTAGGAACCTGGAATTATACAATTTTCTCGAGCGTATGCATGCAAAAAAACATTTGATTTGATCATCGAGATAATATTATGTATTTGATATCTCTTACCGAATTTTCGGTGTATATCGAATATCCAAGTAGGAAACCCTCGTATGTTCCTACAATTAATTCATCCATATTGTTGGAATTTCACGTTATTCTTGACCAAAATACCACGAATATTGTTTTTTATCGTGCACATGCACTTCGCACGCACGTTTTCTTCCCCGAGTTCCCCCGACTCAATTTTTTTTTTTGTAGCTTCACTGAAGTGACATTGACATACTTGACTTGACATTTGATTTCTTATTTTTTGATGCCAAAGCCTCCGCCAAAGCAAAGCATACAACGCCACAGACAAAAAAAAATATTTCTGATTCTACACACCTACGCCTACACTACACCCGCGCCGCCAGCCGCCACCACCACATCCATGCTGTCCATGTCTATGCGTTGTTGTTTGTGCGCACTGCACGAGCTGTGCGTGCAGCGTATGGGCCGCGGGCGGCCCCTGCACGCTGCACCAAACACGACTAGAGATGGGCGCTTGGATAAATTTCGGGAACAGTGTTGCCAGTATGATGTCCCAAAAAAGTATGGTTGCCTTCCTGAAAAGGTACGGTTTTTGACTGCAAGGTACGGTTGGGCCAGGGTGCGTACGATTTGTTCGAAACACATCGATATTATAAATTTTCATCATCTATCAACAAAGTTACGGAATGGAGTAATATTAAAATCAGTCATTCTATTCCTTAAAACAAAATTTTTTGTCAAAAAATAATGAAAAATCTTTCTAATTTGTGAGCCTAAGTTGTAAGCCGCCTATTTATAAAAGACAGTGACAGTGACACAAACTGTGTCACTGTCACTGTCTCATCCGTTGGAAGGAAGGCAAAGGAAGGCATCCGAAGGAAGGCAAGGAATGTAATCCAAACAGCCAAGTCTTATTTGGTTGGAACAAAAAAGTTTTTTAAACGCAAATTCAGAATGTTGACAAAAACAGGAGGTGATTTTTTCTACCCATTGTAGGAAGCAGCAACAAAAAAAACCTAATATAGAAATGGTACGAAAAAGGTACGGTTTACGCTGAGGTACGGTTGTAGTACGGTTGTGTGATGAATAGTACGGAAAACCGTACTTTTTGGTACGGTCTGGCAACGCTGTTCGGGAAGGTAAAAATGGGAAAGAATGGGTAAAAATTAATTTATACCCATTTATACTCGATATTTTTAATTTATACCGGGTAGAAATTAAAATGAAAGGAAAATATCCTTATTTACGTTAATACTGATAGAATAATAATTAAAGTATAAATATTAGGTATGTTTTGATTAAAAGGAAGACAAATAGCTAGTTATTTTCGGTTCAAATATTAAAAAAAAAAAAACAAAAATAACATTTAAAATCGTATTCAAATAATATTTTGAAAAAAATTATGCATATTTAGTAAATGGCTGTTTCAAGTAGAATTAACAAAAAAATCAAAACATCTTCAATTGTATTATAGACTAACTTTTGCCCGCGGCTTCGCCCGCGTGAATTTCCCACGTGCACAGTGCTTTTTCCCGGGATGAAAAGTATCCTATGTCCTTCTCAGTATTTCTAACTATGTGTATGTGAAACAGGAAGATTGGTTGAGTCGTAAAGCGTGAAGAGGTAACAAACAAACTCACTTTCGCATTTATAATATTAGTTAGGATTAGGATTTGGAGGTAACTTCGCAATATTTTTCTATCGAGAAAATTTTATGCACGCGTGTTTTTGAGAGAGTTAGTAACTAACTTTGCTGCATTTTAATTTTAAATTAAGCTTTTCATGATTACTGATTCTAGCTTTTGCCCGCGGCTTCGCCCGCGTGAGTTTCGCTTAGATGAAAAATCTTTTTGTGTTTCAAACTGTAGTAACCTAAACTCCAGTACTCAAAATTTCAGCCATTTGGTTATCCCGTGTCCCGCGGGAATATATTAGGTACTCGTAGTACAGTCGCGGTGTTAAAATTAATCAAAAGTGATACTTCGTTCAATAAACGATCTTGGTCTGCTCGTTATCTACAATTTTCCGTGTACGACAACTCCCACCCCGAGTCCCTCTTTGTCCTATCCTGTTTCCTGTCTATTTATACGTCAGTAGAAAATGCTCATCAGGTTGAACGACTTTTGCTAAGGCCTTATTTCCATTTATTTTATAGAGTAGCTGGTTTCTTGGAGTTCTTCATCAGATGTTCCATAATCTTCAATTTTTATACGTCAGCAGAAAATGCTCATCAGGTTGAATGACTTTTGCTAAGGCGCCATTTCAATATATGTAATAGTGTAGCTGGTCTCTTGGAATTTTTCATCAGATGATCCTGATCTTCGATTTCTATACGTCAACAGAAAATGCTCGTCAGATTGATAAACTTTTGCTGTTCTGTTAAGGTTCTTCATCAGGTGTTCCTGTTTTCAAAATCAATTATAGCCTATATGTTGCCCAGGCTTAATAACTATACAACAAAAAGAGTTTCATTCAAATCCGTCCAGTAGTTTTTGCGTGAAACGCGTACATACAGACAGACAGATAGACAAGTAATTCCAAAATTTTTTTTTGCTTTCTATTATTATTCTTTTTAAGTTTCTCTCTATCCATTTCATTTAAAAATACTAAATGTACAGAAAAAATTTTTTACTGTTTTATTATATGTATAGATTACAGACATTCGTGTAAAGAAAGAAATCGGGCCTAGTATAAGCTGCCGTCACGTTAAAAGGTCGCTGGCGGTTAAGCTGCGCAGTAGACGATATATCGGTCTATGTGGTGAGCGGGGGTCGGGCGGGTCGTCGTCCAGTGCGCGCGAGATTGGTTCGTCAGTCGTACCCATGCGCAAGTTTCACCCCCTCCTCACCCTATCATCGGCCTTTTCACGTGATGGGAAGTATACGGCGGGCCTTACGATTCGATGATCGCCTAGCCGTTCAATAGAATTCCGGCATTTGGCAAACTTGTTCGTCGCCCCGGCATCACATTTATTGTCTAAAACCAGTTGGCTGCGAATGAGTCAGAATTAAGATATATCTTGTCAGCTCTTTTTGTAACCAAAATGTAAATTGTACACTTTATGTATTAGTATTTTTTTACACAGTACTTAATTTAAAAACTGAATATGTGCTTAAACACTTTATTTTATAATAAATCTTAACGATATATTATAACATATCGTAATTACAAACATTTTAATTGATTTTAATTTTTACCCGGTATAAATTAAAAATTCCTGGGAAAAAATGGGTGTAAATGGATAAACTGAGACTCGGAAATCGGCTAAATGCCCATCTCTACACACGACTCGTGCAGCCCTATTGTATGTACTTTGGATGCACAGAAGTAAAATTTTTTTTTAAATATAACTATAACTATATAACTTACTATTATTATATGTGTGTGTTTGGATGTAATTCACAGAAATATTTTTTTATTGATTTTAGTTTGACTGAATAAACAACAACATTCTGTGGAATAAACTTTCCAAAATTCAAAAGAAAATCTTTGTTTTCTTTTTGTTTCAGTTCGTCCCAAGGGGACAACTTTGTTTTCAATAAACAAAAAAAAGAGTTGTCAAGTTGTCTGACATGACAGCGAGCGTCACCGTCACGTCAAATAATAGAACGAACAAGCTTCCATTTCTCCTGAAAATAAATAATTTCTTGGAAATTTATTGATGGAGGGATAGATTCGGACATAATATTTAGGAAAAGAAACAATATTTTCTAATAGTTAGGTCCAATATAATAATCATTCTGGTAAGCTTACAGTTGCAATGAAATAACATTTTGAATGTCATCAATCGCTATCGATCTACAATTTATTCTTCGATATATTTGCTTTATTATTTTTTGTTTATTTATGCTAGGATTCCCAAAAGAGGACTTATTTGGACATCTACAAGATGGATTTGGCGGAGACAATGAAGAGTGTTTTAGCAAAGAGTACGGGAGGTTCCAGTAGCGCGGCTGCAAGTTCCAGTACGACAACTCCTCACGGCGCTGAGGGCTATGTCACCGAGAAACTGTACATGTTACTTCAGCTTTACCTACAGAACAAGGGCTGGAGTCCCAGTATAGAGCTTCTCCAGTGCTTCAGTGATCTGAAAGAGTCTTCCATGCTTCCTAGTGCTGCCTATTTGCAGTGAGTAGAGTTCATGTTATACCTTATTTTTCTGTTCCAATTTATTATTTTTTTATTATGTTCTACAAATTGCATCTGTATTTAAACTTAATTTACTTAATTATATGAAATATATTTGATCTGCAGAATGATGGCATCCAGGGTGGGGTTAGACACACAAGGCAGACTTATATTGCGTGAGAATGGCAAGATAATCTTACCTTATGAGCACTTTGCCAATGCAGTGATGCTAAAACATATGAATGGCCCACATGGACTCCATCTGGGATTAGAGGCTACAGTTAGAGCAGTGAGTGATTTTAGAAGATTTAATTGTTCTTATAAGAATCTTAGTTGAAACATTTCTTAATATTGTAAGAAGCTAAGTCAATATTAATGGTGACTTGTAAAATCTGGCTCCTGTGTTAGCTATAACACACTTGAAAATAAGTAGATTTCATTGGATGTTATAGATTTTAATTTATAAGTTCTTTATACCTAACCTATGTATATTAGCTGTGTGTGATTTAAAAAAATATGTTTGATTCAGCCATTTAACATCATCATCTTTTTTTACAGTTGCTTTTGTGAGTTTCTGTAAAAAAAATTTGTACTTAAATAGTTATTGTTCAGTTATAAACATATTTAATTTTGCGATTTCCTTAAAACTTTTCCAGGTTGTAGAATCATACACCATAGGTAGAGAACAG
Organism: Ephestia elutella; assembly: GCA_018467065.1. Taxonomy (NCBI): domain Eukaryota; kingdom Metazoa; phylum Arthropoda; class Insecta; order Lepidoptera; family Pyralidae; genus Ephestia; species Ephestia elutella. Next base: position 12,403,861 of record CM031592.1, on the reverse strand, counting down.
TTTGGCATGGAGAAAGAGTTCATAGTAGAGGTGGTGCAGAACTGCCCAAACCCCGCTTGCCGCTATTATAAGAACCAGTTGGAGATGACACAGAAGACCATCCAGCAGCATCTGTCACAACAACCTACATATATTCCTGGTATGATTGTTAATTCAATTTCACATATCTTACATCAATCTATATATACAAAATGCTGACTGACTGATTTGATATATCAAAAAAATAGAACTGAAACTGCTTATTGTAGAAACTTGATTTGCGAGACGTTCTTGGTTGTTATTTGATTTTGGCATGTACAAGGAGAACCAACAGCTTGCAATCTTAAGACTAGAAATACATCAATGTGTTACCAGAAGCCAAAGGGCAATGCCGATTTAGTATGGGCGAGTGGCGTCATTATGTTTTTGAGCGTCCACTTACCAAACCTTGTTTTTATGGAAGATATTGATGTGCTGAACAAAAGAAAGTACGACAACTATACCTCTACACGCAGTACAAACTGAGATATAAGGGTCTGAAATATCAGAATTCTAGTACTGTGAACTGTGACTGAGCATGAGGGCAGCATTGTTTCCGTCTTTTCTTTTTATTATTTTCCGTTACCAAAATCTTAGCAGACCTAATAATCGACCCTCAGATAATATCGAACTCATAACAATGATGGGACATGGGACCTACATGCCCCTGCGAGCACCCTGCCTGCCCCGCACGCGTCTTGCAAGGACTCGAGAGAGGAATAGAGAGCTATCTCTGTCTCATGAGGGGCGGCAGGGATTCGTTGCAGATTGTTCGTGAATCTCAGCTAGCGTTGCAGGATTATCGATAGTTGACCTTGAAAAATAGTCATACTATCGATAGCCAATAGTTTGCAATACTCTTGATGATAACCAAAACTATCGATAGTATTGCTTTTCGATACTATTGATGTTTTCTAATCAATACTATCGATAGTATCGATACAATTGAATTACACTATCTCTCTCAGCCGAAAGACGTTCACTGCTGGACAAAAGGATTTCCACAACGACCGCAACGGTCCTGCGCTGCCCGCATCCATGCGCATCCCGCGACCTTCACCAGGTCGTCGGTCCATCGAGTGGGAGGCCTGCCAACACTACGTTTTCCGGTTCGTGGTCGCCACTCGAGAACTTTTCTGCCCCAACGGCTATCTGTTCTACGAGCTATGTGCCCCGCCCACTGCCACTTAAGTTTCGCGATTCTGCGGGCTATGTCGGTTACTGTAGTTCTCCTACGGATCTCCTCATTTCTGATTCGATCACGCAGGGAAACTCCGAGCATAGCGCGCTCCATCGCCCTTTGGGTGACCTTGAGCCTTCTTATGAGGCCCATAGTAAGCGACCACGTCTCTGTTCCGTGTGTCATTACTGGCAACACACACTGGTCAAAGACCTTAGTCTTGAGACACTGCGGTATTTTGGACGAGAAGATATCGCGAAGCTTCCCGAACGCTGCCCAGCCGAGTTGGATTCGACAGTTGACCTCTTTCTCGAAGTTGGACTTATCTAACTGAACTGTTTGTCCCAGGTATACATAATTGTCAACAACTTCGAGTGTAGAGTCACCAACCTTCAGAGGAGTGGGTGCGACACGGATATTAAACATAATTTTCGTTTGTCCATGTTCATTTTTAGACCCACTTGTTGAGAGGCTCTACAGAGGCCATCGAGCATTATGCCTAGGTCTTCTAAGGTCTCAGCCATGACTACGATATCGTCAGCGAATCGAAGGTGAGTGATGTACTCGCCGTTGATATTGATAACGAATCCGCTCCAGTCCAGAAGCTTGTAAACATCTTCCAGGGCGGCGGTGAATAGTTTCGGAGATATCACGTCTCCCTGTCTCACCCCTCGCTGCAACTGGATAGGTTTGGAGCCTTGATCCTGGAGACGGACCGACATGGTGGAGTTTTCGTACAAACACTTCAGCGCTTCGATATATCGATAGTCAATTTGGCACCGTTGGAGAGACTGTAGCACAGCCCAGGTCTCGATCTAATCGAAGGCTTTCTCGTAGTCCACAAACGCCAAGCATAATGGCTGATTATACTCCTCAGTCTTCTGTATAATCTGCCGCAGCGTATGTAAGTGGTCTACGGTACTAAAGCCTTTTCGGAAACCGGCTTTTTCGGGAGGCTGGAAGTTGTCAAAACTGCGAGCGAGACAATTCGTGACTGTCGAAATGACAGTGACTCTCGAAAACAGTTTGTAGACATGGCTCAGAAGTGAGATAGGCCTATAATTCTTCAATAAGGTTTTGTCGCCTTTTTTGAAGAAAAGTACCACCACACTTCTGTGCCATGCCGTAGGCGTTTGTCCCTCGAGTATGACGGAATCAAATAGCTTCTGAAGAGCTTTTAATACCGGCGTTCCACCTGCTTTCAGAAGCTCAGCCGTGATTCCATCATCACCCGGTGCCTTATTGTTTTTTAACTGTTTGAGAGCCATTCTAATCTCATAAGTCCGGGATATCTTCGGTGTAGTGTCGGGTCAATCTGGCTCTTGGATCTTTGGCCAGATTACTGACAGGTGCGCGTACGCTGGTGTATAATTGTCCGTAGAACTTCTCAACCTCTTCCAACAGCTCCGGCTTCGACGAAATGATTCTGCCATCCTGTCTTCAGCTTGATCAGTTGACTTTGACCAACAGACAGATCCCTTGCAAACACTTTTGAGCCCTTATTGCGATTAATCGCCTCTTTAATACGGTCAGTATTGAATCGGCGCAAATCGCGAGTTAGGGACTTGGAGATCTGTCTGTTTAGTAGTAGTAGAATTACAATACTATTGATTTTTTGCAAGCTATCGATAGTGCTATAGTATCGATTGTTTATTGAATTATATGTGTCAATAGTATCGATACTATCGATTAGAAAACATCAATAGTATCGAAAACCGATTGCAATCGATAGTGTAAAATATTTTACAAGGTCACAATCACAATACTATCGATAGTCAACACTATTGCTGCAACAGTAGCTTAGATTCTAAGCTACTGCTCACTCATTGGTCATCCTGTGTATTGTGTACGTGCGTTACTGCGTTCGGATTGCTACCAGTATTTTAAACTACAACTAGACTCACGAAAGAAAAAAGATAGGGAAAAAAAAGAATATTTATAAAAAAATATAAAGGTTTTTTTTTAGCGCGAAACAAGATTTTGATAGGCATCATTTATGAAATAAACGGAATTCATGTTTGCATTTACAGCTAACAAAACTGGCCTTAAGGTCGTCTCACATCACATTTTTCTCATACCTCAAGCAAAGCTCGCAATAGTTAAAAAATCATCCCTAGTTCTTCCGATTCCCCTTTGATCTTACCAATTCCCAGTTGGAATTCCTATTCCTAGGGTCCCTAGTCAAAAGGTCCTGAAAATTCAAGTCCTCCGGGGTTCCTTGGGTCCTCTGAGATTACCTTGGGCCTCCAGAACCCTTTGGTAACGGAAAATAATAAGAAAGAAAAGACGGAAACAAAGCCCCCTCATGCTCAGTCACAGTTCACAGTACTAGAATTCTGATATTTCAGACCCTTATATCTCAGTTTGTACTGCGTGTAGAGGTATAGTTGTCTTACTTTCTTTTGTTCAGCACATCAATATCTTCCATAAAAACAAGGTTTGGTAAGTGGACGCTCATTTATAAAATGACGCCAATTTCCGGCATTGCCCTTTGTTAATGTTTATTAGAAGATGAAATTTGTTAATGTTCATTAGAATTACATTAGTTGCCTCAAACATTTTGAATCCATTTTTTATGTGAGTTTTACTTTGCTTGTGTTTTGGGGTTCGCATGGGTTTAACCTCTGACCTCCGCTATAATGAGTCGTGGTTGCGTGCGCAGACGCGGGCGCGGGCGCGCTGTCGGAGAGCGGCGCGGTGGAGCGGTTGCTGCGCGGCGCGCTGCCGCAGGAGTACCCGCCGCACGCGCCGCACCTCGCCGCTCTCAGTGAGTTGCTATGTAAACGTCGCTCTTTTTATTATTTTACTAAAATCAATCAAATCAAAATCAAGAATTATTGAACTTTGGCCTTCAAAGAAGTACTTTTTCATGTCGAAAACTAATTATATAGGTAATCATAGTGTATTATAAGTCTCAAAGCTACTAACTACTAGCATTTCGGTCTAAATGACCCGGCTGGTGTTGCCCTGTCTAAGATGTGATAGATTAATAAATAGTTGTTAAGTTTTCTGTTTCTTCTTTTCTTCCATTATAATAAGAACTTTTTATAAAGTCTTGGAAAAACAACCAAAAAAAGGTAGGTATAAAATTTTTGGTGAGATCTTGGTCTCTTAGGAAATAGGGATTAATTTTTATCATATAAATCTTTTAGTTTCTCTGGACCACCCGAACAATGCCAATGAGACAGCGCTACTAGTTTAGTATCTTTGGAGGCAATTATTTACTATACTTTTGTTGAATTCTTTAATTAATTTCCATTATCCGCATATGTACTATCCCGTCACAACAGCCAGCCTAACATCAGAGAAGTCGGACCGGCGCGCGCAAGAGAAGCTGTCGCAACACCAGCAGTTGCTTCTCCACCAGAACCGCTCGCTGAGCCACCAGTCCCTGGACAAGTACAGCCACTCGCAGCGGTCCTCCGGCTCCTCGCAGTCTCTCGAGACCAAGTCCAAACACCACTACACGGATGAACACAAGCTTACCGACTTTTTGAGGTTAGTTTTAAGGTTAATTTTTCAAGATAAACATATGAAAAATTAAGTACCTACTTTTTAAGATTTAGCTAGGCAGCCCGAGCGAGGCATGTAATCACGCTCCCGACCCGTGGTTCAACCGCTATGTCCAACAAGTTGTACCACGGGTAAGTAAAACTATCTATTTTTACATTTGTCAAAACTAGGTAAGTTTTCAATGTTAGTTAATTTACTACGTTTAGAACTGCAGTAATTTTAAATATCCCATTGGTATAACCTGTACAGAGCTAATCTGGAAAGCCTGGAGTCTCTGAGCGGCGGGTCGCACGAGCGGGCGGCGAGCGGCGCGGCGGGCGGGGCGGGCGGCGGCGCGGGCGGGCAGGAGCGCGTCGTGCGCGCATTCGCGGAGCTGGCGCGCAACCTGCAGCGCATGCGGCCCTGCGTGCGCCCCGCCATGTGCAAGCCCTACGGCAAGCAGAGCGAGCAGCTGCAGAAGAGTGAGTCCTCATGTCACATCTCTGACACAGCCTACCATATAGCGCACGTTCGCGGAGCTGGCGCGCAACCTGCAGCGCATGCGGCCCTGCGTGCGCCCCGCCATGTGCAAGCCCTACGGCAAGCAGAGCGAGCAGCTGCAGAAGAGTGAGTCCTCATGTCACATCTCTGACACAGCCTACCATATAGCGCACGTTCGCGGAGCTGGCGCGCAACCTGCAGCGCATGCGGCCCTGCGTGCGCCCCGCCATGTGCAAGCCCTACGGCAAGCAGAGCGAGCAGCTGCAGAAGAGTGAGTCCTCATGTCACATCTCTGACACAGCCTACCATATAGCGCACGTTCGCGGAGCTGGCGCGCAACCTGCAGCGCATGCGGCCCTGCGTGCGCCCCGCCATGTGCAAGCCCTACGGCAAGCAGAGCGAGCAGCTGCAGAAGAGTGAGTCCTCATGTCACATCTCTGACACAGCCTACCATATAGCGCACGTTCGCGGAGCTGGCGCGCAACCTGCAGCGCATGCGGCCCTGCGTGCGCCCCGCCATGTGCAAGCCCTACGGCAAGCAGAGCGAGCAGCTGCAGAAGAGTGAGTCCTCATGTCACATCTCTGACACAGCCTACCATATAGCGCACGTTCGCGGAGCTGGCGCGCAACCTGCAGCGCATGCGGCCCTGCGTGCGCCCCGCCATGTGCAAGCCCTACGGCAAGCAGAGCGAGCAGCTGCAGAAGAGTGAGTCCTCATGTCACATCTCTGACACAGCCTACCATATAGCGCACGTTCGCGGAGCTGGCGCGCAACCTGCAGCGCATGCGGCCCTGCGTGCGCCCCGCCATGTGCAAGCCCTACGGCAAGCAGAGCGAGCAGCTGCAGAAGAGTGAGTCCTCATGTCACATCTCTGACACAGCCTACCATATAGCGCACGTTCGCGGAGCTGGCGCGCAACCTGCAGCGCATGCGGCCCTGCGTGCGCCCCGCCATGTGCAAGCCCTACGGCAAGCAGAGCGAGCAGCTGCAGAAGAGTGAGTCCTCATGTCACATCTCTGACACAGCCTACCATATAGCGCACGTTCGCGGAGCTGGCGCGCAACCTGCAGCGCATGCGGCCCTGCGTGCGCCCCGCCATGTGCAAGCCCTACGGCAAGCAGAGCGAGCAGCTGCAGAAGAGTGAGTCCTCATGTCACATCTCTGACACAGCCTACCATATAGCGCACGTTCGCGGAGCTGGCGCGCAACCTGCAGCGCATGCGGCCCTGCGTGCGCCCCGCCATGTGCAAGCCCTACGGCAAGCAGAGCGAGCAGCTGCAGAAGAGTGAGTCCTCATGTCACATCTCTGACACAGCCTACCATATAGCGCACGTTCGCGGAGCTGGCGCGCAACCTGCAGCGCATGCGGCCCTGCGTGCGCCCCGCCATGTGCAAGCCCTACGGCAAGCAGAGCGAGCAGCTGCAGAAGAGTGAGTCCTCATGTCACATCTCTGACACAGCCTACCATATAGCGCACGTTCGCGGAGCTGGCGCGCAACCTGCAGCGCATGCGGCCCTGCGTGCGCCCCGCCATGTGCAAGCCCTACGGCAAGCAGAGCGAGCAGCTGCAGAAGAGTGAGTCCTCATGTCACATCTCTGACACAGCCTACCATATAGCGCACGTTCGCGGAGCTGGCGCGCAACCTGCAGCGCATGCGGCCCTGCGTGCGCCCCGCCATGTGCAAGCCCTACGGCAAGCAGAGCGAGCAGCTGCAGAAGAGTGAGTCCTCATGTCACATCTCTGACACAGCCTACCATATAGCGCACGTTCGCGGAGCTGGCGCGCAACCTGCAGCGCATGCGGCCCTGCGTGCGCCCCGCCATGTGCAAGCCCTACGGCAAGCAGAGCGAGCAGCTGCAGAAGAGTGAGTCCTCATGTCACATCTCTGACACAGCCTACCATATAGCGCACGTTCGCGGAGCTGGCGCGCAACCTGCAGCGCATGCGGCCCTGCGTGCGCCCCGCCATGTGCAAGCCCTACGGCAAGCAGAGCGAGCAGCTGCAGAAGAGTGAGTCCTCATGTCACATCTCTGACACAGCCTACCATATAGCGCACGTTCGCGGAGCTGGCGCGCAACCTGCAGCGCATGCGGCCCTGCGTGCGCCCCGCCATGTGCAAGCCCTACGGCAAGCAGAGCGAGCAGCTGCAGAAGAGTGAGTCCTCATGTCACATCTCTGACACAGCCTACCATATAGCGCACGTTCGCGGAGCTGGCGCGCAACCTGCAGCGCATGCGGCCCTGCGTGCGCCCCGCCATGTGCAAGCCCTACGGCAAGCAGAGCGAGCAGCTGCAGAAGAGTGAGTCCTCATGTCACATCTCTGACACAGCCTACCATATAGCGCACGTTCGCGGAGCTGGCGCGCAACCTGCAGCGCATGCGGCCCTGCGTGCGCCCCGCCATGTGCAAGCCCTACGGCAAGCAGAGCGAGCAGCTGCAGAAGAGTGAGTCCTCATGTCACATCTCTGACACAGCCTACCATATAGCGCACGTTCGCGGAGCTGGCGCGCAACCTGCAGCGCATGCGGCCCTGCGTGCGCCCCGCCATGTGCAAGCCCTACGGCAAGCAGAGCGAGCAGCTGCAGAAGAGTGAGTCCTCATGTCACATCTCTGACACAGCCTACCATATAGCGCACGTTCGCGGAGCTGGCGCGCAACCTGCAGCGCATGCGGCCCTGCGTGCGCCCCGCCATGTGCAAGCCCTACGGCAAGCAGAGCGAGCAGCTGCAGAAGAGTGAGTCCTCATGTCACATCTCTGACACAGCCTACCATATAGCGCACGTTCGCGGAGCTGGCGCGCAACCTGCAGCGCATGCGGCCCTGCGTGCGCCCCGCCATGTGCAAGCCCTACGGCAAGCAGAGCGAGCAGCTGCAGAAGAGTGAGTCCTCATGTCACATCTCTGACACAGCCTACCATATAGCGCACGTTCGCGGAGCTGGCGCGCAACCTGCAGCGCATGCGGCCCTGCGTGCGCCCCGCCATGTGCAAGCCCTACGGCAAGCAGAGCGAGCAGCTGCAGAAGAGTGAGTCCTCATGTCACATCTCTGACACAGCCTACCATATAGCGCACGTTCGCGGAGCTGGCGCGCAACCTGCAGCGCATGCGGCCCTGCGTGCGCCCCGCCATGTGCAAGCCCTACGGCAAGCAGAGCGAGCAGCTGCAGAAGAGTGAGTCCTCATGTCACATCTCTGACACAGCCTACCATATAGCGCACGTTCGCGGAGCTGGCGCGCAACCTGCAGCGCATGCGGCCCTGCGTGCGCCCCGCCATGTGCAAGCCCTACGGCAAGCAGAGCGAGCAGCTGCAGAAGAGTGAGTCCTCATGTCACATCTCTGACACAGCCTACCATATAGCGCACGTTCGCGGAGCTGGCGCGCAACCTGCAGCGCATGCGGCCCTGCGTGCGCCCCGCCATGTGCAAGCCCTACGGCAAGCAGAGCGAGCAGCTGCAGAAGAGTGAGTCCTCATGTCACATCTCTGACACAGCCTACCATATAGCGCACGTTCGCGGAGCTGGCGCGCAACCTGCAGCGCATGCGGCCCTGCGTGCGCCCCGCCATGTGCAAGCCCTACGGCAAGCAGAGCGAGCAGCTGCAGAAGAGTGAGTCCTCATGTCACATCTCTGACACAGCCTACCATATAGCGCACGTTCGCGGAGCTGGCGCGCAACCTGCAGCGCATGCGGCCCTGCGTGCGCCCCGCCATGTGCAAGCCCTACGGCAAGCAGAGCGAGCAGCTGCAGAAGAGTGAGTCCTCATGTCACATCTCTGACACAGCCTACCATATAGCGCACGTTCGCGGAGCTGGCGCGCAACCTGCAGCGCATGCGGCCCTGCGTGCGCCCCGCCATGTGCAAGCCCTACGGCAAGCAGAGCGAGCAGCTGCAGAAGAGTGAGTCCTCATGTCACATCTCTGACACAGCCTACCATATAGCGCACGTTCGCGGAGCTGGCGCGCAACCTGCAGCGCATGCGGCCCTGCGTGCGCCCCGCCATGTGCAAGCCCTACGGCAAGCAGAGCGAGCAGCTGCAGAAGAGTGAGTCCTCATGTCACATCTCTGACACAGCCTACCATATAGCGCACGTTCGCGGAGCTGGCGCGCAACCTGCAGCGCATGCGGCCCTGCGTGCGCCCCGCCATGTGCAAGCCCTACGGCAAGCAGAGCGAGCAGCTGCAGAAGAGTGAGTCCTCATGTCACATCTCTGACACAGCCTACCATATAGCGCACGTTCGCGGAGCTGGCGCGCAACCTGCAGCGCATGCGGCCCTGCGTGCGCCCCGCCATGTGCAAGCCCTACGGCAAGCAGAGCGAGCAGCTGCAGAAGAGTGAGTCCTCATGTCACATCTCTGACACAGCCTACCATATAGCGCACGTTCGCGGAGCTGGCGCGCAACCTGCAGCGCATGCGGCCCTGCGTGCGCCCCGCCATGTGCAAGCCCTACGGCAAGCAGAGCGAGCAGCTGCAGAAGAGTGAGTCCTCATGTCACATCTCTGACACAGCCTACCATATAGCGCACGTTCGCGGAGCTGGCGCGCAACCTGCAGCGCATGCGGCCCTGCGTGCGCCCCGCCATGTGCAAGCCCTACGGCAAGCAGAGCGAGCAGCTGCAGAAGAGTGAGTCCTCATGTCACATCTCTGACACAGCCTACCATATAGCGCACGTTCGCGGAGCTGGCGCGCAACCTGCAGCGCATGCGGCCCTGCGTGCGCCCCGCCATGTGCAAGCCCTACGGCAAGCAGAGCGAGCAGCTGCAGAAGAGTGAGTCCTCATGTCACATCTCTGACACAGCCTACCATATAGCGCACGTTCGCGGAGCTGGCGCGCAACCTGCAGCGCATGCGGCCCTGCGTGCGCCCCGCCATGTGCAAGCCCTACGGCAAGCAGAGCGAGCAGCTGCAGAAGAGTGAGTCCTCATGTCACATCTCTGACACAGCCTACCATATAGCGCACGTTCGCGGAGCTGGCGCGCAACCTGCAGCGCATGCGGCCCTGCGTGCGCCCCGCCATGTGCAAGCCCTACGGCAAGCAGAGCGAGCAGCTGCAGAAGAGTGAGTCCTCATGTCACATCTCTGACACAGCCTACCATATAGCGCACGTTCGCGGAGCTGGCGTCGCTATACGTCGAATAATTTTTGCCTGATCACAACCAAATTTTAATCTGCTCTATCAACTACTGCGATCTGAAAATGACGTTTGCATATTTTGTATTCCAGTTCTCCTGGACACCATCCAGCTGGTGCAGTCGCTGCGCAGCTACCTGCCGCCGCCGCACATCCAGGTCACTTCGTGGAAGAACGACGACAAACTGCGGTGACTCTCTCTTATCAACTGTGTTATAGACTAGCATAGGCCCCGAGTCTTTGTTCTAATAGGAATTTCGGGAAATCTTGTATCTGCTTCCCCAGAGTCTCGCTAGGGAACCTACATGCCAAATTTCAGCTTCCTACGCCCAGTAGTGTTGGCTATGCGTTGTCTGTCAGTCAGTAACATAAAAATGATATTGATCTATCTATACTATAAGCTAGTGTCTATCTACACTATAAACTAATATCTATCTACACAATAAACTAGTGTCTATCTACACAATAAACTAGTGTCTATCTACAAAATAAACTAGTGTCTATCTACAAAATAAACTAGTGTCTATCTACACAATAAACTAGTGTCTATCTACAAAATAAACTAGTGTCTATCTACACAATAAACTAGTGTCTATCTACAAAATAAACTAGTGTCTATCTACACAATAAACTAGTGTCTATCTACACAATAAACTAGTGTCTATCTACACAATAAACTAGTGTCTATCTACACTATAAACTAGTGTCTATCTACACAATAAACTAGTGTCTATCTACACAATAAACTAGTGTCTATCTACACAATAAACTAGTGTCTATCTACACAATAAACTAGTGTCTATCTACACAATAAACTAGTGTCTATCTACACAATAAACTAGTGTCTATCTACAAAATAAACTAGTGTCTATCTACACTATAAACTAGTGTCTATCTACACAATAAACTAGTGTCTATCTACACAATAAACTAGTGTCTATCTACACAATAAACTAGTGTCTATCTACACTATAAACTAGTGTCTATCTACACTATAAACTAGTGTCTATCTACACAATAAACTAGTGTCTATCTACACAATAAACTAGTGTCTATCTACACTATAAACTACTAGTGTCTATCTACACAATAAACTCTAGTGTTGCCCAGTGACTTTGCTGCACAGGAGGCTGGTGTATATTTCTCATGAAGAATAATATCGTAAATATGCATAGATAAAATATTGTTTGCAGTTCAAACAACATGGACGACCTGGAGAGCCGCAAGATAGTGAGCGGCAACTAGCCCCCGGATTGGTCCAACGGCTGAGCGGTTTCATATCAACCAATCCCGTACTCCCGTAAGCTGCTTTATTTCTGTTCTCTGTTCCTTTCTGATTCTCTGATTTCACCCTTGATTTCAGTTTTTATTTATTTAGTTCTACACAGATAGACCAAGGATTGGCTATATTTTTTTTAATCCTGTTGTGTTTATTCGTCTAGTGACCAGTATTTTTAGTAGCTGGCTCTACGATTTACCGATATAAAAAATAATGAGGGATTTTCCGAGATCCAAATAAAAAAAAATAGTTCCAGATGACATCATAGATGGCGCTTAAGTAAAAGGCGAGAGAAAAAGTTCCATACAAAAAGCAAAAATTCACGGGATTGGCATTTTTTTTAAATAAAACAGTAAAAAGAAACATCTAAAAAGTATCAATTCTGTGATTTGTGCAACTGTCAAACTGTTAGGTGATTTTTTTTTCTGCCTCTGGTTGACAAGAAAAAGCGTACCATATAGGTTCAGCCATTATTACGACTCGGTTTTCATAAAACGCTATCTGTTGAGACTTTTTATACAATTTTTTTTTTCTTAATTTATTTGTCAGAAAATCGCTCATTGAAAAATAATATGGAGGTTTTAGTTCTCATTTTTTTTAGGTTTTAGGTTCGTTTATTACATATTGGAACCGCTTTTGGTTGGAAGGGATTTGAAATTTGTTGTTTTAGAATACGTAATGTATATTGTGTGTAACGATGTTAACACAATTATGTCATATGAATGTATTGTAAGTTATATTTTATTACTTTAATTATTTTTTTATACAATTAGCACAAAATGGGTTGCAATATCTCTTTGATTTACACATTTGTTAACATTTCTTGTCGCTTCGCGTCATCTGTTTTGCTTTCAATATGTTAAGTAGTATTTGGTAAGTTTTGCAGTTCATACCAGTTGGTTGTAGTTAAGTTAAATTTGTGTTAAATCGAAAGTTAAGTAAGTGCATTATTTACACTGTGATAGTGGTGTAATAGGTGTAGGAGCAAAATCTTGACATGAATGTTACATAGACATATAAAGTATTTGGTAGGGTTGGACTACGCGTGGGATATCAGTGAATAACAACAATACAAATATAATAAGTAAAGGAAGCAAAGGTCAAAATATATTATGTGGCACAGCACTTAAGATTTTTTGTTGATTTTAGAGATGTGTATTATTTTAAAACTATTTTATTTATTTTTTTACGTAAGATAAAGGCCGGTAAGATTAAATGTTCCAAATTTGGTTTATTCAATGATATACCACGCTTCGAATGTGCGCATTTAAAAAATCTTTAATCGCCACGTCTTGTCTTGTGAATAGTAGGGAGTTAGTATCTTATTGAAGACTGCAATTTTTTCACGTTGTCTTAGCTAATGTTGCCTGTGGATGTATTAAGTAAGGTTCGGTAAGTTGTGATGTGTACTGCGCACTGAGAGCAGGCGTGTGTAATATGATAAAAAGATAAATATGTTTTGTATGTATGCGTTTGTTGGATAATAATGCAGAAAATTATTTCTTCTCGTTTGGTTTAAGAGAAAATGTATAATTTTATTCATCAAGATTGGTTTAAATGAGCTACAAAGTAAATATTTGTATTTCATTTTGTCTTTTCATTATAAATTGTGTATGCAATATCTCAGTGTGCAGTAAAATGATCGAAGGAGTTTTGATCATTATGTATTGTTGTCAGCTTTTAAATGTTACTAATGATAATACATTGTGTCGCCAGAATATTTTAAATGTAAATTAATTTTCATACAATCGTGTGCCGCAGCCGCAACAAGCCATGCGCTTTCTGCCAATATTATGTTATTTGAAAGTGTTATTTACGAGTTGTGTGTCATATCATAAGCGTATTTAATTTTAGTTCAAAAGAATTGGTATTGAATATATAAGTAATATAATAATTTTCAAGAGCAGGGTTGTTTTTCAAGAAACTATATTCTTATAGTAAGTCTTTGTAGACGAAAGTGTATTATTAACCACAGAATAAAGTACATTTTTGTTACGAAGAAATCTACATCTGGTCAAACGATAGCCGACGAATATAATACGACAGTTCTAAAAAGTTTTTACAAATTCACACAATATATTATCATTTGAAGTATGAGATATGACGCTAACATGTAGCTATTACTTCCATTATATCACACGATTGTGAAAGAAACTACATAAGTATGATAGTGCAATAATATTAGGCAAAGCCTACTTTAAAATTAAAGTTTTGTATCTTAGTGCTGTAATTCTAAATTATGATAAAATAAAAATATAATCGCATGGCATTCAAGGTGTGTAAGGTTGTAATAATGTATTAGGATGCTTAGTTATGTTGTGGCAGTCGATTGGATTGTTGTAAACGTCACTTTATTTTATTAACTTAGGTTTTCATAAAATTATTGTTTGACTCTCGTCATTTAATTAAAGTTGCCTACTAGTTTCTTCCCATAAGGTCTTTTGTAAGGTTTTCAAACTGACACACCCACTTCTTAAGTTAAGGTCGGGTCACTTATTCACTTTTGTAACCTTTAGTAGACATTTATTTCTTCCTTTTATTTTAAGACCAATTATTTAGTATCGTTTGTAAGATCAAAAATATTAAAACATATTTTTGTGTTTGACTTTCGATTCGAGCAGCTTTTAAAAATGTTTAATACATGTATTAGTTAATAAATGTATGTAATTGGAAGGTATCAGTATAATCTCTTTCGGTACATTATCCAAATATTATACGAGGCTACTTCATCAAATACTAACAATAACAATGCACCTAGTGTTAAGTTAATGTTACTGGCCGTCAAGTCTCGGTAAAGTATTAAACCTAAAGGAATCTATCCGTATTAGATTAAGCTTTCTAGTCAAAAATGGATTTGCTATGACTTTATTAATTGGAATTTAAGTATTGGACTTTGGTTAAATAATAATGTTTTTTTGGTTTCGGCGTTTCTCAGTAAATTTGTGACGTATAGTCTTTTTCATCCTTATTAAACTATCTGATGATAGTGCTATAATTTCACCAAGTTTGGTGCAGGGTGTAGGGAATAATGGACTCTTTGGCACATGCGTCTAAAATGATCTCAGTGATTTTGATATGGGTTTTTACAATCGCTAAGTTTATGTCTAGCCTCGAATGATAACCTATATTTCACAATTCTGTACACGTGTTACTGTCGGTTTTTTGTATTATTATTAATTAGGATTTTTTAATGTCCGTTTCATTCTATTTGACATAGAAACTATGACCCATTTTCCTTATTTGTTATTTTTATTAAATAATAATATTGTTATTTAGTATTTGTTTGATAAATCAACAAAACAGAAAAACAAAAATGTTTGTATTATATTGTAATTCAAAATTATGAATTGAATTGACATTTGGTCCCTGTGATATTTTTTTTTTGCTAAATTACGTTAATTGCCACCAATTGTACACTATTTTCTAAAACTGCCATTCGGCAATATACTTTTATGTCTTATTATATCTAATTACTGTATATAATTTGGCCTTGCCAATTACTTTGCCGGAACGATAAATTATTATTTACTTGTAATATGGCGAACTACTAGCGGATTGAAAAGCAGTGCTTAGTAATAAATATCTGATTCATTACTTTGTGTTTCATTCCACATCTATAGGGATTACCCGCGTAAAAGTCTACATTTATGGAATACTTTTTAACGAACATGAAATGGATCTACCCATTCCATGTTCACTTTATATAGTACTAGCTTTCGCCCGCGGCTTCGCCCGCGTAAATTTCCCACGGGAACAGTGCATTTTCCCGGGATGAAAGGTATCCTATGTCCTTCTCCGTACTTCCAGCTATGTGTATGCGAAATTTCAGAAAGATTGGTTCAGTAGATAAAGCGTGAAGAGGTAACAAACAAACAAACCAACAAACAAACTCACTTTCGCATTTTTAATATTAGTTAGGATGTAGCGCAAGCATACATGACAGGAGTTTTTTTATGTACAAAATTATAACACCAAACTCAGATTATAAGTACATTTATTATGTTTTCACAATTGCAGACATAATTGGAACATTTTTTATTTATTTTAAGTTTAATATATGATAAATTATATACCTAGAAAATATGTTATAAAACTTAGAACTAGTGGAATGACCGGCTTAATTATTAAATGCCTTATTTATTTGTCCAGTGGCAGTGTTATAAGACCAAATTTGAGAAATGAGTTTTTCGACAACGGGCTCTTTAATTACGCCTTATTCAAAGAAAATCTAATTCGAAAAAGGCAAATTTACGAACAAGCATTTTTTCGAATAGGCTTTTTCAATAATTAGTCTAGTTTCATAAAACATTTTACGCAGTAGCAGTAGGCATTTATCAACTAAGCCGACGGAGTCTTTAAAAAGTCCAACTTTGAAACTGTTTCCGAAAATTGTTAGCCATGACTTCTTCATTTTCATACAAGTTACGTAATATAAAATTAATTTATGTGAAAATGCAAACAAGAAAGTTCCAGAAATGATCTTTAACGACTGAACAGATTTTCTAAAATCATCTCTAAGAAATGACTTCGACAGATAAAATCGTCTTCAATTTGGTTGATACACAGACAGACACAAATAGATACACATGTTATACTTTTAACACCCGTTTTTTCCGTCGGGAATTAAAGGGCATGTTGCATAGCAGGCTATATCATGAGCAGTTCCCCAAAAATCAGAAATAATATCAAAAACCGATTAAGACCATCATATATTTGTTTTTTCGAAATCTTGTTATGGTACAAAAATAATTTTAATGGCGATACTGACATGGCGTCCGTACGTATGTTCAGAAATTATGATATAGAAAATCAGATACAATGCTCGATATTTTCATTATATTTTAGAAAATTAATTATTGTAAATGTTCCTAACACATGTTACATGCAACAACACAAAAACTTTGTGCATTTCACATAAATAGATGAATAATAAATAAAATAAACAATACTCGGGCACGTATATAATAAAAGTACATTTTTGAACGTACCGGAAATCGGATCTGTCAAATGAAGCGCGTCAACGTCAAATCATAATGGGTGTCGGCCATTTTGGCGGAACTCGCCTAACCTTCATTACGATTTTGTTAACTAAATGTACCATAGAAAGGCTACGAATTTATCGGATTTACTTATAAGGCATTGATACTGACCCAAAAATGAAAAGTTCAGATAGGTGCTCATGATATAGCCGGCTCCCCATACATTTGTGCAATAACCCCTTTAAAATACAATGGGCGTTGCAGGTTGCCAACGTCCCGTCGACACATATTGGTCAAAGTAATCAGGAGATTAATTGAATATTAAATAATAGTAGTTTATGTAACTGATACATAATGAGAGGCATATAATAACATCACACTGTTTTAATGCCTAATTATGTACAATTGCATACACTACTTTATCTTCACTCATAGGAACAATTAAAATATTTTTTTAAATATCCAATTGGTTTGACACAATATCTTAACTGCTAGTAGCGTTGGTAAAAATGTTCGTCTTTTCATTTAAGTACATACATCATTAAACATACCTTACATAATTTACGAATACAATATAAAGGTATAAAATGCTGAACATGAAAATGGTGACGGTATTTACATTTACAGTGCATATGAACATAAATAACGAAGTTTATTAAAATATTACAAATATTTTCGATGTAAATGTGTGTGCACATTATATTGAACGCCTTTCATAATAGGGGACCGGACAACTTTTTTTTTTTATGCTTACTTGAAATATCTCACAATAATAGAATCATCCGTAAAAGAATCACCTCCACAACCAAAGTATTTCCCAAGATATAGCAAAAAGCAATTCACATTTTTAAGCGATATTTGGACGATACCAAAACGCCCCTAACTAAACGTACATTCATATGACGTCACGCGTAGAAAATGGACTTTCCCTAAAAGAATGAACTCTAATAAATTAGCTCTGGAGAATAAACTCGTGTTGATAAGTCGCAAAATGTGTTCAATTATATGTATTCTATCATATAATTACATATTTTTAACAATTCTCATACCTTGTCCGGTCCCCTATTGTTGAGAATCGTAAAAATTCCAATATGTTGAACAAACGTATTAAAACTATTACCTTCCATTGCAAGTTTGTTGACATCCAATTAAAATTAAGTATTTATTATCTGTGTTTGATAGCTAGATCACGGAAGTAATTATAATTGTACGTACGTACATCGTTACTTAAGTAGTTTGTACGTACCTAGTATTAAACGTAGAACTTACGTTTAATACCAAGTACTTCATGAGCTAGCGATATGAAAATCTTTGACAACTTCATACAAAATCCTTAATAAATTTATTTTTTCTCCCATTCATTATTTTCGTTTTAATAATTATATCACATCGATGCAAAAATTCTGTTACATTAAAATTGAAGTACTGACACCTATCTAAATTTAGATAACTTTTACCGAAATATTACACACCTAGAAACATTCGTAACATTTAGAGCCTAAACAACACATTAAAGATGAACATTAGGTACCTCCTTATTTTTATACGTATTCATAAATAATAAATAACTACCTACCTACTTTTTAAAAAATAAATTTGTTGCAAAATAAGAATAATAAATAAATAAATAATTAAAAATAAGGAATCTCTTAGTAGAATAAAATAAATTTTCTCTTGTTCCAAGCAACTCAGTTTAGCAATGATTCGGTTCTCATAAATAATAATAAAAAAAAAACAATTTATATATAACTAAACTAAGTATAAGCTCAGTGTCTATCCACCGCGTGAGACAACAAGAAACTATGCACCCGCATATTTGGACGTTTTTTTTGGAGGAGTTCTAATTTATTTGTGATTAAAATTCATCACAACTTTCTTAACATTTGACTAATATACAACTGTTTAGCATTTGCCTTTTCAAATATTTCATAACTGTCCTTTCAAGTTATTCTTCACTACTTATAAAGAACTAACGACCCACCCTATATTTTTTTACTTAATTTTGGCACGATTTTCATCAATGTGTAAATATGTGCGGTTAAGCGTTAAATGGATTATATAGTGGTAGGTGGTAGTGTGCGGTTAAGCGTACCCGCCATCTTAGATGGAAGCTCATTACCCGATGTAAAAAAAAAAAAATAACTGGGTCGGGTCGAATAAATTAACATTAGTACCTACTTAATTTATTACAGGTTACGGTCAACTAAAACAGTATCTAATTGAATATCGTTGTATGTTTCACACTTTTTTGTTTGTGAATCAAAATGTAATCTTAGTTCAATGACCTGCAAACTAATTAACTTTGTCAAAAAGTTGCAAAGTTATATAAAAGTTGTCCCATTCAGGACAGGTGGGGCCCTTCTTTTAATGCTCTTATATAATTATAATTGTTGTGCGTTTAAATAACAGTATTTTATGAGAGTGGAATAGGAGATTTACTGAGCGATATCAATGCCAGGCCCTTTCTTTAATTGACAACTGTCTAGTCGACCTTAATTAAAGTCTATTTCGAAGTCAGGCGCAAAAATGTACAACAACTTTTATATCGCCATCACGATCGCTTATTTACTGTAAGAGAGTACTTATATGTGCATAAAGGACAGCGATAAAAAATAACCTGGTTTCATTTCAGTATCCGTTTTTGCCCAGAAACAGACTTTAGATGACACTATTCTATTTCACGTTTTGCAAGCTCAGCCAATCAAAGCTAAGTGTTTCCAGTTTTGATTGGCTGAACGGGAAACGTCAGAATTTGACAAGTGACAGTGACACCTCACGTGGCGCCATCTTTGGGCGTGAAAACGTAGATGGAGTCGTCGAGCCAGTAGTAGGCCTGCGCGAAGTCCCCCTCGCAGAGGTAGGGCGCGCGCGACCACGAGGACAGCGCGAAGCCAGCGTCGTCCATGAAGGAGATGAAAGAGCTCACCTGTTCTTCGAAGGTGGCTCCTTGGATTGGCAGCCGCTCTTCAGGTTTGTGGTCTGGAGTTACTGGAAATAAGAGACATCGGTTACAAAGTATTCATAATCATAAAAATAATACATCTACTAGTATCCCTGATATGTTGTCCAACAACGCCAAAGTTTTTGAGGACGTTTGGGAGTATGGTAGATGATTGTTGCTTTCTCCTTCACGTAGTCTACAGGACGACCTCCGTGGCCTAACGGTTATCACGCCAGACTGCCACACCGGAGGTCCCGGGTTCGATCCCCGGTCAGGTCAAGATGGAAAATGATCTTTTTCAGATTGGCCTGGGTATTGGATGTTTATCTATACAGGCTGTTTTTTAAATCATTGGCATCCTTTCTACTGGTGAAAGTACTCATGAACATGAGCAACTTTTTGTATGGGACCGACTCAATCCGATGGAAAAAAAAATCTGCTGTTCCATATTATTTTCCAATACCTACTCACCCGAAATGTATGGAACAGCTGATTTTTTTTTGCACCAAACCGTTTTGCACCGTGCACCAAATTTCTTTGAAACTGGAATAGCATTGACTTTTTATTCCGATCATTTCATCATCAGATTCATCATCATCTCAGTTACAAGAAGCCCACTGCTGAACATATAGGCTTCTCCCATAGACTTCCACAGAGTGGAGCATTGGAGATCTATCCACCATCAAGGTGGTCTGACGATATCATCAAAGTTGCAGGAAAGTGCTGGACGCAGGCCGTTTACGTTAGATTATGTAACGCTAGAATACTTTTCACCGGTACAGTGAGTTAGATCATCATTACTTTAGATGTAGGGTTTGTAGGGCAGCACCAGAGCTAACAGCAGCACTCCGCCAGGCGTCAGAGCTTTCCGCGCTTGATTCAGCATAGTCTTGGCTTGCTGCAGTAGTCTAGCGGTAGAGTGAGCTATATCCTCATTACCTTCGACGTAGGGTTTGTAGGGCAGCACCAGAGCTAACAGCAGCACTCCGCCAGGCGTCAGAGCTTTCCGCGCTTGATTCAGCTTAGTCTTGGCTTGCTGCAGTAGTCTAGCAGCGGTAGAGTGAGCTATATCCTCATTAACTTCGACCTAGGGTTTGTAGGGCAGCACCAGAGCTAACAGCAGCACTCCGCCAGGCGTCAGAGCTTTCCGCGCTTGATTCAGCATAGTCTTGGCTTGCTGCAGTAGTCTAGCGGTAGAGTGAGCTATATCCTCATTACCTTCGACGTAGGGTTTGTAGGGCAGCACCAGAGCTAACAGCCAGTGGCGGCGCTAGACCACACTTGGACGTCGGCGACATTAGGTAAGCGAGGCCTTTTTTTTTTCTTTTTTCGTGCGCGAAATAACTTTCATAGTGTAGCCAGATGACTCTAGATAATACCCCTAAAGTACTACTCACACACTTCACTCACGCAAGTGTATGAAAATAAATAAGAAAAAAAAAAAATTTAAATAATTTGTAAAACTTTTGCGAGGCCCCTCAGGTGCGAGGCCGTCGGCGGTCGCCGACGTCGCCGACGCCTAGCGCCGCCACTGCTAACAGCAGCACTCCGCCAGGCGTCAGAGCTTTCCGCGCTTGATTCAGCATAGTCTTGGCTTGCTGCAGTAGTCTAGCGGTAGAGTGAGCTATATCCTCATTACCTTCGACGTAGGGTTTGTAGGGCAGCACCAGAACTAACAGCAGCACTCCGCCAGGCGCCAGCGCTTTATTCAGCATAGTCTTGGCTTGCTGCAGCAATCTAGCGGTACAGTCAGTTAGATCGTCATTACCTTTGACGTAGGGTTTGTAGGGCAGCACCAAAGCTAGCAGCAGCACTCCGCCAGGTGCCAGCGCTTTCCGCGCTTGATTCAGCATAGTCTTGGCTTGCTGCAGCAATCTAGCGGTACAGTCAGTTAGATCGTCATTACCTTCGACGTAGGGTTTGTAGGGCAGTACCAGAGCTAACAGTAGCACTCCGCCAGGCGCCAGCGCTTTCCGCGCTTGATTCAGCATAGTCTTGGCTTGCTGCAGTAGTCTAGCGGTAGAGTGAGCTATATCCTCATTACCTTCGACGTAGGGTTTGTAGGGCAGCACCAGAGCTAACAGCAGCACTCCGCCAGGCGCCAGCGCTTTATTCAGCATAGTCTTGGCTTACTGCAGCAATCTAGCGGTACAGTCAGTTAGATCGTCATTACCTTCGGCGTAGGGTTTATAGGGCAGTACCAGAGCTAGCAGCAGCACTCCGCCAGGTGCCAGCGCTTTCCGCGCTTGATTCAGCATAGTCTTGGCTTGCTGCAGCAATCTAGCGGTACAGTCAGTTAGATCGTCATTACCTTCGGCGTAGGGTTTATAGGGCAGCACCAAAGCTAGCAGCAGCACTCCGCCAGGTGCCAGCGCTTTCCGCGCTTGATTCAGCATAGTCTTGGCTTGCTGCAGCAATCTAGCGGTACAGTCAGTTAGATCGTCATTACCTTCGACGTAGGGTTTGTAGGGCAGTACCAGAGCTAACAGTAGCACTCCGCCAGGCGCCAGCGCTTTCCGCGCTTGATTCAGCATAGTCTTGGGCTTGCTGCAGCGGTCCAGCAGGTTCAGCATGCACACGCAATCAAACTGCTGCGTTTGCCACCAGTCGTCGGTATCAAGCAGCCTGGAAACAGATATTAACAAATTTAACCCAAACGCATGTCGAATGTCGGTGACGTAGCATAGTTGTCAACAAGCCTTTTTTATCGAGGTGAAAATGTCTGCGCATACCGCTTCACTTCTCGATAAACGAGCAGTGAAGCGGCATGTGGAACTTGGACCCAGTAAAACACTCCGGTGCCTTTGAAGAGGTGGGAACGTTGGAGTTATGGTTGTCAACAAGCGTTTTTTTATAGAGGGAAAATGTCTTCGCTTGCCGCTTCACTTCTCGATAGACGAGCAGTGAAGCGGCATGTGGAACTTGGACCCACTGAAACACTCTGGTGCCTCTGAAGAGGTGAGAATGGTGGAGTCAACAAGCCTAGCATTTTTTTCACGCGCTTTGATACAGTACCATGCTCTTAGCATTGGAAAATATAGATGATTGTACTTACGTATAACCCTTACTGCTCAACGCTTTCCTCATGCTCGCGGATATTTCAGTGGCGTACTTCTCCGAGTAGAGGTTCGCAAATCTCCGGCTAACTTCGCCGTCGCCTGCGCCGACGTCGACCACGGAGGCGGACCCGCTGCCCGACCACTTGGCGGCCTGCAGCAGTCGCCGCGCCTGCGCCTCCGACAGCACGAACATCGACCCGCGGCCTAGCCATCTGGAATTCATGAGGTTCAACTTCAGTTTTTTTTTTCTCAAAATTTTGATCATCTTTTTGTAAGGACGGGAGATGAATTAATAAGTCAATTAGATATCTTCATTTCTAAAGTCGCTACTTTACCTGTAACTTCAGACGTTTAAGTGTGATTTTACCATACGTAGGTATACTTCTTGAATCCATATAAACGTCCATGAGTATCATGTAATTTTTGATATTATTACTTATAAGAAAATTGCAGGGTGTTCGCTCAATACACCCATTAATTTTCTAACCTTAGTTAATTGTCGAAATAACAAAGCAGCTTGAAGGTTCTAATTTAGTGAACTTTCTCGAAACGATTTTGTTAGCTAGTCGCTGAGCAAAAATAGCGCAATTATCCACTACCGTTGGTTGTGTGGTGGTCGTTGGAGGTGGCTCGCACCGAGTGGGGCGCAATTACCGTAGATAAAACACAAAGCACAGTGCGGGCCAGCGCAGCAAATTGTGAGTCCGCGAGCGACGTCTTCATTGCGCCCCGGGCCAGCGGCGAAAGTGGATAATCACTAGCGAATCCAGCTCTCATTAGCTGAGCCAGCGTCGCTGCGATCGATACGAATTCGTCTTCGCCGGGTAAAGGGATAATCGTCGCAAGAGCCTGCTCTGTTATTAGCCGTAGTACCATATATCACGTGTTGCATTATCCGCGGCCTCCGGCGTCCGCGCCGCAATTACCACAGCGCAAACGACTCGGCCACAATGCCCTATTAGGACAGCCTTATAGGCACGAGTGCGAGCTTAGTTTGGTCGCGGACCGGTGTATCTATAAGTTATACAGAAATGTCTCAGTCTCAGGCAATAATTGTCACGGTAGTGTCATTATCAGCCAGGGATATCGGTGGTGGCGGTGGTGTAGCAGCTCGTTTGCGGCATGGCGCGGATTGATTGCTTTATTGTGAGCGGGTGTGGCGGAGACGCGCGATACATGATACATGAAGCGGTGCGAGCGCGGCTAATGAGCTCGCCACCGCGTAATTGTCACCGCTCTCTCCACGCCGCGACTCATGCCCACTCTTGGGATTCCACTCCGCTCGCTGCATTCCGAGTAGCCACGGGAACGCGATTGACTCACTCCGCAAAAAACGGGAATATGACGATGTTTACTCTCTTGCCCGACGAACATGATGGATTTATTATCAACATAACGAGTTTAAACTGGCATTGTGAACGATTCTTTCCTTTATTATGTCAGCTCAAAAACCGTTTGAATGCTTTTGCGGATTTTGTAAGGTTGTCGACTGTAAAAAATGCGTTCGTGGCCATTACTTTAAATTGCATTTTTTAATGCATATTGTTTACATGCTGACAGTTCATTGCAGTGTGCTGTCAGAGTTCATATTGTTAACTCTTCTTTTCTAAAACGATTGAGATGACGATCTTAGGACCGTCAGAATTAGGGTTGTTCCAATTTTTTCTCATTAGTACCTAAGTAGATATCAGCACCAAACCGTGGGGTGCAATCCAACTGTTAGACCTACAATACTGCCATTTGAGTTGAGAACTGACCGGAAGCTGCTATTATTATATTATCTATAATCTGTGACGGAAGGTTAACATTTTTGACCAATCATAACAGATCATTGGACACATCATCACATCACCGCACGCCTAGAGGACAGTTATGATGAAGTTATGTGCGTTCTTTTGTTTTGAAGTAGATACCCCTAAAAATAAATATATTTCATCGTAGTTTTTTGCAATTTAGATTTTCTTGTCCAAGTTGGTGTGGCATGTGGGTTTCGAGTTACATAGCGCAAATGTAAAGGATTCCGTACGGGAGGACGGAGGACACGCTCGGGCGCGCGACTTGGAAATTGTACGGCAAGGGGTGACGTGTAAATCGAGAGCTGTAGGTGGATAGGCGGGTCGTATCTATTTCAATAGAATGCGGTGGCTTGCAACAAGGAATCCGATGCGGTTATCGACGGAGGTGAGAGATGTGTCGCCGGACAGAGCCGCGGGCCGCGGGGGGCGGGGGGGGATGCTCGTATCGCGATTGCATCGGAGAGCAAACAAGCGGGCGAGGCGGGGGTGTCGCGCCCGCCGGCCCGCCGCTCAAATCATATTACCCCCGGCCTCACACTCTCGCGGCACACACGTCATTTGAGTGCGTCGCTATGGCGACGGCCCGGGCCGTGCATGATATTAGTACGTGTGCGGCTCATCTCCGGCCGTTTAAACTTAACGCGCGGCCGCCTCGCGCGGGAAATTAAAACCGGTTGCGGACCGGAAGGCGCGCGACCCTCCGCCCGCGACCGGTCCGGTGCCGGCGCGCCGTGCCTCCCCGTCTGCTATGATCATTACTCTCCCTTATAATGATGTTTGTTTTCATAACCTGGAGCTAATTAATTTCTTAAAACGCTTAATCGATTATAATATACTAGGTACCTATATATACACCTCTACTTTCCATAAAGAAGAAAGATCTTAATAATTAAAAAAATTTATTTAAAGATCCTTATCTCGAGCGGATGGTTCTTTAAATAATATTTCGTGTAGTCGGAGCCGAAAACTGATGATGATGATATGAATAAAAATGGAATCGTCCGGATCTTCGGTAGTATGTTTTCCGAGTGATACAGTCCACTCATCACTTAGGCCATGTCTTTCTGCACTTCTGTGCAATGAGATCTGAATGTACGAGGTGCAATGAAACATGCAAACATGCTCTGATCACCGAACCTTCAGCTATCTTACCATAGCATAGATCCATCGTATTATGTGAGGCCTATGAAAATCTTGGTAAAGTGGCCGTGAAAAATTTTATTACGAAAGTACGTAATAAAAAAACTAAAGCTGTGATACTGCTGATGCTTTATTAACAAACCTGCTATTTGTTCAGAGCAGTTTTGAAATTCAATTAAGTATTTAATTAATTAAAATACTTTTTAATTTTATCAAATTTAGTTATATCTAACAGTTAAACAAAACACTACTATGAAAGGTCCCTATTTATTTACGAAAATAAACAAGGCACTAGGCATTAAACACAAATGCTCGGTGGATATAGGAAGCGCCTCCCCATATGTAGATACCTACACATTTGCTTTGCTCAAAGACATTGTCGCTTTCAGGCACCTCATTAGAGCTCGTCCCATGTGAGCCTACCTCCCCTCCCCCCTCCACGACTCCTCGCCCCCCTCACGAGGGGGAGCGACGCGAGCAATTCTTTCTCGAAGCTCGCAAACTCCGCTGGATAATTACACTTGGATACGAAAAGGTTCAGCCTTTGTCTACCATATATTGGAATTTAATTGTAACTAATGTACGCTATGTGATTGTTATGTCTTGTTTTATTTGTTTAGTTAGAATCTTAAGATTTTGAAGACTATTAAATCCATCTTAGGGTTTCTATGCCACTCCGCCATGGAGTTACAACATAAAGTTGATTCAGCGATATTGATGAGAACCTGAAGGGCTGAAAATTTTTGTAGTTAGGCAATCAGGGCATCGGCGACTGACATAAATCGGCTGGATCGCAGCGGCGACGACGTAGTCCGCAATAAAATATACGTGAACGGCGTATAATCGAACGTCACACCACTACGCGTGTGACATAAGTAACCCCGAGCACTCGGAGACCATAAACTATAAAAAACGATCATGGTAAAATGTATAAACAATGAGAGCACGGCTAAAACGTTTTAGTGTTAAGAGTGAGCCCATAAACCGTTGACACGCACCCGTAAAATATTAACGATACCTACAAGAAAAATGACGACTATCAGTGTACGTACCGATTTTCGGTCGCGGGGACGCTACAAATAATGGCGGGACCGAATTTATACGCGGACCCGAATTGCCCCGATTGAATATTTTACCAGGCCACGAATGCGTCCGACGATATTTTTCTATTTCACCGCCCATTTTTACTATCAATTGCTTAGTTTCCCCTTTAATATTATTCGTTCGATGCCGCGCCCGCTCCGGCCTCGTTCGCGAAGAAAAAGGAAACATTTGAATAACAAACGCAGCTCTATCAATTATACAGGCTGTTTGGGAGCTTACTTCAGTCTAGCTCCAAAGTACACACACACATGCTGTCAGATATTTATGAACTCGCAAGAAGCAAAGATGCTGTCAAAACTACCAGGTAGAAAGATTTTTCTAAGCTTGCAAGCGCAGTTGGCTTAGGTATTTCATAGCCTTATATGTAATATATATAATATAAATTTGTAGGCTTGTAATGATATGTTAACTGACGCAACGCCCTATCTGTTGTAGTACTGTATCCACAATATTATTTGCCTTGGGCCTTGAGTGTCTGAATTTCCCAAGAAATCAAAATGTTTTCATTTCCTGCTAGAGCTGCCTATTTCTGCAGGGAGAGAGTTCCAATCTACTGATTCTTTTACCTAATTGTAGCATTTTTTTGGTGTAAATCAACAAAAACTAATGTTGACTTTTACAGATTCGTGTATGTATTTACTACATGAGTAAGTAAGTGAAGTCTATAAACTGCTGACGGTTATGTTTAGCGTTTTGGAAACACAATAACCTTTAAAAGGTGTAAAGGCGTGGGCTCAATTCGAGTTCCAGTCAGAGTTTAAAATAACTTCTCGCAGGCGAATGGTTTATTGCTTATTGAGTAGCTCTGACGAAACGCGCCTCCGACGATAAAACTCGCTTCGAGTGGAATCTCAGTCAATATCAGAATATACGCAGCGACATTGAAATTATCGCGAGGTGGGAGGCGCGCGTCGCAGCCGACTCGGACGGAACTAAAACAAAATGAGGCGCGTTTGAAACAATGAACATTGTCGCGGAGTCGCGCGGGCGCAGGCGTGCGGCCGGCCGCGATGCGCGCGCGCACGCCGCGCGGACGCGAGTTCGTTAGCGGGTGGCGCGCCATTGGCCGCCTCTCTGTGGGCGGGGCGCGCGACAAACTGCGCACACGCAAATAGCGCACCCGCACACAAATTAAAACAATAAAATGAAAGTAATAAAACAAAGTGAGCACTGAAGAGCATCCACTATCGAGAGGTTTAATGGCCGAGCGGAGGCGGCAGCACTCAGATTTATTGAATGAGTTTAGCCGAAACATTTGCACTGCCTTCCAATCAATTTCTCATATCGCGTTATAACATTTTATTCTGAGAAATAGTCATGTTATGGACGTTAATTTCCAGAGTTCTAAAAGTAGTCATGTTATTATTCATTTTCCTATCCTATTTTCTTTCAGGTCCGTGTATCTTATAGCCAATTTTATAGCAGCTTACGACTTTAAGAATTGGCTAGACTATTAAATTTGAAGATGCCTTTAAATAGACATGGAGATTGAAGCCAGTGCGATATCTAACACCAGATCAGATGTCCACTGCAGCTAGCATCTAAAGCTCTCAAGGTTTCCATCGAGGAAACTCCTGGCCGCGTCATCCAGGTCGTAACGAATGTCGTCTCATTTACTAATGTGTCACATGCAGGCGGCGTTGTTTCTCCAGCTGGGAGGTGTACGGGGTGAGCGAGTGGCGAGGGGTGGGGGGTGGACGGAGATGACCAATGGCGGCGCGCACCCCCGTCTCGGACGGTGCACCGTTAATTACGACGTCGCTTGAAATCTGAGCGAGATATTACAATTCATTCCCCCCTTTGGGTATATAACTATGTATTTGAATGAGGGAGGACAGGGATGTTTGCTATGTAATGAAGTTAAAGATAGCTTAACTTAGGTAAGGTAGTATATAAGGAAAAGTATTAAGCATTTTCAAGGACTAAAAAATTTAGCTTGATGGCATACAATTTATTCAGGTAACAGAATAAGAAATAGAATATTATGAACTAATAAACATTGGCATAGAAAATATAAAAGGACATATGAATACGGAAACGTTTCACTTCTAGTCAGGCAATAGAAAAACAATAAAAGATTTACGATTAATCAAAAAATCTTGATAGAATCCTGAAAACTTTCTAACTCAACAGCAAAAGCATTGAGCCCTTCAATACATTATTGCGATAGTGACATTTTCGACCATTTGTTAGGTTCATGTTTTGTTATTTACACTTTTAGCTAGCATAGTCAGGTGTGGTGGTAGAGTAATAATTATAAACTTCATTAGTGACTTAAATAATAATAGCAACAATAAAATGTATCCTTCAAGAGACTACAAGTGCGTTTGCTTAAAATCCTGCCAACATTTTAAAAATAAATCATCTTAAAAATACTCCTGAATATATTTCGTAAAATGTGAGAACGTTGTTATGAGCCTTCTCTTTTATGGCAGCGAGAAGATCCTGTTGGCGCTAGTTAGGCGAAAGCAAACATTTTACTTTTGAGCGTGATTGTGAAAAGGCCCATGATTACTAGCGCGTAGTTAGCGGAGGCTTCATTAGAGCCGGGTGAGGGGAGGCGGGAGGCAGGCAGCTCATCTCGGCGGGTGCATCGGCTGCGCGCGCAAACAAATTAAAACGTAAGACGCGCCCTAATCAATAGCCGACTCCGCCGCGAAGCCGAATTAACTCGCCCGAATGAAAAAAATGAACAAAATTATATTCGCGCGAGACCTCAACCCCCCGCTGCCCCTCCCCCCGCGGCCGCCGCGCCCGGAGGAAATTGCTTTTCTTTCAGTGGGCGCGCACACACGCCCGCCCGCGACGTGAGCGCGAGAGGGTTAGCGCCGACACACACAATATTATAATTTACGTTTGCTCGTATATCGAGGTGTAAGTAGGTACTTTACCTGGGCGTTTCGCGCCTGCTCAACCCCCGCTCGGCTCACGCTAAATCTGAGCTTTATACGTTCACTTGACGCGACGAGAGCAATATTAGTTTCGAGCCAACTCCTTCCCTACTACAATATTTATTAACGCTATACGAGGTCCATATATTTTTTTTCCATTTTCCCCCTTTTAAAAGCAAATGCTGATACCGTAATTTCATTCGGTTGTAATATAGCCGCCTAGGGGTAGGTGCGGCAAATCACGTTATGACACCACGTCCTATATTACGAGCAAAACTATCTTCCGGCTCCAAATAATGTCGAGTACGTTTATAATGAGATTTTCCTCCCGCCCCACCAAAAGCTCTCGTTCAAATATTTTATTTCGAGAAAACGATGTTCGTATAGGTAGTCGTCGCAATCTGAATTTATCTACGTATGCAGTTGCAAAATATTTTCACAACTTACCATTCTAATTATTTCCAAAGGTAGATTTTCCAAATGTGTAAATGAGAAAACTATGTGTTCTTATCGTGATCATCAATCCCATTGATACCTACGTGCCAATCTACATCAACACCCTTACAGTCCCGTACCTAAGAGAATGGAGTTTCATTAGCGCCTGTCTTTTCCGCCCGCCCAATTAACGCGTGGGCGATGAGACGGCGCTTTCCCGGCCAATGGCGAACGCGGCCGGATTAATTAAGTAACTTCCCGTCTGACCCCCTCCCCCCACCCCGCAGACCTCACCCCGGAGTCTGCGGACACGCCCGGAAAACTAACCACCTAATGAGGGGAGATGACCTCACGTGCATGTGTGCTTTGTCTACGTATGTGCAAACTAAGTTCGCTGGTGTGTGCAAGTGTCAGCCTTTTGTGCTCGTTATGTAACCCCGCGTTATGTGCGCTCTTATCTAATGCGAGGCGGAGCACAATCACAATGATACACACCCCGAGGAAAACATTTCACTAGAACCCATTATCTTACATGTGATCAGAAGAACCCTAACTTGCAGTTAGCCTCTAGTTATATATGAAGGTTATGAAATTTAGTCAACGGAAAAAGGGTGGTAAAATCAATATTAATTATAATGGCAATAAAATAGACGAAACAAACGTCACAAAATTTTTAGGAGTAACTATAGATAGCAACATGTCGTGGGAGTCCCATTCAATAGACGTATGTAAGAAATTATATAAATTTTCATTTGCGCTTTATAAATTAGCAAAGATTGCAAGCCGGAAAACTGTTCTAACAGCGTATCACGGCTTTGTGGGCTCAACTTTACGATATGGCTTAATTTTTTGGGGAAATTCCAGCTACAGAGAAATATTACTTAGAGCTCAAAAACGGTGTATTAGAGCCATATGTGGACTATCACCCATGGAAAGTTGTGAGCCTTACTTCAAATCTTTAAACATATTAACTTTGCCGTGTCTTTATATTTTAGAAGCATGCCTCTTTGTGAAACGTAATCCTGATATGTTTAAATATGAACAACCAGCACCAGGTTTCAATCTTCGCCCTAGAAATAAGAGAATCTGTTCTAACATTTGCAAAACTGCATTAATGAAAAAAAGTATATTAAAAATGGCTCCAAAATTATTCAATAAAATACCGGAACCATTAAAAGACCTTAATTATTCAAAATTTAAGAAGATTCTGACAAAATTATTGATTGACAAATGTTATTACAATGTAAATGACTACTTATCTGACAACAATATTGAATATAATTAATAAAACTTATAATTTCCAAATAATATAATAATCATTAGCAATTTAATTTAATTTAATCATGACATGTAATTGTAATTTCATTTTATTATTTTTTTTATATATAATCGTTTGCATGCTTTTAATTTAAAGTAAAATGTATTTGGTACTGTAAAACTTGTAAAACTGTACAACATCTTAAGTAACCTACATTTATGCAAATAAAGGATTTTGAGTTTGAGTTTTATAAACGCGATTTGTATTGTTTGTCACACCACATCTTAATTATTCCAAGCAAGCCATTAGTATAACAAGCAAAAGGTCATATAGAGTAGCTTTCATATAGCAAAAAGTTCAATACGCGTAGTTCATTTAGAGACTTTATTCAAACCGACTTTCAAATAGAATTTGAATTGTGCTCTAGCACAATTTAAAGTTCTTACCCCAATCGTAATCATTGGATTTTTAAAACAGTACAGTTAATGTCCTTGATATTAGAGAAGGTCTCAATTTGAGACCTTCTCTAATAGATTTATCAGAAAGACACTATCTGCAAATATAACGTAGTGACGTCATACGAGGTGGCCCAGGAAGGTCGATTAGAAAGGGAGCCTCGCGTCGGAAGCCTCTATGACAGATGACCAGGCATCTGTCATTCTGGCCTTTGTTTGCCTGCTATATTGTGGAGTACGACTATATACATCCACCTGTATATTAAATGAACTCAATGACTCAATAGGAATAAATTTTGCTTGACCATTTTAAAGCAAAATATAGAGAGGCTGAAGAAACTCATATATTATATACAGGAAAAGAAAAAATACACTAAATACAGGTATAAAAACATGTACCATGTACCCATGTAACCATCTACTTGTTTCTACGAACTATGTAAAATAGTTGTAAAAAAAATAATCTCGATCTCACCTTAAAAAAAATTGAGCTCACGAAATCCTACTAATATTATAAATACGAAAGTTTGGATGTGAGTTTGTGAGGATGTTTGTTACTCAATCACGCAAAATCTACTGGACGGATTTCGATGAAATTTGGTATACGGGTAGCAAAATACCGGGAATAACACATAGGGCTATTTTTTCCCGAAATTCCCCCGGAGCGAAGTCCCGGGGCGCGACTAGTAAGAAATAAAGTAATATAAGTTTGGGGACATAACCATAATGTAATCAGGCTAAAGTTCAGAGAAGGCATATCGCGAAAATAGCTCTGTAAGTACATACATTTCTCCAACTTGATTGTGCAACATAAAAATGTTACATATTTAAATA
Source organism: Ephestia elutella (assembly GCA_018467065.1). Classification (NCBI taxonomy): domain Eukaryota; kingdom Metazoa; phylum Arthropoda; class Insecta; order Lepidoptera; family Pyralidae; genus Ephestia; species Ephestia elutella. The sequence continues at coordinate 12,371,371 of CM031592.1, read as the reverse complement.
TGTAGCCGACTTCATAAATAAGTTAACAGCAATGAAACTTTTATGGGCCATATTCTTTATCTCGTTTTGAATTTCATCAGCGCGTCTGCAATTTTCGATTGTTTTGCTGAGGGGCCACAAGCTTATTGAGTAACGATCTTAATAATAAAACAAAACAGATGCTTACACTCTAGGCAATAAGCATAAACTGAATGTAACTGGTGTAGTGTAACTAATGTTAAGATCTACTTGCTCTTGGAGAGGTAAAACATATGGGTAAACAGTTCATATTTTCAAGAAGCACCTAAGGGCGTCACACGGTGGATGATGCTTTTATAGGTAAACGCAAATTTGTGAAGTTATTTTCATCGAGTTTTCTTAAGAAATGTAAAATGTATCCGACAGCCGACACAGCTACGAATAAATGATGTGAACGCGAACATCATTAAAAGAAGTTATGTTTGATCGTTAACTTAAATATGAAAATTTGGGTTCTAGGAATATGGTGTTTAATGTCTTAACTCCTGAACACAAATGTAAACTTAAGGTAGTTCATTGTTAGGACTACAAGTTATTACAACAACACAGTTGTAACAAGTATTTGATAGTGTAGAAAACAGCGTCAAACAAATGTAATCTCAAAGCGTATCAAACTAAATTGTTAGGACTACAAGAACCCAACACAACACAGTTGTTAGAAGTATTAGATAGTGTAGAGACATACATAGAATCACGTCTTCATCCCCTACGGGGTAGACAGAGCCAAGAGTCGTGAGACTCGAAGGCCACGCCTAGCTGAATAGTAGCTGAACAGGTTGCTAGCCCATCGTCTATGAGTGTAGGAATCCCCATTTTGAAGCCCTTTCCCTCGATTGACTTTTACAATCTGCACTGGAGGAGAAGCAGCATTCTATGTTTTTTCTTCGCTCCCAGGCCAGCATGGAAGCTAGATAAGATAGTGTAGAGACAAACAAATGTAATCTCAAAGTGTATCAAACTAAACAAAAAATGAAACATAACTGGGTCACATCCGCGGCGGAAAGCGTTTAGAATCAGCAGCGGTCCATAATCGAAGCGAGGGGGTGCCAAAATAACTAATAGTTTTCGCGGGGGCGTGTTAGCATTTTTCTTCTGCCGGTGACGGGCGGGGGAGGCGGAATAACTCTCCTTCAGGAATGGCTACGCGGATCATTTATACTTCATCGGGCCTGTTAATAACTGCTGAAGCTCTGTGGATTCATTTTATATTGATATTGTTTAATATTTTATATCTGGACTTAATTTTAAGGTAGAAAATTGTCGATACTGTACTAGCTGTGGTAAAATATAAATATTTTCACAGCAGCGGTTGGAAAAATTTTATATATGAAAGACACTATAGCCTTTTCGTAAATTGTGTGTCGAATATCGTTGACACAATTTCTTCTTTCTCTCTCTCAGCAAAAAGACGTCCACTGCTGGACAAAGGATACTATTTCTTCTAATGAATATTTAATTACCTAATTATTTATTGTCTGATTATTATTGACGAATATTGATGGGTTAATTGGTATATGTAATTATACCAATTAACCCGTCAATATTCGGGTATTATTTAACCTCTTTGATAATAAACGAGTAAGTTGCCGATTTGTTGCTACCCTCAGCTTAATGTAAACTTAGGCAATTTTCCGTTAGACTTCCGAATTTGAAAGTCAGTAAATCTCATTTCATTCGGCCTTATTGAACTTGTGAAGCAATAAAAGTGAAATAAAAACAGTTGGTAGGTCATTACGTCGTTGAAAACGTAATATATCGGCGGGAACACGGGATGAAGGATAAAACACCGCGTTTAGGCAAATAGTGGCGCGTTTCAGGAGATGTGCGTCATTGCGGGGTTGCCATGCAAGGAACTCAAAATTCGCCGTGTTTTTCTGATAAAATCCTTACTAATATTATAATGCGAAAATGAGTTTGTTTATTTATTTGTTTGTTGTTACCTTTTCACTCTTTATCTACTGAACCAATTTGCCTGTAATTTAGCATACAGTTAAAAGTATTGAGAAGGACATAGTCTACCTTTTGTCCCGGAAAAAAACACACACATGAAATGCTCGCGTGAATTTCACAATTTACCCATGGGAAATTCACGCGGGCGAAGCCGCGGGAAAAGCTTATTCTTTTTTATTTTTTAAATCTTCCTGTGTATTTGTAAATAATCATAGTTCTAATTAAAGATACAAATGCAACTCACAGGAAGATGGCAAACAAAGCACTCCAAACATGTTGCAAATGACATTCTAATAACAACGCGAGGATATCTCGCTTTTTACTAGAAGGAAGAAGAGTGAGTTCGTGACATCTACACTATATATTGAAAGTAAATAAAGATTTTAGAAAGGAAACAGATCTGAAATTATGTTAGTAGGTTAGCCACAGCAATATTTTAATAAGAACTTGTCATAACAATACATACTTATATAATTTATTCTCCATTTTTCACTTAATAAAAAGGTGAGTAAACGAGTATAAATTTTCACAGTCAAAAAAATTCAGCGAAATTCCGTCGAAAATTTTCTCAACGGGCAACGTTGCGCAGCGGAGCGGTGCGCATAGACTCAATTCCTTCCACCTACATCTGTTTTACGTCCCGATGAATAGCTGCATGCAAATAAACCCGCGTTATTGTTTCTTTGAAGGGGTGTTACGTCTTCATTTACCACGCTCACTGGGGAAAGTAGTTTTATCAGACTTTTGAGGGAGAGTGCCTGCAATCAGCCCAAATGTTCGCGATTTGTGTTTCATGTTTTCACATCTAACGAAAATACATGTTACCATAGGAAGTTTGGTAAAATGAAAGGTAAAAGGGAGTTCTTTGTGAAAGAAAATGTTACAGTGATTAGAGTTGGCTCAGATTTATCTTTTATCAATATTATTATCCTTTTCAATGCTGTCTCATTAGTAGAGTTATTTAAAAAGATTCTTTTTGGTCGTTAGTTAATTATATTTATTTTCTTTCTAAATTTACGGAATCCGTTGAGATGCCACCAGACGGGTTATTACACAGTAGGATATGTAGTTAGAGGGGCAGAAAAGTTCTCGAGTGGCGACCACGAACCGCAAAACGTAGTGTTGGCAGGCCTCCCACTCGGTGGACCGACGATCTGGTAAAGGTCGCGGGATTCGCATGGATGCGGGCAGCGCAGGACCGGTCGTTGTGGATATCCTTGGGGGAGGCCTTTGTCCAGCAGGGGACGTCTTTCGGCTGAGAGAGAGGATATGTGGTTAGATCAAGTTATCCATTTTTTCTAGGGATTACGTAAATTATGTAAACTACGAGTAATTAACCACTAAGTAAAGAACTTCAACGAACTTTTATTTCAACATTCACTCGATCGTAAAGTAGCTGAATGTCGAGTCACTTTAGTTATGTGCGGTGCACAGTCAATTCTGAAACAAGCGAGGGCAGGGAGTGGCGTTGATTAACCGCCCCGAGAACGCCCGGAAAATCAACCCTTTCGCTTAATTACCACGCCTCGCTTCAGCGGCGCCTCCCCATTGGCTAGAAGCCGTGCCGCTCTGTCGCCCTCCGTTTTAATTGGCCCGCAGTAATTAACGCTGTGTAATCACCAACGGCGTCGCGAGGGGACGCTTCCTCATTTGAATTTTTAATTACTCTCGCTTGGGAACGCTCGCCGATTGGTCCGTTCCTCGTTTACATAGAACAATAGGCATTGTCTTCTTGTTTTCACATTACCAGACTTAATTACTGCAACAACCTATCGAGAATTTGCTTTCGTCTTTCGTTATCTATTCTATCTATAAAGACGTAATCGCGATTCAGAATGAAATTCTCGGAACTCCGACCACATGATCAATATTTAAAAGAATCCAAAGCTTCGTAAGCACAAACAATTACTTAGCGGAGGACACGAGCTCGAACACGACACGAGAAGAATTCAAATTTTCATGCACATCTGCATGAATAGTTAAAACGTCCATTAGAATAAAATTTCTCGTGCATTTCCCGCATTGCTGCATTACGGGAGGTATGCGTCTCAGGTACAAAATAAAGAGAGAACAGAATTGATTAATTACGAAACTTGGTTCGGTAAATTCCACGCAAAATTAATAGATAGTCTATTTAATCCAAAAATGAGAGTTGCCCTGTGACATTGCAGAGTATTTTCCCTTTTTTGTATAATAAAAATTGTAAATCATAGGTTTTTCGTGTACAGAATTTATGCCCTATTTAGAGGTCGGAGAGTAACATTGAATAGGAGTCAGCCAGAGGCGGAAAAAGCTGCATGATAGGTGTCAGAAAAAATATCTAGCAAATAGCTTAACCTTAAAAACTATTATAAGATCTAGATGAAAAGGGATCACACTCAAACTAAATTCCCAAAACTGGTAAAGCTATAAAAAGTAAATTTTCTGTGCCTTCAATATTGTCAATATTATCTTGCAAATAGCTTAACATCAGAAACTATTATAGAGGTATGATCTAAATGAAAAAGAATCACACTTAACTAAAATCCACATTAGTAAAGCTATAAAAAGTTATCTTCTGTGCCTTCAATATTGTGAAGTGGCGGGCTTGGGCGGCGCATGCCGAATTAGCTCATTACAGCGCTCGGCCGGCACCGGCGCGGCGTCGGCGCACGGCAGCCCGGATTTATCCTTCCACTTGCACTATTCCAAATTTGAATATTAATATTAGCCGGTTTTCAAATTCAGAATTTCAAATTAACGATCTCAGCTAGCTTTTACTTGTAGATCATTTGTAATATTGTGAGCGATCTTCAAGATTTATGACAAAGATGTTATTTCATAGAGCACTCGACTCTACATACTTAATATGCGAAATGTGTTCAGTTGTTGCATAATGTATGGGATGGGATTTGTTAATGGGTAGTTCAGTTTATTATATAATTAGTGTTCGATATGAAAGTGTGTCTTTAAAGGCCAAGTTTTAATAAAGAATTTAACCTAAATATAAAATTCAGATTATTGAACATTACTGTAACAACAAAATAGTGCAAGCAACTGCGCCTAATGAAGAAATTGAAGCTAAATTAATAGAATGCGATGAAGATGGAGCTTACGAGCTAAAGAAAGCCGTAGATAACCTTTAGTTGGTGGGCAGTAATAGTTAAGGAGGTGTTTATGCGTCCGCTTGGCGAGTGACGTTGAGTGACGCGGCCGGCTGCGCGACTTCGCCTTAATAGGGTAAATGAGATGCGGCCGCGCGCGCAGGGTTAAATTAGCGCTCGCCGCCGTCGCTGCGCACCAAAGCCTTAACAAACGCCTTGTTACCGAAGGATTTATCCTAAACGAGCTGATTTTCCAACGAGATTCGATTTCCATTGCAAAGGCAATAATGTGACGATATGGATGGTCTAAAGAAAAGGTCTTCGAATGGCCAGCGTTTACGGTGTTGCTGGTACGCTCTTTCCGAAGATCTAAATGGTTAGTGATTCATAATGTGTCTATGGCTCATCACAATAAATATTTTAGGTTATTAAATTGTAGTGCTTTTAGTTTAGAATATGGACTTCATTATTTAGTCATGGTAGAGCTCCGCATTTATATTATTATGTAGTAAAGTAATTGTTCTTATTTATTGAATGTTTTTACGTATAGACAGATTAGGTCATTTTAAAAATTAATAATCTAAAGGGGAAAAAATCGTACAGTCCTGGTAAGAAGTCACCTCGTGTCCAGCCAGAAGGAAACATTTTGAATCAATACTACTTTTAACGCTATACAAAAACTGAAGATACAGAGAGCGACTAATTCGATATGCATCGTCACGATTTCAAGCCTCGGTAATAGTATTGAACTTTCAGAGATGTTTCGCTAACGATTTAGCGTTGTACACTTCCTTATGTAGTATTTTACACGTAGATAAAGCTCCTATCTAATAGGAAAGCAGAATGCTCACATAAATTGAATTTTCAAACAAATCAAAAGTACTTGCACAACATCGTTATGGAAAGCATCTTCATCTGGGTTAGTTAAAAAGGTTCGATCTAACAAAAGGAGAAAAAGTTGAACGTCAACATTTTTTATCCAATTAAAAACGGAGAAGTTGTTTTTTTGGTTGATTTTGTTAGTTTTTTGAGGTTTTGGAAGTTTTTACGTGGGGCACGGGTCAAGCAAGCGGGCTGAGACAATACGCGGCGTGGTCGTTGTCGTCGTGCCGTCCGTTTGGTTCCGCGTGCCGGGGACCATTCAGCGCTAATCGCTTCATTCACCGCGAGGAGAACGCTGTTTCTTGCGCGGAGATCGGTCATGCATTCCTCTCGGTAGAGGGCTGCGAACTGTCGCCCGTATCGGTTCCATGTGACAAATTTGTGCAGCGATGAGGAGCGCGGCATCTGATCGACATGTGCATTCTATCAGTCACCAACATTGTTCACTTTGTTGGCTTCTGCGCGCACATTTACCATACCGGCAACACCATAACTGATCTCTCATCAGTGGCGAGCGATCGATCTCCTTTTCAAAATGTTCGACATATTCAAATCCAAGCTAAGAATTTCAACATCATTAACCATAACGAGACGCTGGCTGTAGCAAAATTCAAAGCTTAATCAAATTTTATTTAACCTATTGTTTCAACTTCGTATATCCAATTTACCTTATGAAATAGTTTGTCTTGTTAAGTTTGTTCACGATTTGCCCCAGAGAATGAGTCCAGTTCTGTAGCGCGAGTCGGAACTATTTCTCATTTGTCTACCTTCACTGGAGGTACGTTAGTTCAGGACTATAATAAATGAATACTATAGTTTACATTGTAAAAATCTACGGTTACTAACGTTAGCTAGTTTCGTTTCCGCTTAATTAGATCAAATAATTGCAAATGTGTTGCATCATTAATCAAATCTATCATCGTCTCGGTAGCAAAAAATAATTAAGTATTTAATTTGTATTTCTTATTATTGTACATTCCTTCGATGAGATGTAATTTTAGATTTGATTAGTGTCTACTAGTGCATTTGAGTTCCTTACTCTTTCGCCAAACTTTTTGCCAAATGTAATTCTAGTAGCATTTACTTTGTCTACTTTTTGAAACCTGATTAGAACCCATATAGTGGTGGATTCAAACCCGATTAGAAAGATATTTTGTCTGTTTCTAATTTCGTTTATATTTAATTCGTTGGCTTGTATTGCTTCACTAATGTTGATATTCTAGTAACCACGTAGGTTCTCCGCAGGGTAGTGCTGGTGTCTTTGTGGTGAATTTCACGGGTACTTGACACTGGCACGTACCTTGCGACACTGCGCGGGCGCACGATCCAGCCTATATTTGGTTGGCGCATGCGTATGAATTGCTGAGACGATGCCACTTCGGAACCATGGAATGATATAAATATTATAAAACTATAACTGCTTCTCTACCTACTGCCTACTATCAATGTGTCTACTGTATTTCAAGTACAAATCCCAATTTGTTTGTTTGTCAATGCTGCAACTTTTCTACCGTGAAATTAGAATAAATAAGCTACTGCGTTACATTTCTCAAATAATGATTTATTTTCGGATGGATACATCTTAAACTACGAAGGATTTCATATCATCAATTAAAATTTACTAAAAATAAAACCCAATGGGCATTCAGACTCACAATGAAAATATTTTAAAAGATGATCCTCCTCCAATGGTTTCAATGACAACAGTTTGAATAACTGAAGATCTAAATGACCTTTGATATTATTACATAGCTATCTATAGTTTTGCATCAACTCTGGATAAGTTGCTCGGGTTGCATAACAGTCGAGTGCATAAACTAGAAGAGGACACATTGCAGCGAGCGGATGTGAGATGTGACTTCACTGCATGCGACAGACGCTTGGGCACCGCGACGTGATTAGTGCGCCTGCACACACCACCGCGCGGTATGATGCCGCCAGCAGCCTCTGTAACCCGACCCGGGCAACGCGCGCCATAACATAATTAAAAATGATTTAAGGCATTCGCTCCGGCTGCTTTGTTTCGCGCATTATGTTTCACTTGTTCGCGTCGCAGTCGCGCGCGCACCGCCATTTTTAACGCGCCCGCTCTTAATTCTGTCACAGTTTTTATAACCCTTTTGTATTTATTAATTCCCTTTCGGCTCCGGTAGCGCTACGCTTCTCGGAAAGCGATTTCGACGTGACATTTCTTTGGGTCGCGCTGTATTCCTGCGTTAATGAAGCGTCCGATTTCGGCGCCGGTGATTTAGGACAACGTTATTTTAGCTAATCAAACTAATTGATAGTTTCCAATGGATGGTTGAGCACAGAACAAAAGACTTCTATTTCTGTTGCTTTCTATCGATAAATAGCAAGCAACCAAGTTAACGAGGAGCGCGTTCAATTCTAGTAATTTGTTTGTCCGACCACCGACTTTTCATATACACTGACGGGCGCGCAATGCCGAGTTGGTCGCAATAAAACTGTGGTAAACAATAGCGTTTTCTCGTGCATGTGTGCGACTTGCGGTTCCGTCATTTAAATAACTACATATTAAAGGATTAACTCCGGCTTGTTGAGGCGTCGTGGCCGGTTATCGGAATCCGAGCCGCAACCGTGTCCTCACCGCCGAAAAACAATTCTTCACGGGTCATTCGCCGTTGACGACTCTCTGAAGTTCGACATTGGGCCAACCTTTGTGCTAAAAGGCAGGATGATGAATGGTCTAAATGAGACTTTGATATTTTAATTTTGTTACCGCAAGTGAATCAAGAAGGAAATAGGACGAACATATTTTTATTTCAAGTTTTCTTACATATCCCAGATTCAGTAAGATTTTATGTTTTAATCAATTCCTGATTACCCCAGTGGTAATTAATCTCATGGCGTAAAGTCACATATAGTTTGCTCTCTCTACGCATAAAAATAACTTCATTTTTCGTAACTCATAGGGTTAGACGCTGTTCTAGTTTGCGGAAGACCTTTCGCTATCTTTACTTTTAAAATTACGGGTATGCTAGGACATTTACAGAGGTTGTATGTATACAGCTCCCTGGTAGTCGCAGCAGCAATAACGTATAAGTAGACTGTGGTGTTTGCGGTGGAGCCCGCACCGCGATCCATCATGGCGACAATCTATCACGGCTACGGCCAGTCGCCGCCCGTTCTACACATCTATACATATAATAAAACAGTAAAAATATTTTGTCTGTACATTTAATATTTTTGACTGAAATGGATAGAGGGAGACCTAAAAAGAACAATAGAAAGCAAAAAAAATTTTTTGGAATTTCTTGTCTGTCTGTCTGTCTGTCTGTCTGTCTGTCTGTCTGTCTGTCTGTCTGTATGTATGTACGCGTTTCACGCAAAAACTACTGGACGGATTTGAATGAAACTTTTTTTGTTGTATAGCAATTAAGCCTGGGCAACATATAGGCTATAATTCATTTTGAAAACTGGAACACCTGATGAAGAACCATAACGGAACAGCTAAACTATAAGTAATATGGAAATGGTGCCTTAACAAAAATCGTTCAACCTGATGAGCATTTTCTGCCGACGTATAAAAATTGAAGATCTGGAACATCTGATGAAAAGCTCCAAGAGACCAGCTACACTATAACATATATGGAAATGGCTCCTTAGCAAAAATCGTTCAACCTGATGAGCATTTTCTGCTGACGTATAAAAATTGAAGATCTGGAACATCTGATGAAAAGCTGCAAGAGAGATTTTTCATCTAAGCGAAACTCACGCGGGCGAAGCCGCGGGCGACAGCTAGTGTTTTATATGGATAATTTTATGTTTCTGCCTTTGAGGGCCGAACACCCAAATGCGTTTTAAATAAATGAGTACCTTCAGTCTCTACAATTACAATTTATTTATTTTTTAACTTTTTTAAAAATCGAGCGATAATATTGACGTTAAAAGTTTGTGGCTTGAAATGCTTAGTTAAAATAGTACGAATGATTATATCATTGTTGATACTTTTATCAACCCATTTCTTTTACCTCATGACGGAACGTGTTTTAGTAAAACAAATCAAATAATACAGTTTATTTACTAGTTTATCATAAAGGAAACATGGATATTCCAATTATCACATTAGGATAATGATTCATAATAAAAACAATTTTAGTAGTATTTAAATCTTCCGGAAATATCTGTCTTCAGGTGACTCTAGTGTAGGAACTGAAGGACATCTTCAGGCCATAAATTAATGTCGGCAAAGTGTCAGTGACGTGCCATTAAGATAACGTCCTCCTTTGTAATTCAGTAAGATTTAAAACCACAGTCGGCCACGTTAATTTAAAAGACGATAGCATTTGTAATTTAACATTTAAATTTTCACCTGAGGTTCATAAGAGAAAAATGAATAATATTATGATGGGTGAATTTAAATTTTTCTGTATTTGAACTGTGATCAAAATATTAGATCGAGTAGTCTATTCAGGAAAGACATCAACGCGTTTTCGAAAATGAGGATTAGGTTAGGTCGTAGAATCCTGAGGAACTGATATTTAAAAGTTCTTACGTAATTTTTCCTTGTACTACAAACACGACATAGTAAGGTGCTGGCTTGAGAGGCCACAGCCAGCGGTCCATCTCTGTTAATTAGTTTTTTGTGGCGCGGCGGGGCGGGCCGGCCGACGCCATCAAATTACGATGAGTCGGCCTTTCGGCTACCGGCGCCGCTCCATAATAATTATACACTCGTTACTACCGTGCTGCGCCCGCACCGCCCGCCGCACAGCCTCCGACGTGACCAACTCGCCACAAACCAAATGGGAGAAATTGTTTTGACACAGAATTAATGGATAACTTAAAACACTCGCAGCCTCTACACCAACTCGGACGCAGCTCTAATGGCCCATACGAACAAATGGCGTGTGTGCGACGTTGCATAAAATTACGCCGTTACACTTTATTGCATCTAAATAAAATAGTCGATAAATCTACTTACTTGTTTTTTTCACGTAATCTCTACACATCTATAGCGTTTTATATGCAGTTGAAATTAATAGGGAAGGGCAAAGTCGAGTGTCGACATTAAATTCCATCGATAAAATCGGCGGCTTGAACGCGCGCTCGGTAATTTCTTAACGACAGCGTAACCCGGTGGCGACGCGTGCGCATACGTATTTTATTTCTCTCGCATCAAGAGCCGATGCCGAAGTAATCGTCCACCACTCAACATAGATGGTAATCAAGGCGACTATTAAAGACGATCTTAATGTACCTTTTTTGGGCAATGAATGAGAATTAGAGGTCTCGCGGCTCATATCTCTGGTTCGGATTGAGAACGATTGTTTGTTACACAGAGGAAATTCTTCTAATTTGTATTTTCTTTCGAGTTTCTTCTATTATGATAATACAATGAGAGCTCATAGAATCAATCAAAAAATATATTCGTAGGTACAAAAAAAAACATCTTAATTTAGATTCAAATTTACTTGCTGTGCTGCGATTATCACGAAATTAGAACATGAATTTTAAGGATGCATCTGTCTATGCGATTGGGCATAGACAGATGCATCCTTAAAATTCATGTTCTAATTTCGTGATAATCGCAGCATAGCAACACATTACTGTTCATTAAGCTATCTTCATACTTAATAGGTAACTCCGTAAAACTTAATACATAAATCAAAAATAACTCTATACAACCGATCGAGCATCTATACAGTGAGCATATTGACGAGTCAGTATTTACCGCTGCCGTCCTTGGACCATTGTAATATTAATTGAATATGGGACGCGGCTACTGACGCTTTGTTGCTGCTATTCACACGGCTCGAATGAGCTTCCTACTAATTACAGTACAGTCTGCTGGTCACTCACAGGGCTGCCACACTGTCGAAGTTGGAATATCTTTGAAGATTTGATAAGAAAGCTTTGTAGAAGAAAATAATGCAGCCTTCTCAAATTTTAATGAGCTTTAAAATCATTGTCCACTGACGTAGGTAACTTAATAATAAAAGGTGAGGTTTACAAAAGAACAAATGTTGAATAAATAGTCACAAAAAATATTTTGGTTAGGCTTAAATTTTTCTCAAAGCTGTGTCTACAATTGAGAATAAAGCCTATCTTCCAAATTAAACAGTCTTAATAAATTGATCACAACCCTATAGTTTATTATCGGAGATGTTATACACAGTACGTGTAGCTATGTACCATTATCTTTAATTAAAAACGTCCAGAGACCATCTCTAGATTAGTCCGCGGTCACAAAAAGGGTTACGAGGATCAGACAGAACACCTCATGATTCGTCACGACACACCGTTTTATTTTTATTTGATGGAATCCTTTGTTAACCGAATTTGCTGGCCAATAAAAACTGGCTAATTAAGAAATGTCCGAGCTGCCTTCTGCATTTTTGCCCTTTTCTTAGAGGCCCTGTTTTATACGAGCCGTCCTTAATTTACTGGGTTTCCCGAATGAGATTTGGTTCATTATATTTATGGGCACGGTATTAATTGACAGCAAGCATTATAAGCATTTTCGGAGTATATTCTAATTCATAATGAACCTATACATTTTTTGGACTTGATGAATATTTATCTGTTTGGACTAGTAAATGTAAGGCAATGTAATAATTGATGTAAATGATTTTAATTTCACGGATGATGACCGCTACGATAACATAAATATAACAATGTAAAGTCTAATATATTATTCTCGTGCATTGCAAGATGCAACATCACTCTCACTACAGTGGCACAACTGGCTGGACATTCATTCTTTACGTGGGAGCTTGCAACAAAATTATACATTTTTCTCGCAACCCAGCGTTCCTGCGCCATTCCTGGAGCTATGAAATATTTCAATCATATGAATATTTGTAAGTAATATTGAAATTTTACTATCTTCCATGGATTCAATTGCAAACAAATACTATAGTTAAGCTTGGCTCGATGATTAATCATTGTTCAAGATATTTGAAAGTGAGGTTTATTTATGGCTTGATATAGATCACTACTACTATGGACCGTAGACAATATCAGGGAAAGATCACAATTAGTTAACGTTAATAGTTAAATGTTACACATAATGTATTCCTGTTAAGTATAACAATTATAAATAATATGTAACTACTAAAATTGTTAGGGTTTTACAAATAAGCTTCTGAATAGTCCAATTTTAGGTCATGGAACTGTATTAAATAGTATAATCCAAATCATGACGTAATAACATTGAATAGATCTTTTCATTGAATTCATTCACAAAAGGAATTCTTTTGAAGAACCAGTCTCGTCAAAAGCGATTCGACGTTGACACGAGTTCTCATTGAACATGATACCAGCAAAGACCTTGCTGGATTCTTACTTTAATTGATTCCAATCAAGCAGTAGATAACTATTATCCGTAGATAGATAGCTAAATACATAACAATAAATTATTAATTAAGGCGACTTAAGTAAACGGTATTCGATAAAAGCAAAATAAAATTCGTTTCTTACATCTGTAAATTCTATATCCTTATACTTAATGAGTTGGGGGTCATATAATATACCGTATAGGTAGCCAGGGCTGTGTACTATAAGCGCGGTGGTTGCGTCTGTCACTTGCTTAGCTCAATAATGGTCGCTATTACCGATCACTCATCAGATCTTATAATCTATCCAGCTGATTCAGAGCTAGATTACAGTTTGCGTACAGGTATGTGTAGCTGAGGGTGTGTAGTGTAAACGCGGTGGTCGCGTCTTGTCGCCTGCTTAGTTCAACGATAATGGGCGCTATTACCGCTCATTCCGCACATTCCACCGAGCATACGATAATGGCGAGTGCATATCGTGTCGACAACGCTACAGTTACAAATGGTTACCTTTTTCTGTGTTAAAAGACCTTTATTAAGTTTTGATAGTGTCATCAGATGTTGTATGCTTTCTGGATCCCTGGTTTGGGAATAAGTGAGAGATATAGCTGGAGTAGTACCTACACATGTCATCACTTATCATTTCTTCTCTACATGGTTTAAGAGGTCCATAAATGGATTGTCTCAAGTTACAAGGCCCGAACAATAACCAGCCCAAGCTAGTTCGAGATTGCAGTAAGTGTATTTTTATTACCTAAAGGACTTTGCGGCCCATCTTCTGGATGATATGCTTCCTTAGTCACTATGCTTTAGAACACACGAGAAGAATGAGGTGATGCTCTCTTCCAAGCATAAGTCTTTAACTTAGTTACGAAATAAGTAAACATCTAGATTTTGAATATTTAGCTCATCTAAGAACTCTACGTTCATGTTCCCGATACGTCATTTGCACATTATTACGTAAAACGATTTTGCTTACGCAAGACGCTCGTCAGACGACCTGTCAGCACCAAACTTATTTATTAAGGAGTTCCAGTGAATTGTAACAATTTGCAAAAGCCTTATTATGAAACGAATATGATACTAGATACAAGTAATCAATTTCAATTTGTTGTTTTCGTTAATGGTATCTTGGTCGTTTGCAGACGACATTTGTAATCAATATGCAAATAATGAAGCTAATAGAGTAGCACCGCTAAATTTAGTTGTGAGTGCGTTGCAGGTTATTATTGTCATCAGCTTGGCAGTTGGTATTCTAAACAGAAAATGGACGCGTTGGTGAGGAGTGAGGAATAATTGCAGGTGGCCGCAGCCTAATGTGCGGTGTCGAGGAATGTAGCACTTTCCATGTTAACGAGCATGTATGGGCTCCCCATTATGTGTCCTCCGCACTAGATATGTAAAATAAGGACGGTGCAGAAATTCCATTTCATAGAGAGGCCTATCGATGAGCACCACGTAGACATATTTTATAAAAAGTTTAAATCTTTCATTCGGTGATTGAGAATGGTTTGGTTTAAATCAGTATTTAGATTTTAGTTGCAACTATTACCATGCACAAGTTCGAATCTCACACGAAAAATAATGTCCACATTCTTCCAGTTTAGTCTATTCAGAAGATAAACGTGCTTTCGCTCACGAGATTAGATATACAAGCTTACTAACAATTCTATGCCACTTTGAATTTGTGACCAAGATGATACCGGCCGCAACGTCCGCCGTTTTATTTTTCACACAGGTAACACCTATTTGCGGTAATGCTCATCCTGCCTTATTACTGAATTTATGATGTCTGAGATTTATGCAGCTACTTAGTTAACAACCTTATCTATGGCAGAGAAAGGCGAGGTGATTTTTAAAATGATTTCGCACCCGGATTTCTTGTACGTCAACATGAGACGAACGCTTTCATTACGGAGAGAAATAAATCAAAATAATACGGAGGCATTGAGTTGGTATAGCTTTCTTTTCTGTGGAGCGCGCGCAAAAAAATATTGAAAATATCAAAGGATATGTCATCAATATGGTTTTCTATGCATGCTAATCTTCCAACATACTTCCACATAATTTTTATTTAAAAAAAAGACTTATTTATTGACAAATATAAACTTTGTGTAGATTTTTGCTCAGAATAAGTATTTTTTGTCTCAATCCATAATGATTTGGGAAAATAATGCAGTAGTAGGTAACTCTTTCTCTCTTTTAGTTTTTTACGGCTAACCGCAGATTGTATTAAATTAATGAACTTTTGTATGGACATGGTTCTAAGACCAGGGAAGGACATAGGCAAATTTATAGCGCGATGTAACAGAAGCTAACATTGGCGGATTCGCGGGAAAAAACAAAAATAAAGAATTAATTCACTTCAAATGTAGAAGAAATATGAAATTTGAATTTGAAGAAGAAAAAATGTACCTAGAAGACGACGACGATAGCACACATTATTTTTTACTACTATTCAAGTTACAAATGCTCACTTTACACAAAAATAGTTACTCTAACTGCGAAGGTAAAAGATAGCGAATGGAAAATCAGGCGCCATCCCCCCCAACCCCGCGCCGCTTGATTTATGCTAGTAATTTTCCGGGCGGTTACGTAAGTAACTCGCGATTTTTCTCCCCGCACACACGTAATTAGATAATTTTCATGAATTTCCCGGACCAGCGCCCGACGTACGGCGATAATTTATACACCTCTGCTTTGATTTACCGTTGTCTGGGTTCTGATACGTGATGACAACAACCTAAAAACCTGTTTTCCAAGAATGTTAAAGATATTACAGAGGGTAGTTTTTAATAATATACAGTTTTATCGGACAGTTAGGTTAATAGGTTGGGTGAAAATAAATCTGAAATAAGTTAAAATTATTAAAGTGCAGTTTTGGATAAGTATAACTTATCGGTTATTTATTGTTTATAACTTTCGTAATGTATTTTAAATTTTGTCATCTGCTTGCTCATATTACGTAGGAAGTCTTAGTTCACTCATAAATTGTAATTAAAATTAAAACACAATATTTTGTTCGGCCGTCTTAGTAACACAAGACGGAGAATTCCTTTTCGAAGGTTGCCACGTAAGGTCTTTATTTATAATAAGAGGATTAATAAAGCATACAAGCTGTGAATTAATAACCAGTGGACCGGTCGAGAACACCCCGGCTGTTCTCGTATTAATTTCTGTCACAGATTTAATTGCTCACCTCTGGCTTAAGTTTTTTAATAAATTCGAGGACAGACAACGAAACACGACGCGACCAAAAAATACACCGCTCGGGCGCGCTCGGCCAAAAAAAGGACCAATTTTAATTTATAAAAGACAGGACAAACGATTAATAATTTATTTGTATCCTCCGTTTCTTGTGCGATGGTTTGAGCGTTAAAAACAACCGTTAAAACCGTCGACTTTGTATAGCTCGCGCTTAGCCCGAAATGCCAATTGCGGGTAGACACAAGTATACAGCGAGCCGGAATGTCGTTTTAAAAAAGCCCGCAAATAAATAAATCGCGTCGCACACACTGGTCGCGCAAAAAAACGTCCACCATATTCGATTCTTTAATGTGATTTTAAAAAAATAGAAGTAAGCGGCTGGCTTCGATTGAAAATGAATGAGGGCGAGCGCGATAGTGGAAATTAGCATTGAGGTAGGATTCAGGAGCGGCCTTTGTGCGATCATATCGAGGTGTATTCTTTGCGCTTTTTACGGCGGCGGCGAGCCCGGCGCGTCCTTTCAGTCCCTATTACGATCCTGTCGCCTTTTTGTTGCAAATAATAATTACAGCTGCGCATCGCTTTCGCCATACGATACTGTTTTGGATATCAAAATTGCTCAATTGACTGGTATCGATCCGCAATCGTTGTTCTTTTTATGTCGCACTCACATAAGTCCATATGTGCTCGTGCTCATATCAGATGCATACGTCTCCCTATAAGTGCAAACGATTTTACTTTAGATATTACAGATATCTATTAGGTGGAATCGTATACCATCCCGCGAGCGGCTTAGCATTTGCTGGCGTATAAATTAAACGCAGCTTATTAGAGACAGATTAGATCGGGTCGGGTGTGCCGGTGAGATTCATAAATTAGCGATTACGTACATCCAATAATAACGGCAACAATGGGATTGAATTCAGATGAGGGGGGCGAAGCGGGGCGCTGCGGTCCAGAACGAAGCGAGCCGATCGACATTTGTATGCGATATCTAAACGCACAATTGGATGCCGGCGCGACTCTTCGCGCTAATGGTACACTATCGAGCCATCGCACTGGCCCGTTTGAAAAGTGGCGACCGCCGCGTTATAAGGAGCAAGGACCACACGGCGGTTTAGTGCGGACAATAAATAAATTCGCATTACGTGATACTACGACGATGTTATGATAGCCGGCCGGAGAATTAAACCACAACTTGTTTGTAGGACCGTGTTTGTACCACTTGAGGTTTGTGCGTTTAGTTGTTCTAGTAAACACCTCATTACAGCATTTGTACTAGATATAATCATTGTGCAATCATTGTGCCATTACCACACCACACCACTCCTACATTTTGCAATAAACCTTTTTTCTTCCTCACTTTTCTCGTGATTCCGAAACACCTAAATGTCTAGAAGTTGTGTCATGGGCTGTGCTTTACTTGGCACCACACCATACTCTTCACATAACCACAGGACCAAATCTACCAAACAACTTGATCCGTCAATTTTGCACATTAAGGGTAAAGAGAGTCTGTTGCCTACTACACTTGAATGTTGCAAGTTCAGAAACAACTATGTAATCTTTCGAAAAATACAAAATAATAAGAAATTAAATAAATAAAAATAAATGGTCATTAAAATATTTTAATATACAATGAAATTACAACACATAAGATATGAGACTGCTTAAAGTACCTCATTAAAGTTATTAAAAACAAGCATCGAAGAGGTAATGCGAATAAAAAAGACGCACACGTTAATGGCGACCGAAATATAATTATACGGCATTTTTGCATTATTAACTCTCGTCTTAAGAAGGTCACGGTAATTAAAGTCTCCAATAACAGCGTTAATGTTGGATGTGGGGCCTTTGTGGAGATATTTGCATTTTAAAGTTATTTTCCTTATGGTTAGTTTGTCGCCTTGAGGGATTCATTTATAAACGTGCAAAAATAGAAGGAGTCTTAAAAAGATTAAGTAAGAAGTGTGACAATAATTGGCGTATATTTGCTCGCACAGAACACTTCTAAGAGGCAGTACGACATGTTGTTAACCAAAATTGAGCATGATAAGAGAGACTTCTCATTGAAGATCCTTTCACTAGAATCGTAAATATTACAAATATGTGTTTGCTTTCTTACAGGTTTCCACGGGATATGAAAGTATCAAAGGGACTCGAATGGTACTATTTATCAGAGGTGAAGGGGTTGACCACGTGTAGTCAGAAAATTGTAGCAACGTCAAAGAAAATATATACTATGGCAATGTATCAAACAACATTGCCTTGTAACTAATATATGCAAGTCGCGTATGCCCTTTTGTAAGCGACAATGTACGTTAAATCGAAAATCGGCTGCGACGACGTCGTCGTGACATGTGATCGGCTTGTGTCGAATTCGCAATTCGAACGAGCCACCAATTGCTTTCGGCAGTTTATTGTCTCGTGTCAATGAATGTCTGTGAGAACACAAAGCAGGGAGATTATAGAAGAACCTATATGATTGGTAGGATGTAAAAACGTAGTCGGTGGCTGTCGAAAAATCCTCCTCCACCTTTAGTCGTTTTAATGACTGAGGGTCGTGGTCATTATATGGGATTAAACACACACAACGACTATCTTTGCAATGTTAATGGAGTGGTTCGCAATTGCCTTTACCATTTCACACACTATTAGCTGATAATCTTCACCAGGGTGCAGGTTTCCTCACGATGTTTTTCTTCACCGGAAGCAAATGGTGGTCGATGAAAACTATCATACATGAATCAGACTGGTTTACAAACTCATTTAGCTTGCTCGTTTGCAGCCCTATGTTATAAAATAGTACATTGTGATAGAAGTGCGGTAAGTTGAAAATTACAGCCGAGGCGATTTTGCTAGCCCGAGCCGTAGGCGAGGGCTACAAGAAAGGCAGAGGCTGTAATTTTCAAAGCGCACGTATGTCATATGACGTTTTATAACATATTTGCGAGGAAATGTTTAAATAAAACTTGGAAAACGACAATACCAAAGAAAAAGCGCGCGGTATAATTTTACTTGTTCACAAATTAGCGATGCGCACGCATCAGCGCTTTTTTTAAAAGCAAATGCACCAAAAACAGCCAGTATTACTAATAAAGTAAATTAATATTTTTGTGTTTTGTTTCAGATAAATGGTTGTAATTTATTGTAAAAATTAATTTAAAAAATTAAATTTTTATTTATTTTTCTCCTAAAGTTAATTTTATTCATAAAAAGTTGACCACATTTCTGACATAAAAACTCTTTGCTAAGATTTAAAAAAGTATCGTTCGTTTTTAGACGGAGCGTGCGTTTTACTTTACATTACAATAACGCACAAGTGCGTAATGAGATACAATACAATATTGAAATTGGTGAAATAAGTGACACTTTACGAGCAAATATGTTATAAAATAAATAATAGCACGGGTAGGATTTGAACTTTACAGCCACATGGGGGCGCACCACCACTCGGCCACCACCGCATCACCTCGTCGCAAAATAGTTGTTCCATTTTAATCCAATGATGGTTTACTTGCGAGCGATTGAAACGATGATCATCAGTTAGACCCGAAGACGTTGAAGTTGTATATGCATCGCGGTAAGTCCCTAACCGGTACGATTTTGAGAATAGGATGGGAAAGTAGTGAGCCAGTAGTGTCATTTCTATACTGTTATTATTTTGCGCAAGACGCTGATTGAAGTGCGTTTGTCTAAATCACCAAATTGGATTCCAATAACGGTCGTTGCTTTTTTTTTATCACGTTATTAATTTGCAGTTATTTATTTAGCATTTGAGTGGCCTTATTGTTTATGATCGGTCATTGTGGTAAGTATTGGTAGAAATTTTTGATCTGTAGATTCTGATAAGACGTCCAAATTTTCTTCTGTCATTTGTCTGTTATTTAATTCTCTGATCTCCTGGGATTTTCGACATATTTTACACATCATCGGTGGTCTAGCTTTACTGCATTTTATAGAGTTTTGACCAATCAGTTAGAAGATACTAACCAATCTAGCCCAGGAAAACAATTGCCACCCAACATTGTTATTTATTGCGTGTCAATCAAACACAGGAACTAACAAATTAACAACACTATCTGTAAGGAGGATGCACATAAATACAAATCAAAGCAGTCAAATTTAATTTCGTTGGAAATATATTCATTTAAGTATTAAGACCGGATAAGTCAATAGTGTTTTATTGAGTCATTTATCCTGACTGTACCATAGGCAGAAAATAGACCAAGTACATTATGTAAATCAAGTTGATCTTGTTTGTTCTAATGTTAGTTTTTCGCTCGCTTTTCTCACGAGCTCGTTCTTATAGCTCGTCAAAGTCTTGGTTTTAATTCAATTCTCACCGAAAACCTGTGAAAAAATGTAAATGTAGTTCTACTGGTGAATAAATATAGAGTCCTTCGGTCATGTAGTTATTTGCGCGTCACTCGTTAAATGCAACTCTATCTGATACAGTAAATCTTCAGGTCAAAATAAATTCTCTTGATTGATTATTGAAAACTTCTGTGTTATGGTCAACACACTCGTTTATTGGCTCTTGGATTGAATTCTTAGTAAGCGTAATTTTTTTTACCCATTTTTACAAATATTTGTCAGTGGTTTTAAATATGTTGTTGTTATTTCTGTCCTTCGAAACCAAGACACAATCTAAGAGCTTGTTGTGGACCTTTGCGTGAAGTTTTCCTCCCAAATTTTCCGAAAAAATGCAGAAATTGTGTTCTAAAAACTGATATAAAATAAAAATTCAGGTGACGATTTAAAAACCGAGCACCCAACAAGTAACAAACGAAGAAACCGGCGCGGGAGTCTTTGGTCGACGAGTAGCAAGTGATAAATAAAGCGTAATTGAGCGACGGAAACAGCCAATGAGTAAATCTCGTCCGTCAATTTATTTAAATTATTTATTAGTGGAGTGCTATAGACACCCGCCGTGATCGCTTTCAGTGCGTTCACAGAGCTCCGGACGCGAGCAGTGACGTGCCATCTTCTATCGATGTCGATTGATTTACTATCGATTTAATTTTTTATTTGTACTGTGCCAAACTTTCAAATAAGCAAGTAGCAAACGAAACACAATGAAGCACGCTTAACTAAAATAATTGATAGTTACTGACACGTATCCTTTACTGCAATAAGTAAATATAATTTTTACTCAACACCCCCTTCAGTGTTGGTTGAGTAAAATAACACAATAGACCACACTCAGGTGAAAAAATGATAAAGAAGATGAATGTACAACTTTGTGTATTTGACAATAAATAAATGGTTTCTGCACGGCGTTTTATACCATACCATTTGTTCATAAATTTAGACACAAGTATATAACTTATATATTTAAAGTGTTCTAATTATTAGAATATCTTACTACCTCTAGAGTACAGACAACAAATAAATATGCGAAGTTGCGGGGAAAATCTGCACATAAATCACGTCCAAGCCAAATTTTTAAGAGGGTACGACATCATAAATGATGAGTTATTGCCTGATGGTAAACAAATTATACGGGTCACTAATGTTTGCAGTTGAATTATTTAATTTGGGCATTGTATAAAATGCTTACCACTACGTGTCGTAGATTGTCATATTTTGCTTACAACAATACATAATAACATACATATCCACAACGATATATTTCAAACTTTCATTAGAGATACTGATTGTTCATGAATCTTGTGAGCCATAGCCATAAAACATATTTTAGTTTCTGACACTATTTTTTAACTTTTCCAGGTTAATAGATATATATGGATGTGATGCTGCAAAAAGAAGTAAAATAGTGATTTTATAATTCCATCGATATCAAGATATCGACATTGATCCACCTCGATCCGATTCAAATTAGTTAATTTGTGCAGATACGACACAATGGATGAGGAAATAATGTAACGTACGTACGTACTCGTATGCTTACAGCTACCGGGAGATTGTAATTGGAGTAATTGGACGAATCTGGACGCACTTAATAACGTTCCATTGTCGTTATTCAAACGGCAATTCATCGTTTGTGCGAGAGAAATGATTCATTACTGTTAAATTAAAAAGTTTGGGTGTTGTGTTTGGAGCGAGCAAGCTCTATCTACAAAAATGAATGGAGATAAGAGAAGAAGGAAGTAGAAAAGACAGCTCAAGTGAAGATACCAAGTGATTAGAGGTATGCTACAAAGTTTGTTTGTTTGCAAGATTAAGAAGAGGTGCAAATTCCACGTAATCGTACTATAACTCTTAGAGAAATCGATTAGAGTATTGATATAAAAAAGGAGAATAAGGCTGACTTATCTTCGATGCTTCCTTACCTTTAAGAACGACGTCTATATTTGACATTAAGTGGAAAAGTAATTAATTACTTACCTGGTGATTGCCGATGGTGTAGTCATTAATTAAATCTACACTTTCCACGATTCCACGAGTGTAAGCAGAAGGATGGAAATCCATTAATATTCATATAATTTCTTCTTCTTTCTTATCTTGTGCATTGTTTAGCTAGACTATGAGTTTGATATAGTCTAAGTGGCTGTGCCGCAGACTTTCACTTCCGTGAGAATTTTGAGACAAAATACATACTACATTCTTCTCCGAAGTCCCATCTACCTCCATATCAAAATTCATAAAAATTGGTTCAGCGGTTTAGGAGTTACTTTCACATTTAAAAAATTCAACATCATCTCAAGCCTTCTTCGACCATCAACCTTCACCAACTTACTCTATCCTGGGCAGTGTGTATCCAGTTTTATTTATAAATTAAGTAAGTATTTAGTTTCTTAGGGTTAAACTTACCCATTAATATCAGTGATGGACCAGAAGTGTTTGAGCACAGCCTTTGCTAGCAGGTACCAGATTTGGGTCCACACCCACGTAGACTTCTCGATGGACGACGATAGGAACTCTTTGGTCTCTTCATCAGCCTGCAGTTGCACAAACTTCTTCTTCAGCTCTGGGTTTAGGTCGTTCTTCTCAACGCGGTACCACTATAACAAAAAAAAAACTTGATTTCATCTTTCAATTATTTGAATTTTGAGGATATCGGGACACTAGTTTCAGGCGATGAAAATAGTTTTTTTACTTTTATCAGATCCTTTTACAAACTGGTAGTTAGACCAGGAACTAAGGATGAAATTTAATTATAAACTAATTTGATGAAAATATAAGTAATAAATTGCAAGTACTCGTATGTTCTAAAATGCAAAATGGCCAATGCGTTCAAAGTACGTGAACATAATTGATACATCGCAAAGAAAAGCCTAGTAATGCTTTCATGGCCAACGACACATTGAGTACGATGCGATTAAAGAAACAGCCACACTTCATATTTTAAATCACAATTGTGACTTGTAAATTGATGTTCAACAATCCTTGGTTAATGAAAGTGTACAAAAAGAGTAATCGAGTGCAAATAAGAGAGTATAGTATGAAAGGAGCGTGGGGCCGAGTCGTCACCGTTGTGTGTTTAAGCTTGGCTTCACACGAAGCAACTTAAGAGCTACAAAATATCGCCAGCAGACGATGACAGAACATAACATCGTCTCGTGGTGCTTGAAAAGTTTTTCGTATATCTGCCAGTTATTCTATTGATGGAGATGGCAAGTGTCGATGGTAAATTTATATGTAGCATAGAATATGTCTGTACTACGATTTCTATGACCTAGTCAAATTCAGATTCAGTGGTACCATTTGCTGCTCGAGAATTATTACAGTCTACAGAAACAGTTTCCACTAACGTATTGCCTGTTAATTTTCGTCCAGCAATCAAGTCCTCTATACTTAGGCAACAAGCGACATATTGTACCACTACATTCACACTGACTGAAATATCAAAGTTGGCAGCAACACAGTGGCAACTTTTAGTTGCTAGTGAGTAATCCGTGTGCGCGTCAGCTAAGCCGGCGCGGCCCTACAAAGCAAACGCGGCCGCTGTTAATTTCACGCTGCCTCGAATTAACATTTCTTTACGCCACAGAATAATGACGAATTAAAAAAAACCTCTCGCCTCCGCATGTAGTACGTAATGACGGCCGGACGCGAACTCATCAGCTCGCCTTAATTAATGCCCGATCTGTCTTTGTATTAAAATCAAACAGGTACCTACAACGGCCGATTAATATTTTGGAGAAGAGATATGAAGGGTTCCTTACATTGCTTAAATATATTTCGTTGATTTTATATTCTTTTAACAGTTTTCTGAAAGCATGATCCTTTTCTAGAAATAGATTTGTGGCAAAAGAAAAGGAATGGTTTCTTCAGGTTAAATAAAAATATAGAAAAGAAAAAAATATATTTTTTTAACCAAAACTGTAGGAGGAAACAACAGTTCTTGGGGTTTAGTGACGCTGAAGGATCCCTAATAATTATCTAAAACCGGTAGTTGAAACAATCGTCACGGCGAATCGAACCCGCAGCCTGCGCCCGCGTCATTAGAGATCCATCAGGGACGCGTCGTGAGAGGATTTAAAACCAAATGGGTACCTTGACCACGTCCAAAAACAAACAATTTTGATGCAATGGATTCATCGTGATTGTGTTTTAATTTTTATTAACATTGTAGCTTTCGGTTGTTTTATTTATATTTAAACCAGTTTATTTTGTCTTGAATGCATCTTTTACAAAAAATCCCTAAAAATATCCTTTCAATTACTAAATTCAAATCAAGTAATCTGAACTTTCAGAATCTTTGAGATAAAGAAAAGAAAAGAGATCATTCTTCTGTTACTGATCGAGTGACTGTCAGATAACGCACAGCCAAAACTACTAGGCGTAGAAAGTTGAAATGTGGCATGTAGGTTGCTTAGAGAGTATAGAGGAGAGGATAGCACTAAGAGAGGATTTCCCGAAATTCCCAGTCCCAGACAAAGTCCCAGGCCCATGCTCGTATAGATATAGGCAATGAACTGAACGTATAACTAATGTACTATTGGACAAAACAAGCAATCCCCATCGTAAGTAATCGACTCCACGTCTAGAACATTTTTACGAGCATCCGAATAAAGTATCGTAAAAAGCAGGGGGAAATAAATATTTAGTACCGAATACTGATAACGAATCACGTTGGTGATTATGCAATGTGCCGTCTTTCCATTTAAAATAGCCTGCATCCAGCACGGGACTCGGGCGAATTCTCCAGACGGAATACAAATAGTGGAAAATTTTCGAATGCTTAAGTCATTGATGATATTCCAAAGTTTAAGTAGGTATTGTTTATTTGTTGCTCTTAAGATGTACTTCAGGTACTGAACTCTGACGTACTGTTTTAAATAATAATAACGGGAAATAATTATATGAGATGTATGTGACATGATATTTGTGATATGGGTGATACTACTGACACTATTGATTGAAATATACAAGTAATGAAAGTAAACTGACATGTTTTAATTTAAACACTAGAGTGACTATCTTGCGATGGTACAAATAAATAAAATCAACTACAAGATAGAATAAATAATTAAAATGGTATATGAGTGAGAAAACGGAAACTAAAACATGATGTAATTCCAAACAGTTGGGTGAAATGGTGACCCAAAATAACACCTCAGTGGAGCCGAATTGTTTATTATTTATGCCAAACGAGCGACTACGGTCCCACAATCGGTCTATTGACGTCCTTGATTTCAATATGTAAAACAGCCAAGTCACGTTATAATAATCTAGAATTCATAAGCCAGCGGAAAAAAGGCTAGCTTCCTTGTTGTTTTCAACCAATCGGGAACCCATCACTTTATCGCAATTTACTTCAACGATTTTCATGTCCCATAAAACCATTCGAAGATATTTTAATACAATATGTAACAAATCCTTAAATCTGTTTACATCGAAATTTCATTTACACGATTTTTCATTACGTACAAACACACTCTATCGTTATTTCTTTTCATATTTTATGTATTTCATCGAAATAATGAAACATCAAAGTTTTGTTAACCATAATTTTATTTCCACGTAAGTTTCAGTTTGCAATATATTTGAAACATCAAATATTACATTATTATGTTACCCTATATAGATAGATTAATCTGGTAGTTTTGTATTGATCAACAGTAAATTTATAGCTAGTCCACTAATTATAACTGGATCACAAATCCGACTCAGAGCACCCCGACTCCACGTGGCTCAAATTTGTCATATACTAGAGTGTTATTCCTTCGCGCGGAACCAGAAGTCTTCTGGTGGAGCCACCCAGAAATACTTGCTTGCTGCATGCTTGCTGCATGCTTGCTGCATGCCTGCTTGGATGCTTGCTGCATGCCTGCTTGCATGCTTGCATGTTCGCTGCATGCTTGCTGAATGCTTGCTGCATGCCTGCTGCATGCTTGCTGTATGCCTGCTGCATGCTTGCTGCATGCTTGTTTCATGCTTGCTGCATGCTTGCTGATGCTTGCTACATGTTTGTTGTGCTTGCTGCATGCATGCTTGCTGTATGCCTCAGTCTTGCTATACCTTTTTGCATGTTTTAAGCAACAACAAGCAAATGCAGCGTTCGATGAAACGTTACTGCGATTAAAAGTTATGATGCGCATCGTTACATATTGAAACATGTTATTATAAATGGTTACATCGATATCTTAACACATGTGTGAAATATTAGTTTGATATATCGTTTTTCTTGGAATAGTAGAAATTTTATAACGTTTTTTTTAAGAAATGTTGTTCGATATTATGAAACTGCGATAAAAAGTTTTTCGATGTTTTAAGAAAAAAATATATTAAAAAACGTGGAATAGTTTTCTGGGACATGATAATCGATGTGATAAAAATCTGTATTTTAATAGACACCCACCGTAGACTATACTCACCCAATTCGATTATTTATGAGAATCATGTTTAGGATTCATTTTCTGCCCGTGTAAAGTTAAATTTGCATGAATAAGCTCACTTAAAAAATCTACCTGTTAAGGAAGACAAATAGGGAATGATTTATTCAATGGAGCTATCGAGGCCGCGTCGATCTTGTTTATATTATAGACTAATGTGGGTTACAGTTTTTCGCATCATAGACATCGGGTCAGATAATAAATGGTTTGATTTGTCTCAGTGTTGCGCGTTGTCTCGAGTTCGGCGAGTCATAGCGTTTTGAATGCGTTCATTATGCTGTGTTCACTCGTTAGCGCGCAGGTCAACGGAGGTGCATCCATGGAACGAATGCAGGGATGCAGGTCCTTTATATGCCGGTCGTTCGCCTCGAGCTAATGAATCAAAGCTCTTAGTGTGAGCATATTGTCAATACGAAGCGAAATATTAACGTTGAGCGCGCTTTGCCCGCACAATGCCAGATTAATTCCCGTTTAAATGTGTGAAATAAATGGTGAACGGCCTGCATTTAAATACAGGTCGTCTATCGAGATGATGTGGTTTATGGTAGTTGCTTACGATCATGTGGTCGATATAGGTAGCATAATTATATAGCAGACTTTAGTAGATTAAGCTTTAACGATTGTAACAATTTGTACGCCTTTAAAAGAACATAATTAGGAAAATATTGATTTAGCAATTACTGACTGATCATATTTATCTAAGACGATATCTTGGGTTAATCAGAAGTCAATAAACGACAAAATAAACATCTTCCAAAGAACATTTTAAAAGTAAAGATTATGTCAGCAAATGAAGTTGTCTCAGGGATAACAGTTCCAACAATATGATTTACCTCCTGCTAAAGTAACGTATGAAGTGCTTACGGGAGCTGTACTATAAAACATTGTGCGCTCAAGCTAAGTGGCGCACAGGATCCCGCTGGATTTCCCGGTAAGCGGCTCCGAGCTTGTTTGCCGGGGCTCCATTAAAATGGGATCAGCCGGGATGCAGATCGGCTGGACGCTCTGGACGGGACGTATTTGCAGAAATGAGGCTGCCTTGTGTGGACCCGCTAAGTTCTACACGTATCTAATAAAGTCACATGTCACGTAATTTATGAATATCACTGATACTTTTAGATAGACACTATTAATTTTAGATAGTTATGTTGAGAATGCAACTGAATTCTAATAGCTGCTTGGATGGCAAATCTTCGCGATGGCAAACTTACCGTAACCCTATAAAATGTACTTTCTTGGCTCAGTAAAGATGCTTATTTCATAAATGTTTATTATTATTTTACCAATGATGGATGTTGATTTAATCCTAATAGACACATACACAAGTGGGTTAAAATTAAGATTGACACAGAGTTATTTATTACAAATAATAAAGATGCTAGGATGTTGTTAGTCTTTAGTACAAGCACGACTGACTATTAATCTACATACAAATAAAACTAGTATATTTATGGGGAAACTCGAAATTATATGCGTGAAACCTTATAGTTCAGAGCTCAGGGTTAGCATTTGCGATATCAAAGCGGAACGCCTGAGGGCATGAGGGTAGAGCATAGATATTCTCAATTAAACCCCAGTCACACATACAACATGAGTTATTGCTGTAAAACAATTGACTTCGATTAACACTCGACAGAGCTACTAAACAATAAAGCATTCTATCAGATATGCATTTAACAATGTATAGGTTTTAGCTTAATGTATGACTATACCTGCAACGAACTGCAAAGAATAAGAAATGTTAAGACGAGACATTTATTTATGGAAACTGGAAACAAAACGAATATCGATAACGAATTCTAGGTAAAATGTTTTTTTATAGGCAAAAGGAATTGACATTAGTAGTGATGTGAAATACAAGAAAAGAGCTGAATGTGAAATCAGAATGAAAAAATTCAGTTCACACATTTTTACTGTTTCCTTCCGGGAATTTATTTAAAAAATAATTAACATTCCGAAGTGTATTCTCACTGTTTCAGTTTAGTCTATGGTGTGCAGCATCACGAGCCGCCCGGGGCCTGCTGTTGCGTAATTGTTTTAAACTCGTCTTTTAATTGTTCTATCGGGGGTTGGGATTTATGGTCCAACGTGATCTCCGGCCATAATGCCATTCAGATTCATTTGTACTGCTATTTCCGCGTCGCCGCGCCATGGGAATGCAACGTCTGCAAATTTAATCAAATATCATTTTCACTCCAACAGTTTGTTGGCCAATAAAATTAACATTTAGCGTTATTCAATCTATTGTTTTATGCGGATAGTAACAATTTGAATTTTACGTTACATTGTAGTACCAAGGCATTTTTATTGAGTACTAAATTCGAGTTCAGCCACTAATATGAATTTTATGTTAAGTAGTAAGCATTTTGTCGTTGACTGTTGCGTGAATAGTTAAGTTTAAGTATGATACATATTTGATACTCAATACAGATTTAATGGACGGAAATCATGTACCGAGGAAAACCTCAGGAATGTAAAACAATAAAACAGTTAATTGCTTATAATTGGTTTCCAACCACACATGGAGCGTAATTCTGATGCGTCTAAAAGAATGCACGTTGTGGTATATGAGACAAAACGTCATGTGAAGCGTGGGCACGCGTTCGAAAGATTTACGAGTGTATTTAAACTGGTTTTACATTAAGCACCAACTGGGGCGATTTGATCGTAAACCCAGCCGTTATGTCTCGAGACAGTATCGTCGCTGGAACCACCCAGGTGGACTGTTAAATTAACTTCAGGTTAACTATGGGTCACCTCTGTTCATCTGTTGAAACGTGAGTTGATGCCACTTTCATTCAATCGAGGCGTGATTTTGAACCATTATGTGGCTTGATGGCTCTCGACTGAGATTCTTTCTGACGCCAGAGTGGGTGTTAATGACGGACTGCCTTGTTCAACACGTGATTATTAATACCACACTAGTTATTATATCAGTGTTACGTAACTTTGATAGAACAATCTGCCAACGGCTTCCGTTGATTGTGGTAAGTGAACAGCTTGGAATGGAGACACAACTTTCTCATAATTCAAATGTTTCTACAATAAGTGACAAGGTTACAACAATAGCGATGGACAGCACAATCGAATCAATCGAATAATGATTCCAGTAAATAGCTCGGTCAGTGAAGTCCGCATTCAGTCGTGATGTTGCGGTGGATACCGGCTTTATGCAGTCGGTGGAATCGAAATTATTCGGTGGAGCAATTAAGCGAGCTCACGCCACGGCGATTGTTCGGACGCGGGCCCCGAATGCACCCATTGTCCGCCAAAATTAACAGCGACAAAAAGCTACCGGCAATCTTCGATTACCATTCCATATAAATAAAAAAGTGTTTCTGATACATTTTGAAATAAATGTTAGATTACAAAACATTCGATTGGTAGTGAGTGGTAGTAACTGCACTTCTACTGCTCAAAAAACTTTTAGGCCGTAACAATAGATAGGGCGTAATACAAAAATGTACACGAGCTTGTATTACATTAATACGTTCTTAGAAATATTATTATTTTATTGACAATAACACAATTTTGACAAACAACCTATTTTGTTTAAATCTATGAAATCTCATTTTGTATGAAAATAGGACTTAGCGCAGAAAGTGGAGCAGATGGCATTCACACTTCCGTTACGAAAGTCAATGGATTCGAAAAGTGTCATTTTTTATTCAGAGATTTACTGACTAGACGAACAGTGGCGCATAGTAAATGCAGACAAAATCGATCAGGAAATGTAGGACCTGCTGCTCCCATTGATCTGAGCCAGGAGAATTGTGCCAATGTTGAATGAAAAAGTCAGGTCGAAGATAAAGAATATAATTAGATCTAGTAA
Source organism: Ephestia elutella (assembly GCA_018467065.1). Classification (NCBI taxonomy): domain Eukaryota; kingdom Metazoa; phylum Arthropoda; class Insecta; order Lepidoptera; family Pyralidae; genus Ephestia; species Ephestia elutella. Next base: position 12,340,296 of record CM031592.1, on the reverse strand, counting down.
AGAAATTATTAGAATTTGTTGTAGTAGTTGTAGACAAGTAAATATTCCAAGGAATTAAAAGTGAAAACTGAACACATGATAGGTACACAACATTTTTGATGTAAATGTCAAAATAACACCCAATACACCTTATCCAGTCACAACACGAGTACATTGTTTGAAATGTCTCAAAATTCGGCCGTCAAAAGCCAATCGAACGGCGGGCGTTGATTGAATTGATTGAAAAAGAAATGGAGAGGGGCGCGGAGGCCGGGGCCTCTCGAGGTATTTTTATAGCCTGTACACGTCTCAGAACGCGCGGGCGACACATTCCTGACAAAGCTGCGTTTTTGCTGCGCCAAGTTTCATTAGACCCCGCAACGCGTTTCCTTTTAATAAATGAGTTATGCGTTTATATCCAAGATGGCCGACGCTCATCCCGCTCAAGTGTCAAGAATGTTACGATGCCCATGAGGTCGCATTGTCCAACTGTTTAAAAATTGTTTTAACATATATATTTTCTTAACAGTTTATTATTTCGGTCTGTCTATTATGTCTGTATATTATGGTTCGAGTTTGGGGCATGAATTCTTTAAAAATAATTTATGTATTCATATGGATATCCCTAAAGTATCTATTTAATGGGTGCACGACTTTATATGTGGGCTGCTATGTATTCACATAAATCGCATATATTATAGAGAATCCATTTTAGGTGAGCGGGATATTTTGGCCGGTGCTCCAGCGATTGCGGCCGAGTGAGCTGACACGCGGCTGTCACTGCAGAATTCATCAAAAATGGCAGCTATTTTATTTCCACATTCGGCAGGCACGTACGACCTTTTTGTCGACTGTAAACGTCCGCGAAGCTCGCTGTTGTCAACTTTCGTTGTATTTATTTACTCATTCATACATTTCTTGTACGTCTGCCTGAGCTCTTAAGTTTACGACTTTTCACCACCTCCGCACTTGGATTTTCTGTCGTAAAACGACTTTATTATAAGCATCCGAACATATTCTTACACAGTAGCTAACTGCACGCTATTAGATTTCATTATAATTTTAACTTCTAGTTATTTTACTTTGAAATTTAAACACAATTTTACAATGGATCATTAAAATATATGTTCAATGTGTCTGCATACCAAGAAACGTGTAAAAATAAATTAACGTATGTTACTCTTGCCGGGAAAACGAACGGACGGGTTATTGAAATCACCCATTAGTGTATCATAAACAGTGCGTAAATAGCTCTAGGTAATACGTGCTTTTATACCTACCTATCGGTTAAGAGTTCTGCCGACTGGTTTATTTTTTAATCGAGATTTATACTCCAAGCCTCTTAGGAAATAAAATAATCACGCCGGCGTTGATTTGCATACAATGGTAAAATAATTTTACGCGCGTTTCGCCGCGCTTAATTCTACTTTTTATTCGGCCTTCCGCGCCCTATCTACGAATCAAACGGACTGCTCGCTGCGCGCCCATTTAAGTGTTAACATTTTTTAGACTGTCGAATATTTTATTCACAAATGTGCAAACAAACATTAATACGCCATATAGCAGTACCCACTTAGTTACAAACTCACATTCCCCTTTTTTATATTCACATAAAAAATTAAAGAGGTTTGTCGAGGATCGTATGTTACAACGAAGCTGTTCAAGGGACCCTTAAATAGGTAAGTAGTTCATAACACAACAAAATAGATATCGGCCATAAAAGCGTATCAGGCGAGTCCGCCTCGGGCCGGCAGACTGCGTGGCGGTCGCGCGGTCCGCCGTTGCGTCGACACAAGTGCCCCACTCCGCGCGCCTATAAAAAAAGTGAATTTTCCCCACAAAATTTTACATTCAGAGCAAACATCGGCCGTCATAAATTCAGCACAAAAGTGCGAGCGACGGCCGACTAGCAACAAAGGGGCAAGACTTTTTCCCGCAAAAAAGATGATCCTTAATCTGATTAAATCTCCATCGCAGCGGACGTCGGACCGTGAAAGATTAATGAATATTTGTGCGAGGATTCTGGGAGCTGGCACGTAGCGCTGTCATAATCATATTAGCCGCGGCCGGAGGCCGGCTAGGCACGCACGCACCGGTTCCTTGGCTACTTGCGATTGAGCAAGGGTACACCTCTCTTATGTTGACACTTTACGACGTGTCTGCACGAAAGGTGACAACCCTAATTCGCTTTATAAAAAGAAATAAAAGTAGAGAGAGAGATAGATTACTATAGATGACTTGTTCATGTAGTCTCGATTTGACCATTTGAGAGCTCTGCGGTTCCACAGACTGATTCCTCTTTATGTTTCTAGCTTTTTATCGCAGATCAGCTATCTTAGCACCTATATATCATCTACGTAGAATATTTTTAGGCCTGTGGTTTAATAAATCAGATATAACCCCTTAGACCCTGTATGTTGATATTTGATGGGCCTCGTGGACATGATACATGCCATTTTCTAGAGTATTCACGGTGAAAGTGAGATTCTACTTTTTCAGACTTAAATAAAAAATTAAATCTTGCAGAAGTAAAAAGATAAGGGTTAAGTTATGATATGGGAACTGAATAAAAATCTTCTTCTTACACACACGTTGCAATAATAAACTCTACAAAACACGACGCGACCATCAACTTGAATAGTATTTGGATTATAAACTACTACATTTATACTAGAAAACTCATTACAATTTTTAATCGGCCCATATAAAGTAACTATACATAAAGTAACTATTACAGATATAGCAGAGAGATAGTAGTATGCGCGACGCGTTAAAATAAGTGTTTGCGGCATATGAATTATACATTGTATACTGTTCAGGCGCTCTTTATCGCAAAACGACGGGTGCATCGAACACATTATGCTATGATACTGCACTAGATTTTTACTGCATCCACATCTAAAACAATTAGATACATACAGGAAAATTAAAAAATCATGGGAAACAAAACGTGTAAATTTGAAAATTGGTACAGGTGCAAGCTTCTCTGTATTTTTTTTTTTATTATTTAAAACTGCTCAAATGATTTATCTGGTCGCCAAGTTAATCATATTCGCCATAATTTGAGCATAGGGTCTAAGAATATACACGTAACGCATTTTCTTATTGTAGGAACTGATTTGAAATCGACTACTGTAACGATTATATTTATAGGTACACTCCTTTTAGCTTTTTATTCCAGAGTATGTGATAGATTGATAAATAGTTTTGGTTCGTGCTATAGTTTTGTGTTAGTATTCAGCATCGGCTCTGTAGTTGAATTCGTCACAGAAACTTTTTCGATAACACCTTACGCTTTAGTGCTGCGAAACTCACAAATGGCCCTATCATATTTCGAGTGAGTTCAATAAACACACTCGTAAAAGAATCAATTGTTAAAAGAAATTAAACGTGAGTACGTATTGTTTCATACAAGCGTGAATAAAACGAGGAGCTGGCTGACCAGCTCGCAGCTCGTTCTCGACCTGCTTTTGTGGACATAAATCGCGTTTAATAAAAGTAATATTTACGACGCACTTGATATTGAAAAAACCTTTGGTTTTACTGTTTGCAGCACTCAAATAATGAGATCGTCATAATAGATCATAGAGAGAATTAAAGATTATGGAATTGTCATTATAGACTAGATTAAATTAGGTGTTCTGATATAAAATTGAATTTAGAAATATTTTTTATTTCATCACATGAAACCATTAATATGCCAGAATACCACTCTTGCCCTCGAATTCGCATCGCACTAGAAGATGACGCACAGGGAATTGTATCATGCGTTTCTCATGATTATTTCATGATGATTCTCAGGTATCGCTGAACGTGACTAGTGTATTACACTGCTGTGCCGTGTCCTGGATTGGTAATTAATTATTAGACATGTTGCGGCGGCAATAAAGTCACTCATTAATGATTCAGCCGAACAAACAAAGCGCGCGTGCACCGCGGGCATTATCCCGCGTAAGACATCATAAACGGAGCACCATCATCTGGGCTTATAAAAAATTCATGCTCATCTCACATTTCGGCGCCCCTCTTAATTTCGCGTGAGCCTCTTCTTGGTTCGTGTAAAAACTTCGGGTGTCTTTTTATGACTTTTACTGCGGTATAATTGGGGAGGGGCGAGCGTTCGTGTCCCCGAGGTGACATAAATACACCCCCCACGCTCCAACTACCCCCAGTTTAATCTCATGTAAGACTATACGACGCGGAAGTAGTTCGCATTAAAATTCCTTGCCAACTGCAGGTTAAATTATCTAAAACGAGAGCCAGTTGCCTTTGGCAATGCAGGCCGTTCTCTTTATGATACGAATCTGGTCGATGTTATTTTCGAAGTTTTAATAGTATTAACCCTGTATCTTATTTGGAAGTCACTTGTATATACGTTGCGTGTTCAGATATACTCGTATCAGATACATGCAAGAGGGAAAAAGTATAAGATCGGTACAGGGTAGAGCAACTACTGTTTGCTATTCTATAGCTGAGGGTCCCAAGCGACTATACTGTAAATGACTGCAAACTATGGTTAGTTGAATTGAAGCTTACAATTTGGACTACAACATAATATGTGCTAATTAGACATTCAGGTCAAAACAAGAGTGTAGTCACCGTCACCGGGGATTTGTTGGCTCTCTTTAAGATCTTTGAAGTGGCTTTTTCTGAAGCATGATGGGAGTTCATCATTTTTTCCTTAGACGAGGATTTCAGCCTCTTTTAACAAAACTGTTTGAACTAAAATTTTTTAATGGAGTTAAATGTTACCAATCTATTGAAATTCCATTGAATAAAATCAAAAGAAAAGCTATATTGAGAACGGTTTGGTCCCCTTTCAACTATGTAAAATAAAACTTAGCCTCTGAGAATCAGCAAATACGATTTCAATTTTAGAGGCGGCAGGGATGCGCGAGGTGGCGCGGAGGAGCCGCGTGCATGTATGTATTTATTTGCAAATTCCAAATAGCTTTCAATATGTAGAGGCGTCGTGACTCCCGCCTGTCGATCCACTCCAATATCGCACTCCTTGTGAGACGTCACGGAGGCGACGCCATTATTCGACGCGACGATTGACTCCCGGGAGCACCGCCTTCTAGGACGCCACATGATAGATGAGACACAAAAAACATATCCGTAATTGAGATTTCTAATACAAAAATTGAAAGCGATCAGTTTATCCATGTTTGTTTACATAATGTGAGTGGCGACACTGCGACACGCTATCGTTCGGAAGCGGCCACGGACGTCAATTTGTATATTGTCATTATTAGAGTTGGCGCGGAAAGTTTGGGCGCGTTCATCCATCATGGTGTGACGGGCGGCCGGTCCGATATCGCGCCTAATACGTATTGATTTCCCACTTAGCGTTTTTCTTGGGAATCGCGCCGTTCCACCCTTCCGGCCGCCGTCTAACGAGCTGTTTGTCCCCTCCACTCGCGGCTACTAGGCTGTTGTCCTCGCTTCGGATTGACACCGATCTCGAGCTCCGATAGCCTGACACAATTTCTACAAATCCAATACTTTCCCGACAGATTAAGGGTTTATGTAGATGATGTAGTTATTTTGTCTCGCATGGTAAATGGAAACTACACGGAAGAGTGCAACAAAACTTCTCTATTGTTGTTTTCGGGATTTACTCACAAATTCAAAATTAATTTATTGCGTATTCGATTTAAATATAAGACCTCGTGGTTCGTGGTGGAAGAAGTTTAAGAATCTTGTAAGACTGGGTGCAAGTGACAAGTAAGGAACAATTTATTGCTAAAATTTATAATAAGCAGGAAAAAGTGGGCGATTTGGTGCCTTGTCTTTCATCAACAGAAACAATCTGTTTGCGAATCAACTGAATGCTTAATATTGAATGCGTTCTGTACCAACGCAGACGATGTATCTCGTTAACGAGTTTTCTTATGACGTAGGTACTGGTAAGTACCGTACTTACATACATTTGCCTAAATGCTGAAGAAAAAGCATTGCGGTCACCATAGGTCCCCGGTGGGGGTGGGAGGCGAGAACAATGGTTTCGGTTCTCTAGCGGACGTGTGGAGGATTATTTGCATTCGGAAATAAAGAGAGGAATGATAAAAAGAAAGGCGGCGAGTTTTGAGGTCCCACTCGCCTCAGGCAGGGTGTGGGAATAGGGAGGCGGGCGGCGGGTGCGCCGAGGGAGGCTCTGTTACGCGAACAATGGAGAAATAATGTACAGATTGCAGTGAGCGATGCGCCCGCCAACACTCAGGTGTCTTGTCCACGGTGTATCGATGACGTTCTTACATAGTACATAGTATTTTGTAAAACCCAATCTAAGTTCGTATATATGGCACATGGATGAAAAGCATAGGATAGAAAAGGAGGAAGTGAGGTTTATGCTAAGCAGTGAGTAGAAAATGGTTGAGATGTTGACGATGTAGCTATTGATTGTGGAAATTAATAGGATAACAGCGACATATATGATGTTTTTCTTTATTTCTTTTCCTTTCGTCACCGATATCGGAGGGGAACTCCGGAATGAAAACTATGATCCAGTTTTTTGTTATTTCGATTGCTGCAGCAAAATGCTACAAATGTTGTTATAAAAGAATATACTAGGTAAATCAAATCATCTACCAAAGCCCAAAATGCTCCATCAAGAGCGTCAGCAAGAAAGCAAAACGTTTAATAACAACTAAGATCGGGCCAGTTCAGTCGCTGCCGATCATTTAATAAAGGATGCCTTCATAGGAAGCGCAAGCAATCACAACAATCACCCCATCCTCGCGTGACACCGAAAACGTCCTCGTTCATAAGTATAAATTAATCCATTTAGAGCGAGCGACCGTCACCGAGCGCGGTGGACGATTAACGGAAGCTTCTACTTAACTAATTTATCCTCTGCTGGTTTTAACAGAATGGATAAGCTGTGATTACGCAGTGGCGCGACCGTGTGACGGTTACAAGTATGAAGTATCTAGTCACTGGCAACATTGTCAGGGGACACTCGTCTCTCTTGCCAGAGATCTGGTTGCAACTTTAGTTACGGTAACATTCTTCTCGAATGGTCAGAGACGAAGGTGCTGCTGCGACATGTGAAGAGAGAATAGAGATACACAGAGTAATTTACTTCTCTAATACCATGTCTTCTCTACTTCACACATTATCTAACAATCATCAATAGAGTGCAAGTTTTCTTCAACGGAAGTTCGTTTACAATGTACCTCACACGAGTAACATTGGTTTGTCAACTCATAAGGCACATGCAGGATTCGAGTTTGAAACCTTTCAGGTGTCCTTATCATCTTCATCTCAGAACCTCGACTGCACCAACTAATCGCTAGCGACGACAATATGTGTAGAGGCATGGTCATCTGGATCATGATTGTCATGTTGTTGACTATGCAATGATCATGTGCGGTAGTCGTTTGCAATTTGTATGCATCGCCTATCACGTGGTATCAAGTGGATTTTTACGCTCTATTTTATAGCAACAGTATTTGTTCGATCGTTCGATCCGGTCGGTAATGCTCAGTTATCTATTAGAGAGACGAGGAGCCAGTCGCATTTGCAATTTAAATATAGCTATATAGCCGCTGATAGCGAATGAGTAGTCCTGATCTTAACTTCGGGTCTTTAGGATTGCAGGGATGTAAACGGATAGATATAGGCATATAGTGGGACAGTATTAAATATTAAGTTAATTCAATAGTACGTGAATTCTGAAAAAATTACTAAGATTTACTTTTTGACTTGAATCAAATAAAGATTATCATAATCGTGCGTGAGGTAGAATAATGTGGGGGTAAACCGGAAGCTGCGAAAACTTTCGGAGTATTTTGGTATGAGCTCATACGATAGTCAGATGTTTATAATCCGGCGAGCCCGCGACATTTTAATAACATTGATCAAATAGAACAAAAGTATGTGGACCGGAGCACTCGACAGAGATGAAAGTTAAAAGGGTCGCGGGGGTCGGTGGGCGGTGGGGGAGCGGGTTGAATGTCTTGCTCCCTCCACAATTCAGAGGTATTTCGTGCGTTCTTCATACGCAAATATATCCTCGTTACGTAGGCAGTAGGCACACGTGAGGCCCGATTGCGTGTGCGCCAATGCAAGAAAATCCCGGCCGAGTGAAGCTGGATACCGAATTGAGGGAATTGTCCCGGGTTGGGAAAATTGGATCCAGCAATCAAAAAGACGCACCCGACAAACGTTAGGTCGTTATGCCACCAGCTTTGATTCCGAGGATACGCGCAAGTGTTTATTTAATAAAACTATTGTGTTTGATAGGTAACGGGTTTGTAACTGGGAGCTTGGGTGATATAACAAGAGGGGTATTAGACTGCAGTCACTGAATTCAGAACTTTACCCTAAACAACAGCAATTAGGTTGACAACTTGGCGGCGCTGCTATGATAACTAGAGAACAAAGATTTTCCCCACCTTCCGCAGCCGCAGAAGTTATTGGAAAAATTTCTAAATTTACATCTATATCCCTAACGTAGTAGACAGAGCCCACACATCCTACTAATATTATAGATGCAATAGTTTGGATGTGAGTTTGTGGATTTGTGAGTTTGTTAGGATGTTTGTAACTCAATCACGCAAAATCTACTGGACGGATTTCGATGAAATTTAATACACGGGTAGAAAAATACCAGGAATAGCACATAGGGTAATTCCCACGGGAGCGAAGCCCCGGGGCGCAGCTAGTTTAACAATAAATAACGAACTCCGATGTACAGTGGTCATCACTCTCTTCCAGATCTTGTGTTCATTTCCAAGAGCGAGTACATGTTTTAAGTTATTATTGCAAATTAGATTTGGAAATTAAATTACCTACATAAAACCAATTTTTACAGCTAGTTGTGCTTGACGGATTCACTTTTGTGGGAATTTTAGGATGCTTAATAGCTTTCCCCATAAATGGAATTTCACACAGAAATAATTATAAACTTGGGCAATTGCTGAGAGCAGCATGTTCACAAAAATAAAACAAATATTTTTATTTTTAATATACTAGTAAAGTAAAGCCTGTAACGATTGTATTTATTGTAGTAATAATCCCTACTATAATAAGACCTCTAACTGAAGGTATAAGAATGTTTAAAGTCAAGTCAGTCAAGAGTCCAAAAGTGCAGTCAGAATCTACTCGTACAAGACATTATGATCATTAAGGCTAGGCAATAAGGTCTTCGAGGTATGATTGCACTTATGACGCTTGACTGTAAATAAGTATATATATATATACATTTGTTCCACGAGACCTGCCGATAAACTGTTACACAGTTTGGGGGAGTATGTAAAAACGTATTGTACTGTTTTGTTTAATAAATAAATAAATTACTTACAAAAAAAAATTCTAGGAATTTAATAGGAAAGCAACTATTTTACAAATATGGATATTCTAAGAAAGGAAATCACCCCTGGCTCAGATTATTTTCCAGGAAATGTTCAGTTGCTTTGTCTGTAGATTTAAGTATCTAGTAAATAAAATAGAATAAAATAATCTAACTCAAAGTTTTTTACATCATTTTGTAAAGTAAATAGAAAAAATAAAAAAAAACAAACCGGCCAAGTGTGATTCAAAACTTCACCGCACCGAGGGTTCCGTACAATGATAGCATCTCACATTATAGCTCTAACTAAAAGACCAACCAGTTTCAAAAACAAACTTAACTTTGCATTTTGATCCCTAGGATGCATATTGCATCGAGCGCAAAAATATGTTTGGAACACTTTTTTTTAACTTCCAACTACATATTTAAAATTTTCAGATTGATGAATTGAAATGAATGAAAATTGATATTATTTCCGACATCAACACAATACGAGTACATGAATATGTGTTAGGAGTTGGACTCAGCCAGGTTGAACCTGCTGTCAGGCCTCCAGGACACCAACCCAAGAGAAGTACAGTTTTTTGTTGCAGTAGATATTGCAGTGAAACTTGGGTTTCAAAATAAAAATAAAAGAATCACTGCTCAAAACACGAGCAGAATTTTTTGAACTAAAAAAAAATTTGACCATATATTAAATATTGCTTACCCCTTGTAGATCGTAACAGTAGAAGTCTAGGAGTCTTACACACGTTACAGAATACACTTATTTTATTTATTTATCACAACACAGGCCTTGTTTTAGTTCATTGTTTCTTTGACATACACAGACTGACACAACTGTTTATATTTCTTTTTTTGTACATATTTGAAGTTTTTCACATTAGCATTTAAAGAGTTCTTAATGTTCAAACACTTTCCTTAAAAACTCAAATATCCCTTTTAAGTCCTAACTGCTCCCTAATAATATAATAATAATAATAATTTTATTTCGGTAAAGTCCACAGAAATGTTAGTTACAATGTCCTTAAAACTATGTTAGTAATTTTATCTACGTGTAATTGGGTCCAATGTTTTAGTATGGGCCCATCTACCCTGCCAGCAATGACTTTGAGAAGGCTGTTGGAGTTAGCGCTCAGTCTCCGCATCAGGGAGGCCACCCTCTTCCGCACTATGGCTTGGAAGGTTGCGTCCACACGTGCCTCTGCGAACATTCCTGATGCGGGAGCAGTGTCTTGGTAGCCCCAGCAGCGCTCTCAACCCGTTATTATATTGGATGCGCAGGACTTCAGGTGCATTCTGTGTATAATTGACCCATAGACTGCATGTGTAAAATACTTGGCAATATGCCTTAAACAATGTAAGTTTTACAATTTTAGTACATTTGGCAAATCTACGGGCCAACATATTACACCTGACACACATCGCCCTGCGCTCCTGATCCATGTCCAGATTGCCATCACTCAGCGTGTCCGTGACCCAGTGCCCCAGGCATTTGAACTGTGAGACGCGTTTGAGGGGCGTGCCGCAGAGTGACACCTGCGGGACCACAGAGTACGCCCTCCCCTTGGCCTTAAACATTAAAAACTCGTTTCTTGTTGCATTGTACCTGAGGCCATGAGCCTCAGCGTAGCGCTCACAAACCGAGATCATTGTCTGAGGGCGCTGACTGATGGGCCTGGAAGTACACCATGTCGTCGGCATAACTTATGTTGCTGAAAAATGTACCGCCTACTGAACATCCCAACATAGTGCTGCTAAGCTCACGAATCAGCTGATCCATGTACAGGTTGAATAGTGTGTGGGGAGAGGCTAGCCCCCCTGTCTCACCCCGCACTCCATCCTGTACTCTTCGGATAAGGAGCCTGTCCACCTTTTACATAATTGCGTTGATTGCCATACCAAAACTTAAATATTTCAGTTACCTCACTAGGAACATTGGTCTCCGCCAGTTTACTCCATAGCTTATCGTAAGATACAAGATCAAAAGCTTTGGAGAGGTCCAAAAAACAAGCGTAGACGGGCGTTTTCCTATCCGTGTAGTACCGGACAGTATGCTTGAGACAAAGAACCGCAGACTCAGTTGAAAGTCCAGGCCTAAACCCGAATTGGGCATCATGAAGTTTAATATATTTAGTCAGTTGTTGCTCAAGCAAACCGTCCAGCACCTTAGCAAGGATAGTGGCCAATGAGATCGGCCTGTAGTTATTTATATCTGACTTGTCACCCGTTTTATTCTTTGGGACCGAAAATGACCAGTGTCATCATCAGTTCGTTAGGTAAGTATGCATGACCCACGCAGAGTGTGAATAGCAAGTATAGATAGTACTCGGGGCAGGTGCACACCCGCATGCTGGAGATGTTCAATACTGAGTGAGTCATGTCCCGGGGACTTTACCGCGGGTCATACCTTTTACCACAGATGCCACTTCATTTGATGAAAAGTGCAGGTAGGCTCGCTGATCATGGCTACTAGGAGACATACTATTTGGTCTTGGCGGCCCCAAAGGTGAGGCAACCTGAAAGTGTTTTCTAAACAAGTTGGCCACAGCGGCCGGCTCACTTACCCCACCAACTAATACTCACGAGTCGGGGCTTAGGAACAGCCTTCGTAAAAATGTCAGCCAATTGTTCAGCTGATGAGGTCTTCACTACATTGACTTGTTCAGCTTGAACAACTTCTCTTACAAAGAAATGTCTTACTCTTATATGTTTCGTTCTTTTGTGAAACTCGGGGTTGTGAGCCAGCTTAATTGCTGCTTCATTGTCCACCATCAATAATGGTATTTTGTCTAGGTCTGTTAACGTATCAAATACCATTTTTAGCCGAAATTAATTCACGTGCTCCCTCACTAGCAGATATTATTTCAGCTTCAGGTTGTGGAAAGGGCAGTTAAGTTGACTGTCTCTGACTAAACCAGGACACCGCAGCATTTGCAAACAAGCAAACCACTCCAGTAGTTGATCTTCCAGTATCAGGATCACCAGCGTGATCTGCATCACTATACCCC